>VXAD01007025.1:1316174-1344607 GCA_013399195.1 Dicrurus megarhynchus
GGGGGGGGGGGGGGGGCAGTGTAGCCTTCGTCCCACTCACCACACCGTTCAGAGGGACGCCGAGGGGTTGGGAAATTTGTCCTCCCCTCCCCTGGCCCCTGTTTTGAGCGGTGGGGAAATGCACTAGGTACCGCACGGGGAGGGGTGGGTCAGAGCTGGCAGCCCACCTCAAGCAGCAAGACTGGATGCTGGATAGGGAGCCGGTCTCCCGCAGCCCCTGGCGCTGGGAGTGTGAGTGGCTGCGGGACCCCCAGGCGGCCTCCCCGAGCGGAGCAGCGCTGGGGCGGGGCGGCCGCACCCCGCGTTGGGCAGCGGGGGCCCCAGGAGCCCCGGCCCCCCCTGCGGAGGTGCCCCTGCAGCGCGGCCACCGCCGGCACGGCCCCGCCACCTGCAGCTCGCCCGCCACCCCCGTCCCGCGTGGGTGTGGGAGGCACCTTCCTCCCGGCTGCAGCTCCTCCGGCAGCCCCTCCTCCCCACCTGGGAAACAGGCTCCCTTCTCTTCCCGGCCGCTGTGCAGACACCCGGCTCTGCACGTAGCAAATGGAGGCGATTTCCTCCTTAGCGGCACCACATGGAAAGTATTGAGTCGCCTGTGGTTTAGGTTTTTTTTTCTTTTTTTTTCTTTTTTTCTTTTCTCCCTTCTCTCTTTCTCTTCTCTTTCTTTTTTATTTTTTTTCCCCTTCCTTTGCCTGACACGCTCTCCATGTGCTGTTGGTTGCGGTGTTAGATCTCCCACTCTCCTCTGACTGCTCATATACATCTGCTCCTGGTCACCTTGCACAGTGCTGAATGTCAGGAAATTACTGAATCCCACAGTGAGCGCAGCTGTGGGCTGACCTGGCAGGCATAGGGAGAAAGGGAGCTGGGGCAGTGGTAGGGGTATTGGGAAGCAGGAGGGGAAGAAGAAGGTTTTTGGGAGCCATGGCACGGTTCAGATCTCTTGTGCTGCTACTCTCCCCAGCTGTGGGGGTCCTCTTGTGTCTGGTTGGTGTCTTTGGGGTTGGTTTGTTCACAGAGGGGACTCAGTTGTACTTATTCTTTTGCTTTTCCAGTGGGTTAGTATTTCCCAGTGACAAAGAGGGTGAAACCATCAGAGAGACCCTGGAGAAGAGCCCTTTGCTCATCCTGCTGAGGACTTGGGGCTGGACATAGATACACTGTGTTTTGATTTTTGTGAGATGCTCATCAGCCAGTGAGACTGGGATGGCCAAGGAAACCTTGTACTGACTGGGAGTGAGTCTCTTTAAATAACCAAAGCTTGTCACAGTCTGCCCTGGCAAGGAAAATGAAATGCTGGGGACCTAGAAAGGAGAGGTGTTGTGGGCCTCGAACTGAGGGTAGCAACCAGCATCAGTGCTCATACATACTGCATTATGAGATTTCTGCTGTCATCATTGTCTCAGGACAGAGTCATTGTTCCCACAGACTACAGTCCTGTGATTCTGTGACCGGCTGCAGCACCAGGGAGGGAGAGCTGAGGCACCCACAGCACCAACTATGCTGCCCATCAGCACAACTCTGCTGCCCACTAGTCAAGGCAGGGGGAGGCAGCACAGGGCAGGAGCTCTGCAGGACAGCACTGGTGGCAGAGCCCAAGGGCAGTTTGTGTGTGGGATGACTTTTCTCTAGGAAAGGACAGCAGCTGGGCAGATATAGAACATATATAGACACCTCTGAGCTAGCGGTGCCAATAGTTAGTCACCACAAGGACATGGTCCAGGCTCCATGCTGGGGGTAAATGACTCATATTGGAGTCTGTGGGACCAGAGCTTTGTTGCTCTTGGCACTCAAGCCAGCTGGATTTAATGCTAGATTGGGTTCATCCTTCAGGACTGATACAGAGTCCTTAGCAGCATGCTATGCCATTTGCAAGGACAGCACATATGCTCTCTGGGACAAATATCCTATGAGCCCAAGAGCCACCCTCCCCATCAGTACCCTGCTGTGTGTTTGGGGGAGATGCCAAAGGAGTCAAGAAATTTGCAGTAAATTCTTACAGGGAATTTTTGCACTGGGCATCTCACCAGCTTGCTGCAGTCCCAGTGCTTGTCTCTGTGGCTCGTACTGCACACCAGCAGGGCTGCCTGCTGTGGCTGTGCTGAGTACACAGACAGATGTCACTGGAGGGCAAGGGATGCGTGGTGGGCAGGGTGTTTTAGAATGAGTTCTCAAGTTGAGTACCTGGGCTGCTGCTATGTTTTATCAGTCAGCGTGTCAAGGATCTCCCCCATTTCTGTTTATCTGAGCTGGGCAGATGGAGTGAATCCCTTCCTCTAGGAGATGCTGTTGGTTCCTCTTGCGGAAGCCCCTGGTACTTGAGGGCCAGAGCAGTGTTTCAGGAGAGGAGGTGGTGGCCCTTTTCTCCACTTACCTGGCTGGTGTTTGTCCTCTATACCACTTCCTTCCTCTAAGTAAGAGCCCACCTGACTCATGTTTTAATCCCTCTCCTGCTGCTGCTCCAGGAGCTCACTGCACACAGGAATTGCTGTGTCTGTGCAGACCTTGCACCATGACATCCCTTGCAGCACTCTCCCTGTCCTCCCACAAGCTTCCTTCTCTGAGCTGGTTACAAACTTTCTCTCTTCCTTGGATTATTTTACATCCAAGCCTGGTCTTTTGTCTCCCCAGATTTTAACACTGTCCAAGTTCTCCTTAAGATCCGAGCCCTCTTCTTCTGCAAGCTGCAGTCCCAGTGTGGCCAGTGCTTGCAGAAGTTTTTAGGGCATGCAGAGCATGAGGGCTTTCAGGAAGCTGTGGGGCTCTTTAGACATTGGGCACATACTACATTCTCCTTGTTTTGGTACTGACCTAGCCCCTTGGTGGGGTGCTAGGAGGGTGAACACAGGGTGCTGTCTGCTGAACGAGCTTACAAGCTTGTCTGCATCTTCCTTACAAGCCAGAGGGATTTTGCTCTTGGAGCATATGGGGAATCTTTGGGCAGTGGTACAGGGTTTTCTTTGTTGCCAGCTCCTCAGTAACATCCCTGGCTGGATCAGCCTTAGACGGGCTGATGCTAACATCACCAATAGACTCAGCTCTTGGTGGCCAATGGTGGAGGAGGAGACGGTGGGGTGACAGGAGATGCAGCCCATCAGGAGCCAAGGGAGGGCCCAGGAGATGGGGCTGCCTGGGGGAGGAACCATGCAGTGTGGTAGGACTGGGTTCTCCCACCCCTCACCACCTCCATTTTCAGAGGAGCATAGTCCTCCTGTTAGTTCAGGCAGCCAGTTCTGCTGAGAGCTCAGGGATGCACTGAAGTGGGACTTTGGAAGGAGGAGCCTTCTCTCTGTGTGGCTCTGGCAGTGGGAGCAGAGCAAACACGTCCCTGTTTCCACGCATCCCCGTGCCTCAGGATGCATCTGCAGGCCTTTCCCAGTGCCTGACATGTGATGCCACACCTCGGTCTTTGGGGTCTCTCCTTGCTTTACTCTTCATCTGAGAAGGGCTGATCCAGGTCCTCTCTCCCCTACATCAGCTGCCAAGACCCTACTGCCACCCAAGCCCTCCACAAATACCATCCCTCTTCTGGAAGCTGTGCAGCACTGCCCCAGCACTCTCCCAGCACCCCAGCATCCCCCAGTTCTGCTCAGCTCTGTTAGCCAGTGACTTGCACTCCAGATGGTCACCTGCAGGGAGCTGGCACCAGGTAGGAGCAAGTCCCATGGGAGCAGGTGAAAGGCTGCTGCCACCCTCCTGCCTGGCTTGCCCCACAGCTCTGTCCTGCCTGCCAGGCTCAGGAGGGAGCAGCCTGGGTGTGGAGATGGGGGCACGCTGCCTGGGATTCCTAGGCAAGCCTTAGCCAGAGCCCTGCTCCTGTACGTGTCTCCTGGCACTGAGACAGGAAGTGAGCCTTCCTGAGAGGCAGGGAGGGAGAGTGGTGATAAATGAGCCTGGGTAATTAATTCACACCCCTGATACATGTTTGCTCTCCCAAATGTGTGTGTTGGCATGATCCCGGGCAGGGCTTGGCCTGGCATCCAGCAGACATCCCCCTTTATCTCAGTTACTACATGAAACCTGTTAATTGTATCTATCTCAAGCCGGAGATATCTCAGGACGGAGATTTCACATCAAACAGCAGCACTCATGAAGTGGATCTGAGCAGGGCACTGAGCTCGACTCTAATGCTCTGAGGAGGAATAAGGGACCTCCCAGACTGTGGTTTCATCCCAGGCTCTTTGCAAACATCCTCCTCGCCCAGCTGGAGCAGACAGAGTGTGCAGAAGGTTGTCAAACTCAACCTTTAGCAGGCTATGCAGGCAAGTTTTCCCACTCTGATGAGCTCTGCTAAAGGGTGTCCCAGCCCTGCCTGCAGCAGTTGGGAAAAAGTGGCCACCTGAAGCTTGGAAACATGTCACATCTGCAGTGCTTTGAAATTGGGAGCAAGTAATCTCTGTAAAATCCTTATCTGGAAATCAGGCAGTGAGGCTCATCCCAAAATACATATGCTGCCAAAGCTCTGTGTGTAGCACGGACAGGAGGGTGTTACATATGATGTTGCTCTTGCAGGAGCTGGCTGCCCTGCTCCAGGAGTGTCCCAAGGCTTCCTGCCTGTCCTGCACATGCCCTGCAGACAGCTTATTAATTTCCATTCCACGTCCCAGTCTCTTCTCCCTCTGAAACAATTACTTAAAAGTTTCTTTGCAGCCCTCCAGGCGTCCCACCCTCTTGCTGGCTTCCATTTCCATAGCTCTCTCCAGCTTGTCTCCACAGGACTTTGCCACTAGCCTCCCTTCAGAGGAGCTTCATAGCTGGGGCCCAGGGTGGGGATACATGGAAAGACCGGGGGTGTTTTTCTTACCATACAGACCAGACCTATACCTTCAGACAAAAATGAGAGAAGCCCCTAAAAGGAGCATGGGAGAAAATTTGCAGTGCCTTGTTGCCAGGGGAAAACAGGTCTGTTCTTAGAAAGGGCAACATCCTAGAGACCCTCTTGGGACTGCTTTTGGATGAGGGGCTTCAAAGCAACAAGGCAGGTCAGCAAGCACATCCTTGCTTCTCTTCTGGAGTGATCCTCTCATGGTGACATAGGTAATAATAAAAAGCTTTTTTTTGCCTTTGGTGTCCTGCACCACTGGGCCATCCCTTGTGTCTGGAGTGCAGGAGCTGATTTTTGACCAAATACTCCTTGTGCAAGCAGAGCCCCTGGCGTGCTGCTGTGTCCTGCTGAGGCACAAGACTATAAAAGATGGCTCCTTCCAAGGATGTACTTCTCCTGGAGCAGGCAGCCAAGCAACAACCCTGGCACCAGCCACCAGGGATATGAGGAAGACCAGGAAATTCAGTGAGGCAGGTTCACCGCTGGGATAAAGCAAGTGGCTAATCTCTGTCTACACTTCCCAGCATCACAATGGAAAAAGAGGTCTGTGGGAAGCCTCTCCCGGACACAAGCAGGTGAGAAGGGAAGGAGCATGCAGGTGCTTGTTGGGGAAGCAGGCCAGCAGGCAGCATTGATCGCCTGGTAGCGCTGGTAGAGTAGAGGCAGAACCTGCTCCCTCCCAAGACCTTAAGAAAGTGGGGAGGGACTAGGCAGTTGTTGGAAGTGGAGGTGCTATGTGTGATGGGTGGGAAGGGAGACTGGTGTCCAGCAAAGCTGTAACAGCTCAGTATCATGAGATGTCCCACAGGACATCTGTCTATGTCCTATAAACTCATAAACTCACCTCTCAGCTTTAATCACTGCAGCAGCACAGCAATATTCTGCACAGCTTTGTCTCTTCCCTACCTAAACATGGGCTGCTCCCTTCCCCCAGCTGCCCTTCCCACACTTACCGAAGGCAAACCCAGCTCTTTAATTCCAATCACAAATTCTGGAAATGATTAGTGGGCTGTCATCACTCAGCCCCACCGGATATTGGGCACAGGGCATTTCCGTCCCCTGTAATTGATCGTGTGCAGGGCTGCCTGGCTCTGCGGCGGGCAGGGGAGAAGTGAGTGAGAGCTGGGTGTAGTGTTTCCCTCCGCCTACCTCACTCACGGCTCGGCTGGGAAAACTGCTGGACCAAGAACAGGGCAAAGAATAAATTCATTCATGGCTAAAGGTAAGGGGACAAGGCAAAAAGGTTCCCCAAAGAGTTGGGCCTGTCCTGTCTAGGAAAAGAAATGAAAAACAGTGTGGTTGGGACAGGGGGCAACGCTGGGGCAGCCCCTTCACTGATGCGCAGAACTGCACTTTGTGAAGCTGCTGTCGCATCCCTCAAGGGGCCTGGGAACTCGGTGGCCCATTCGTCCAGGGTGCCCAGAGGCAGCTGCCAGCTCCAGCCTGATGGAGAGGATGCTGATCAGCATCGCACCCGCAGCCACTCGGCAGCCTTTGTTCCCTGCTCTGCCTGCCCCTTTCCCAGGGCGCTCTCTGGCTCCTGGGAGCTGCCCGTTTGCCAGCTGCCTAGCGAGAGCTGCTATCTGCCCCGTGTGAATGTCTCGCATCCATCCAGCAGACTCCCAGCCTTCCGCTGAAACGTCTCATTGTGCAGCTGGCTGGACTACGTGAGCCTGGCTACGTGGAGCTTTGAAGTTAACTCTTCCTTTTGAGTCAACAGAGATGTGTGGTGTAATTGTAAAATTTCCCTTCATTGGCTAACCTCCTGATGTTAACAAAAGCTCCCTGCTATGTAAACCGGCCAGATGCTGCAGGATGCTGTCTGCAGGCTCACGTACACTCCTTGTGCCACAGGAGGTGCTGGACTTGGCACCTGCAGGCTCCCTAAGCCAGGCAGAGAGGTTGGAGCCACATGCCCTACAGATGGGGCAGAGTCACTGGTTCCCTCATCCTTTTGTCAGTGACCTCAGATGTGTCTCCCTTCCTTTCAGATTACTTGGCCCTGCAGAAATCCTGGCTGAAATGGTCTTAAATGTGGTTGTAATTATCTTAAGAAGAAGGGGTGAGGTTCCAAATGACTCGGGAATAAAGGCAGAAGGATAGTACCTGTTTGTAAAGGAGTAAAGGAAACAGAGTCACAGGACTTCAAAACTTTCAGGCTGCCTTGAGCACCAGCAAGGGCCCTAGAACAGACACCCTACTTATAAGGCTGACCAAGATAGCAAGGTGAGAAGAGTCAACATGGGTTTGGCAACAGACTAATTTCCTTCTACAGCAGGGTTGGAGGAGATGAGCAAGATGTGTCCTGGCTCTAATGCTGAGAGCTACTTGCACGATCAACCTGGTTGTTGGTTTCAAAGATGTATATTACATTCCACAGAACCATGGAATGTTAAGGGGTTGGAATGGACCCTAAAGATCATCTAGTCCCAACACCCCCTGCCATGGGCAGGGACACCTCACACTAGACCAGGTTGCTCAAGGCCTTACCCAACCTGCCTGTGAACACTGCCAGGGTTAGGGCATCCACAACCTCCCTGGGCAACCTGTTCCAGTGTCTCACCACCCTCACAGTAAAGAATTTCTTCCTAATATCTAACCTAAATTTCCTCTCTTTCAGTTTGTAGCCTTTACTTATTGTCCTGTCCCTATAGTTCCTGACGAAGAGTCTCTGTTCAGCCTTCCTGTAGGCCCCCTTCAGATACTGGAAGGCTTCTATAAGGTCTCCATGCAGCCTTCTCTTCACCAGGCTGAACAGCCCCAAATTCCTCTGCCTGTCTTTGTTGGGAAGGTGTGCTCTGGTCCTCTTATCAACTTTATGGCCCGCATCTGGACTTGCTCCAGCAGTTCCATGTCCTTCTTTGTGCTGGGGACCCCAGAGCTGGATGCATCACTCCAGGTGGGGTCTCACCAGAGCAGAGTAGCGGGGCAGAATCCCCTCCCTTGCCCTACTGGCCACTCTACTTTTGATGCAGCCCAGGATTCCACTGGCCTTCTGGGCTGTGAGTGCACAGTGCTGGCTCATGTTGAGTTTTCTGATTTGCCATGTGGTGGTTGCAGGCACTTTGGAGCTCAGGATGGGAGTTCAGGCAGGGTGTGACACTGGTGAAATGGATATAAACAGGATGCAATTCATAAAGGCAAATGCAAACCACACACAGCAGGATAATTTGCTGTATGCATATACAAGGGGGCAAGAGGGCCTTCAGAAAAGGACATGGATATCATTGAGGTGATGGGTGTCATTACTGAGTGACTTGATGACACACAGATGTGAAGAAAAACAAAGGTTGCTGCTAGGCTATATAAACATAAGTGCCACAAGCACCAGGCATTGCTGCAATCATTCCACTTTATGAAGTATTAGGAAAGCCTCATACTTTCTGGATATATTCAGTTTAGGTAATACAGTTCAAGAAAAGCTTACACCTATTAGAGTCCATGAAAGATGATCAGCAGCCTAGTAACCATGACCTATGAGTAAAGTTTCGGAGAACTTAATTTGTTTAGTCTGCTTATGAGAGGAGGAAAGGGAAAACATGACAACCTTCACATTTGTAAAAAGGGTCTAAAAAAGAAACTAAACAAGTTGTTCTCTATCTTCAGGAGGTTAGACATAAGGTTAGACATCAGAAAAACTTTTCAGCTCCTTAAGGGCTCCTGTTTTCTTAAGACAGAGTGCTTTGCAGAGACCGCACAATCACGGAATCACGGAATGGGTCAGGTTGGAAGGGACCACAATGGGTCACCTGGTCCAACCTCGCTGCTCGCACAGAGCTGTCCTAGAGCACATGGCACAGGATTGTGTCCAAACAGCTCTTGAGTACCTCCAGTGAGGGAGACTCCACAACCTCTCTGGAACAAACAATCTGTTGCAGTGCTGGGTCACCCACACAGTAAAGAAGTTCTTCCTCATGTTCAGGTGGAACTTCCTGTGCATTGGTTTCTGCCCATTGCCTCCTGCCCTATTGCTCAGCACCACGGAGCAGAGCCTGGAAACATCCTTGACACCCTCCCTTGAGATACTCATAGACATTGATGAGGTCCCCTCTCAGTGTCTCTTCCTGAGGCTGAACAGGCCCAGCTCCCTCAGCCTTTCCTCATAAGAGAGATGCTCCAGTCCCTTAATCATCTTTTTTACCCTCCACTGAACCCACTCTGGAAGCTCCAGGTCTCTCTTGTCCTGAGGAGCCCAGAACTGGACACAGCAGTCCAGATGTCCCTCACCAGGGCTGAGTAGAGGTGCAGGATCACCTCCCTTGATCTGCTGGCAATGCACTTCTTGATGCACCCCAGGATTCCATTGGCCTTCTTGGCCACAGGACACACTGCTGTCTCACGGACAGCTTGTCATCCACCAGCACCTCCAGGTCCTTCTCCACAGAGATGCTCCTCAGCAGGTTGGCCCCCAGCCTGTGCTGGTGGCTGGGGTTATTCCTTCCCAGGTGCAGGACCCTGCATTTGCCCTTGCTGAGTTTCAGACAGTTCCCCTCTGCCCATCTCTCCAGCCTGTCGAGGTCCCTCTGAAGGGCTGCACAGCCTCTGGGGCATTGGCCACTCCTCCCAGCTTTGTATCATCAGTGAACTTGCTGAGGAGGCATCTGCTCCTTCATCCAGGTCATTGATGAACAAGTTAAACAATGCTGGGCTCAGTATTGAACCCTGGGGAAACCACTGGTGACAGGCCTCCAACCAGATGCTCCGACTCCAACAACACAATCTCCTTCTTGAGAAATTTCCAAAATCAAGATGCTACAAATACTCGTCAGGCCTGCTTGGATAGTGGTACCTGTCCTTGGCAGAGATACAGCTAGATGATGTCTCAGGTGCCCTGGTTTAGGTCATGCACCATTACATGGTAAGGCACATCTGGTCTTTGAAGGGTGACACGGGCATAACAGTGATTCTCCCAACGTTGCCATGTTTTCTGGACACCACACCATATTCCCTGTTTAAAAAAGTGGATAGCCTTGCAGGATATATGGCACAACACCAGGAAGCCTAAATGAAGCTTAACCTACTGTTCAGGCAGACCTGCCCTTGAGCTGACAGAGGACAGCAGGCTGCTATCATTTTTTCATGGGAAATGCAGTGGTTTAGTTGCACCCTGGAGGCTCTTAAATTTGCAGTCAAACAGAAAGGCTTATGTTGGGGTTTTAGGAGTTCCCCTTCTGTTTTCCTTTGTTTCTTGAGGAATTTTCCCCATATATGTTGCCGGGACAACAAATTGCTGGGTGTTTAGGAGAGACAAAAGACCTGGCCACAGTGGGGAGGGGTCCAAGTGGCCACTCTTTTCCACCTGGGCTTGTGAGTCAGTTGCTCTCGGCGTTCGGACAGAGAGGGAGAGATTGCCATCGTGTCAGCACTGCAGGTTTCTGCTTTTTCGGCTGCCTTCCTTCTACCGTGCCTCAGGGAGAAACCCCGGGATCCCAAGGCCGCCTTTCCCTACCCCGCTGGGAGCCGGGTTGCAGCCGCTCTGCTCCTGCCGTTCCTTTGAGCCTTCGCTGCACGGTAGCCCCGCACACCCTGCCTGCCGAGGTCTGCCGGAGTTTGGGAGTTTGGGACATCCCGTCTGCTACCCGGGATTTGTGCTCGTCCCTGCTGTTCCAGCCTGCTGTTCCCGAGGGTCCGGCCGGACACCAGGATCGCCTGCCCAGGGGGAACCACCGCACCCGCCCTGCTCACCGGGAGCCGCCAGCGCCGCTGCCGCTGTGACCGTAACTGCACCAACGGGGAACGGGCCTGGAGCCGAGGAGGCTGACAGTGGGTTACTGGTTCTGTTTGCTGTTACTGCCATAGTTACTGTTGTTTGTGTGCCTTGTTATACATATATATATATAGTAGTAAAGAACTGTTATTCCTATTCCTCATATCTTTGCCTGAAAGCCCTTAATTTCAAAATTATAATAATTCGGAGGGAAGGGGATTGCATTTTTCATTTCAAGGGAGGCTCCTGGCTTCCTTAGCAGACACCTGCCTTTCAAACCAAGACAGCTTATTACATCATTCCTGTGTACAAGAATCAGATGGGAAGACTTCTTGAATAGGTCCCTCTCTTGGTGCTGGGTAGATAACAAGTGAAGATTAAGAAAGGAGGTGGAGGAAGCCTACCCTTTGTGGTGGCTGAAGTTCAACCACTAACAGAAGGTAAGCTGCAAATGTGGAGCAAACAACAGTCTTTGAATGAGGTTTCATGACAGCAGGAGAAGGGAGGCTCAGTCTCCACTAGACCTCACAGCAGGAGAGCAAAATGAAGCTGCAGAGTCCTCCAGGGATTCAGTGTGAAGGTGAACCCACAGGAGTCCGTCACAGCCATGCTAGACTTCTGCAGAAGGCTGTCCAGAGCAGACCTGAGCTGCCTTCCTTTTCACACAGACTTGTTGCCATTTTCTGCATGGGGAATCCTCTTCTGTCTGTGTTGGTTCAGCCTGCTGCTGAAGTGTGCAAATCACTCCTTCAAACTTGAATGCTCTGTGAAAGTTGGCTCAAGCAGTGGGTGCCTCTGCTGGAGGGTAAGCGTGTTCACAGAGGCTGGGTGGAGTTTGCATGGAAAAGCTAGACCCTAAACCTCACTGACACAGAAAAGCCAACACACCACACGTTAGTGTAATGCAGGCACGTTTGCAATGAACGAGCTGACTGTTGTCGGGATTACAGCACTGAGATGAGAGAGGCCACTGTGGTATAAACAGCTGTCAAGAGCAGATGAGGTCTGCAACAGAGACATTCCCCACAGATTTATATGATTTTCAAGGACCTGAGGCCAATGATCTGTTTTCTGCTTCTCAGTGATTTCACAGAAAAGCAACATCAGTGATCTCATGACCCATTAATAAATAATTCCTCCAAACTCCTTGGCTGAATCGTCCTTGTGTAATGTGCAGGATGAAACCAAGGGGAATAGCTTCCTCCAAGATTTCATATTGCAGCTCAAGAGTACTCGATAAGGCCATCCTGCAGAGATTACAAAATCCCTGTGCTTGGAAGGGAGGAGAAGGGGGTCACAGTGGATAGTACAAAGTAGATCTTGGAAAGTACCTTCTCTAGATGTCCTGCTTAGTCAAGATGAAACTTCCCCAGCAGTTGGTTCAGTTCTGCTGGATGAAGAGATACACATCCATTCAACCCTCAGAAGCTACGACCAGCCCTCCAGACATTCCCGGCTTTCACTGGAAACCAAGTAGATTGTGTCTACACTATTGACTTCTACCAGCCAGCACAGCTTTGCTGCTTGAGGGCATGAAGCAGGGAAACTGCCACACCAGCCAAGCATCTCATAACATCTCATTTTTGCATCTGGCAAATTTGTTCCAGGGGCTGAGCTTGGAGGAGTACCACAACTTCCTCCCCTCCCTGACTGTGGTGCTCAGGAGACTGAGTCATCCATTTTTCATGTGGAGCTCCCCATCGTTCCAAGGAAAAGGTTGTGCTTCCGGCATCCCTTGGCGTGTGGGTTTCCATTCATTTGTGGATGTCCAGGCAACATGCCATCCCCACGACAAAATGGCTGCTGCTTAGTTCCTCTACTATGAGTTCATCCCTTAGGATTTTGCTAAATTTCTCCAAGTGCTTTTGACAGTCTGAGTAGAGAGCATTCTGCATCTGGATGTTTTGCACTGTGTTCAAGTCAGAAAGGCTGCCTGTCCTTTTCCCTTGATTCCTGCAAGTCCTGCCCAAGACCTTTTGCTGCTTCATATTTTCAGGCAGCAGAGGTATATCTGTTCCCATGACTTGTCAATGGGCTCTGTTAGCTGGAGTAACACGTTAGGGAACAAAATATCCCCTCTTGCCTCCCGGTCTGGAGAATATTAGATGAATAAATATCCCAAAGCAGACCAGCCAAATCAGGGCCTTCTTATTGGAAGAAGTCAACCAAAGCAGACTGGGTGGTCATCAAGTGGTCCCCTTGCCCTGGGGAGCACATAACACATCACTTCATGGTGGGATCTGCTGATGTTCTCCTTGGCGTGGACAAAACTCCCTGTTTCGCAGAAGGCGGTAAACAAGCCGTGGACCTCATCCCTTGGCTCCAGGGCATACAGTTGCAAAGCTCCTCTGATCAGTGTGGGAGGAAGGCCTCCACCCTCTTTATGGCTGCCCAGTAATGATCCCCAGCTGCAAGCCTCTCCCTTCCATGCCTGGAAACCCAGGCTGGCCTCAAGGGTGGGGCACAGACTGTTTAACCCATTCCCCGGACGGATGGATGGATGGATGGACAGACAGATGCTGCTGATGCACTGGGAGCCTCTCTCTGCTGCACTGGCTGGTTGGGTTGCCAGCAAGGTGCTGAAAAGCTGGGGGTGCAGGATTTATGTGCCAGGGGGAATAACAATGGTTTTGCTTGCTCCTCGCTCAAATATGCCCCAGGGAGCAACATCTTCCCGGGGCTGATGGCTCTGCAGGCACTGGAGCATGACTGGGAAGTGTGCTGCTTGGCAGGAGGATGAGTTCTCCCTAGCACCTTCTTCACAGGGCTGTTCTCAGTGGCTCCTGCCAGCACCATGGGGCTGGGGGTGTCCATCTGGCAGACATGCAGGTCTGTGGGTTACTGCAGGGTGCCCTCTTCTTCCACAGCCTGGCATCCCGGCAGCACCTGGGACTTTGGCTCCATTTTTTAAGCAGCTTTTGTCCCTTGGAGAAGGTCGGCAGCAAGGAACCATCTCTGGCTGGGTCTTCTGTGCAGGCACAGGCGAGTGGCCAGCTGCTGGTGTGATGCCTACGTAGCACCGGACCATGGAGATGGGGCACGGGATTCCTGAGGTGACGGGACTGAAGCGCGAGAGTGGAGCAGCGCTGGATGGTGAGAGCCTTTCTCTGCTCACACAGCTAATAGACTAATTAGCAAGGAGCTCGAAACTTGGCTGTGTTTGTTGTCAAATGCAGGCCCCTTTCCAAGTGGTGTTAACAGCCTTCCCTTTTCAGTCTGCGCACATTGTACAGCCAGGGCTTTTCTGCTGCTTTACAGAGGATTCTTCATTTAGTAATGGATATAGGCTGAATAGCTGTTGCAGCTATAGGTGACACCGGGGTCAGGAACGAGGGGTGGCAGGGAGGGGGCAGGAAGAGGGCAGGGTCCTGGGGCTGGGAGAGCGGTAGGAGGCTGGGAGAGGGGATGGAGGGGACACTGACCCAGCTGTGCGTAACGCGCAGGTGGGCTGGGGGCAGCGTGGAGCTGTGGGCTCACTGCAGGCTGCCAGGGTGGATCGAGGTACTTAGCCAGCTGAGCTTCCCAGGGCCTGTGATGGAAGGGAGGGGTGTCTGTAGGTGAGAGAGGAGTGCATGGGCAAAGGGGTGCTTTCAAGTGAAAGGTATTGCTCCTCGTACGGCTTCTTGTGCCATTTGCCCACTTCTAATTAAGATACGTTTAAATTGTTTAAATGATTCCTTTGATAAACACTCTGCTTTCACACAAGAGACAAGAAGTTCACAGAGGCGAAAGGCTGCCGGCACTGGCAGGACGCTGGCAGCGTGCGGGCGAGGGGCGGGCGAGCTTCCCCGCCACCCTGCTGCCAATGCAAATCTCCTAGCGCAGCTGAGCCGAGACCGGGGGAAACTGGGAGGGTTTCCGCCAGGTTCCCACAAGCACGGGAGCCGAGGCTGTGCCTGCAATCACGTCTGCCCGCAGGCAGCGGCCTTTGTGGGCGCCCCGGCTAATTCACTGCCGGCCGGAGCAGGGACTCTCACCACCCTTCCATCTGGACACCTGGCACTTCAGTTCACTCCAGCGTCCCAAATGATGTGCCTCTGACTCTCCAAATTCAGCTGCTCCTTAGGAGTATTTTCCCTTGGTTCTCCCTGGTGTGCTTGAGACCGAAGTGAGTGGGGCTCCTGGGGCTACCCTGTCCCCCCCCAGGCCAGTGCTTTTTGCAGGGAAGGCAAGGGAGGGAGATGAGGGCTTTGCAGGGGTTTGTCTGCAACCTCAGCTGGAGGCAGGGTAGGTCCCTGCAGCCCTGGCTATCCCTCAGTGCTCCACAGTGCCTGGAACAGGGTATAATTCACATCTTCACCACACACTCAAATACTGCCCCAGCCAAAGCGATGTGAACACCTGCCAGCTGCATACAAATATTATCTGGGTGTCACGGCAAATATTAGGCACAGGGCCTGGAGGGTGCCCAGCCTCCCCCTGAGCTCCATGAAGACTGCTTGCCCGCAGCAGGCCTGGCTTTCCCACAGACATTTGCACTGACATGGCACCACTGCTGCTGTTTGCTCTGGATTGAGGCCAACTGCTTATGGAAAAGCAGCTGAAGCAGCACGGACAGCAGGTAGCGCAGAGCTGGGCTGAGGGGAGTGCCCTGCCAATGCAATGGCTCACTTCCCTGGCATGGCATGGTGTAAGTTGCCCAAAACCTCAGGTGTAGGATGGTGGTTTGGCAGAGTCATGACTTCGTGACAAAAGACATGACTGAGAATTTGACATATCCACACTCATTCATGTGATGCTTGGAGCCAGAAAAGGCTTCTAAAATTAATTTCTCCTGCTGCCAGAGATCAGGAGAAATTAACTCCCTTTAATAGAAGCTAGGGGACCTAATATCAAACCAGGTATTTGAGCCCTCTTACACCCTTGCCACTTACTGCCAGGCTTTTGTCCCTTGGGAGGTCATGCAACGAGCACTCCATGCCAACCCAAATTTAGCCAGCCCATGTCTGCCTGGGAGCTGGTGACAGTGTGTGGAGTGTGACTTGCCATCATGCTGGCTGTACTCAGCTTCCCCAGCTGAGCAACTGACCCAGCTGCAACGTGGCCAGAGACACTTCTGAGATGGCTGTGCAGACTGCTGGGGTGCTGAGCACTGGCACTGAAAAGCTCAGGATCTCTATTTGGGCCTCAGGGCCAAAGTTTTCCATGAGCATCAGCTTCTAGCCTGGAAAATACGTTTGGCAACAGGGTCAGGTTTCCAGCTGAGAAGAATGAATGATCTCATCACCAACTAGACTATTTCCAGAGTGACATTTCCCTAATGGAGTGCTCCAGTGCTAAGCTCCTCTGAAGCAGCTCTGGTGGCACATGGCAGGGCCAGGCTGTTTCCCCATGTGCCAGCTCAGCTTCACCATTTCCTTTGCTTATCCCCTGTATGTTAGGGATTTCAGTGTAGAGACCTGGCTGTATTTGCATTTCCAGCTTCTTTCTATGTTTTCCTGGCTGGGTCTGGATATCTCCACCAGTTTTCAGAATGCTGGTAATTCCCACCCTTTCATCTCCCTTCTAAGATCTGTTTTAAATTCACACATCTGTTAATTTGTTGCTCATTTGGGACCCGGGCCTAGGGGTTGGGCAACCATGAAGACAGTCTCTGTTCCAGTTAGTTCTCAGTTTAAACAACCCCTGAAATTCCCTTTGAATAACCTCTTCCCCTCTGGTCCTTTCAGTTTATCCCTTAACTTGCCTTCTCCTTTCTGCCCCTTCCCTTGTCTGACCACACCACTTCTTACGCTTTTCATATCTGCTTTCTACTCATCCCAGATTCCCAGCTGCTGCTTCCTGGACCCTCTTCTTCCTTTTTCCCAGTGGTCTGCTTGTTTCCCTGGTGACAGAGAGGTTGCCATGTCACCCCAGCACTGTGCCCAGTGGTCTGAAATGAAGTTCAACACACTTTTGTTGGACCTTGCTGTGCCTTGGCCAACAGGCCAAGATGCCTTTCCACTAGAAGTATAGAACTGAACAGCCCACACATTTGGAGAGCGCTCCAGAGCTGGTTTGGACCCAGGAGCTTGGACTTTGTTTGCATGTCTACCCATCTTAGCTGCTCTGCTCAGGCTACCTGGATCAAAGGCTCACTCTTCCTCAGTGAGCACTTCAAAGGCAGTTTGCAGGATGCAGTGAATGAAGGATGTGATTAGATCTGCCTCGTTTACCTCCATTGAAGGAAATGTGGTGGCAGCCCATCGCCAATCTAGCTTTTTCCAGTTTTATGGACGCATAATTACTTATCTGCTTCAAGAAACCTGGGTTATTGTTTGGCACCCCCTACTTTGCTGTGACTAGAAGGATGAGTTATAAATCTGCTGTGTACATGGGGTGTTAGGTGGCAGTCAGGCGTGCTTCAGGGCAGGGGCAGAGCCAGGGCCTCGGGCTAGCGAGCCACAGTGAGAACATGAAGTTGGAAAGTGCTGCCTTCACCCAGCAGTTGTTACATGTCAGGCCTGCTTATACACTTAATGCTCTTAAATGCTTTTGCTCTCTGATAGCCAGAGGCTGGATAGTGGCCTTCTACAGTGAGTAACTGAGAAATGAATTAAATATTAATAAGCACGATTGAAGCCGGTGTTCCTGCCTCCCCATGACATTTGCCTGTCCCTGCCCACAGTCTTCTTTGTGTTTCCCCTGCAAAGAGCCACGGTTCTGCGACAATGCCCACTGGCCTGGTCTGCAAGCAACACCGAGCAAGGGAGCTAACTTGCTGCCCCGGACATCTCAGTACCCTGAAAAGGCAGCAACCACCCCCAAACCCATGTGCTACCGCTTCCCCTTGGGTTTGTCTGCTGCAGGATGAATATCTTTCTCAGAGGATCTCAGTTGCTGGAATCCCTCCCCTCTGAGGAGCAGTTGTTTGGGTTGGATATCCCAAAAGCGTGCAAAAGCAGATGCGAATGGCAGAGAAACACTGCTGACAGGCACTAGCCGCAGAGCCATGACCCACAGGAGCTGCTGTGGGCTCTGTCCCTGCATAGCTACACTGTTGCTACCTCCCCAGAGAGCAGAAGTGCTACGTGCTCTCCGGGACGTAGGGACACCTTGGTTGTGGTGTGGGTATATTCTTAGTCGTGCCAAGGGTGGGTTTGAGGTCACTCCATGCCCATTGTCCGGTGTGTGATATTCCAGGGACTTTTCTACCCCAGCGGTGTCACCCACGTGTGCGTAACTGCTACTGACAGCTGCTGACTCATGAGTGCAGCACACCAACCATCTCCAAAATATCTGGAAACCTCATTCATTTCCAGGACACGAGGAGAAGGAGACTAAGACTTAATTCCCAGCTGGCCTGTGACATAATGCACAGAGGGGCACATGAAGAAACCATGTCTTCTGAAATGCTCCACTGTGTCAGTCCCTTCCCTTCCCTTCCCTTCCCTTCCCTTCCCTTCCCTTCCCTATGAATACAGGGGAAATTGTGTCTGAATGTGGAATATGAATGTTGGGTGATTTGGGGAGGCATTTTTGAGTGGGGGGTACAAGTGAGACTTCCTTTTGCTCTTGAATTGGTGGGTGAGAACTGGGAGCAGGGCAGGATGCTCCCGAACAGGGGTACAGGAGGTTGAGCGGAGGGAGGGAGGGAGCTTTGGTGCTCTGTGGGAGCTGTGCCGAGCTGGGAACCGCTCTGAAACTGCTGACACAAGCAGAAGGGAGCAGCAGCAGCAGCGTGATCCCCGGCACGGCATCGCACACGGGCCAGCGGGAGGAGGCGCGTGGCCTTGGGACAGTGGAGGTCACTATTTCTCCTTCTTAGGTCAAAACTGGCAAGACGGCTGGTGAGACAGAACCACACACCTGCCTGCTTGGAAACTCGTGAGCACCTGGGTGGCAGCGGCCGGGGATATGCGCGGGGGCACGTGGAGCCCTTGGGGCAGGCGCAGCCCGGGGACAAGCAGGCTGTCCCCCACCGGCTGCCCTGCTGCCGGCCACTGATGGGGGCTGGTGCAGGGATCCCCGCGCCCCAGCCGAGGGTAGGGCGGCTGCCAGCCCGGGCACAGCCGCGCGTGTGCCCGGCCCCGCTCGCAGCGGCTCGCACGTTGCTGACCGCACGTACATGCCCGCAGCCCAGAAGGCCCTGGCAGAGGCCGCGTGTCCCCGGCTCCCAGCCGCCCCTGCCGCGCTCCTTGTCTGCCTGCCAGCCAGTGCCCCATCGGCTTCCTCCCTCCCTCGCTCTGGCTTTCTTTTTGCTGCTTTTTTTCCCACCCGCCCTGTTGCATAAGGAAAGGCGGAGGGCACAGTAAGAGGGGATGCCAGTAGTGAACGGGAGACATTAGGGGGTGGGAGAAGGGCCGGGGGCATCGCTGCTTGGTCTATTCGGAAAGAGATGGGTGCTCATGCCACCACCACAATCGCTTCCAGAGAAGTCACTTCCTTCCCTCCTTCTGCTCTTTGTTTCACGCCACAAAGAAGGAGCGGACGGTCTCTGTGCCAGGCAGGGAGCATGTCCCCCATGGGGGGGCAGCGTGCTCCAAGCAGCTGCTGTGCCTAGGATTATGTCTTTGTCCTGGCTCCGGCTGCCCAAAGCAGAAGGATTCTGCTGCCAGGTGGGGCTGGGACCCCTGGGTGTCTGCCAACATGGACTAAGTCATTGCTTCCCCTCCTTCCCTGTGTCACATCAGGGTCTTGCTGCGACACATACGGCTGGGTGGCCTGGCCCAGATTTTGGGGTAGGTGGCTGACCCATCAGGACATTGTACAAAATACAGTGGTGGCTGGTGATGAGGAGCTCTGTGACAGAAGCACCGCCAGATGAAGGGGCATATATGCAGGGCCTGTATGTTGTCAACTCAAATGATGGATGGAGGATTAAAAGGGAGACACCAGGACCCTTCTGCACATTAGCAGCGTGCAGGGGTTGTTTGCATTCGTGTTTGTTAGTGTTCCCTGTGATGTCCAGGATGATGTCCCTTTCCCCACCGTTCCTTCAAATCCTTCTTTTCCACCTTGCACCAAGTTCTTTTTCCCCAGCTTTTCCAGCCTGGGTTCTTTGCACTGATATCAGGGAAATCAATCGTTGTATTGTCATGACCCCAGAAAGGCAAAGGTAACTATGGCAGACTCTTGGCCACAGTTCTGTGCAAAGCCCTCTGATGCATTTTTCTCTGTCTCTCTTTTGTAGGTGACCCAGGGCAGAAGGCAACCATGTGGACTGTGACTCAAGGTTTGAGGGGGATCTATGAGTTTTGCTTTCATTAACCTGTGAATCCTGCTTACAGCAACAGCACACTTGATACTCTTTCTTTCTTTCTTTCATTTTTGCCTTCCATTTGTTTCCTTTCCAGAAACTCTGTCCTGTTGAGTTCTCTGGCTGGGAACAGTGAACTCATCCCTCATCCAGGCAGGCTCAGGTTCTAATGGTCACTGCCCTAGACTTCCCAATCACCCTAGTGTTCATAGTGAGTCTCCCGCTGTTACTAAGAGAAAAGGTCAGGGGTATGATTTTTGCTCTGCACTCTCTCATGGTGAATGTGTCTTTCTGACTGGACTGCATGGCATCACCTTCACTCACCACGGGAATGTCAGCTCACATCCAACATGCCCACAGATGTCAGGGGGCAGCTTGCCTCAGTGAGACCTCATGCCAGCAATACATGTTGTGCCAGCAGCCTCCGTGCACCAGCGGGACTCACTCCATGAGCATGTGCTCCCTGTGAAGCTTGCCCTGGCCACGCTTACAGTGCTGGCCACCACAGCCAGCCACATGCTGCTGTCACCTCCCCTGGTGTGTGTCTGCAGGATCTGCTTAGTGACTTTGCCCATTTTATTCCATTCTGACTTGCTTAGAAATCAGAATGCCTGTTTTCCCAGACACACTGCCTTGTGCTGGCATAGTGGTCTTACACACACTCCAGCACTTGTGGGTGCTGTTGGATATAGTTCTGTGCCCACAGCATGGAGATGCATCTTCCTTCCCTCATCCTTGTTTCTCCTTTGGCATTTGTCCCTTGATTCTTTACCCCAAGGATTTTCCCCCCGAGCTCTTTGCTGGCAGCAATTCCAGTCCCCTCTGACTGTCTTGCCCATGGAAACGGTGACCAGTGAGGCCAGTGGGTGGTGGATGTTACAGATCACAGTGGGCTCCACCTCATTTTCTCCTAAGCCTGAGCCAGTCTCTCATTTCAGAGAAGTCTGTCCATTAACTCTCGGGGCTGGAGAGTACAATTATGTGTGCTTGTATAGCTTGGAGCTTTCTACCCAGCCCAAGTAAGTGGTTTTCACCTTTTCATCCAGTCACTTCCTGTAAGAAAAGACACATCCGTTCTCTTTGAGTACAGATCTCACAAATGAGTACAAACCTCACACATGCCAGCGCTGGCTTTCTTCTGTCCTCATTCCTGGAGGAGAATCTCCTGGCCTGCACGTACCTTTGGCTCTCCAAAATCATATTTGAATGAAGAAAATTTTCCTTCAGCAGAAGGTTTGTGCTTTGCTAACAAAAGGAAATCCCTGAATTTGTTGATGTTCTTGGGAAACTTCTCCAAGTCCTTTTCTCTGGTACTGCAGGGGCAGTGTGGACAGTGCTGATTTCTTTATGTGAGCCCAGCGTGTCTCAAGCCATGCTTGAGGCTGCGGGTCAGTAATGAGGCCAGTCATTTGTTTGGACTCCTGTGGATAATTCTGTCAGGGCCAAGCACTCTGCCAGTGAGCTTCTTTTAAGGACTGATTTTCTTTTACACAGTCAAGACTCAAGACAGTCTATTATTAACCTCAGAGCCTGATGGCTTGCTTTGCATTCCCATTCCCAGTCTGTGCTTTCACTGATTCCAGCACACAGCTACTGAACTTCCACGCACCTCTGTTGCCTTGCTGCACTTGCTTTGAACCCTGCCTCACCAGACCACCTTTGCCAATGTTGCACCTCAGTGAAACTTGTCATGTCCTTCAGCCATCCACAGAGAAGAGGCCCTGTGAGGACAGTGTTGAGTTTTCAGTCATCCTGTCCCAATTACTTGTCCCAGCAACCCCGTGGAGTAGGGAAACATGGCCTTGCTCTTCTAGACAGGCAAAGGGACATGGCAGCAGCAAGTGGAAAGCCAATAGCAGGACAAAACTTGAATGCAAAGCTCCAGGATGCCAGGCTTAGGTCAGGACAAATGCCACCAATCCTTGAAGGAGAATAGCAGGCGCAAGTATGTATTTTGCCCATACCCAAGCAGCTGTGTCACCACTGACAGCAGGAAAGGATGAGAGGGGCTTTGCTAATAAGGACTCATAATGAGGCTGTGCCTGAGCTCAGACCTCCTGCTTAAAAAGTCCCTCGATGTGTGAGGAAGCAAACAGCAGTGACCATAGCAGGGCAAACCTCAGAGACCACGGGAGGTCTGAGGGTGCCGGGCAAAAGAAGGGACAAGCCTATGCCAGCACATCTCCGTGGAGAGGTGAAACAGGCATCCAAAAATAGCCCACCCTGCTGCCAAGAGCAGTGAGCCTTTGATAAACAGTTTAAAAATAACCTCAGTGGGAAAGACACTGCAGCTCCCTCCATCAGAACTGGATTTTTGTCCCGTTTGCATTTCCATGCCCCTGCCAGCTTGCTGTGGAGCATGTTGCTCATGTGTTGCCTGCTGCCTGCAGATCCTGGCCCTGGCTGGGATGTGGGCCACCATGAGGGATTGGGAAGACACTCAGCTGCATTTTGCTGCTGCAGCAAGAGTTTGTCCTGGCTGGGAGCAGGAGCAGGGATGCAGTCTGATGGGGACATGCCTGGTCAGAGCTACAAGGTGCTTTTTGTGTTGCGGCTTCCCACCCTCCTGTTGACATGAGGGAATGGCTTTTGTGGGTGTCAGGCAGAGAGGGGAAAGTGCAGGGACGTCTGCCACAGGAAACTGGAGCCAGATGAGCCAAGGGCCAGCATGTCCTGGAGAACCTTTCCTAGGGAAGGGGGGTTTTGGGGACCCTCTGCTTTGTGTGCCCTCACTCAGCACTGGGATGTGGAGTAGGAACATAAAGGAGCCGTCCCTATCACCTGTCCACATCCCCAGGGTAACAGTGCAGGCTATAGCCAGGAGATCACACCGGGGTGCAGCCCCATTCCCACCTGGCTGCCCAGGGACAGCAGCACCTCTCTCTAGGGAAACTGGGATTTTGTGGGCTGAACTGGATTTTTTGTGGTTTGCTGGTTCTGCAGTGGGGGACCTCAAAGCTCTGGTCACCTGCACAGGAAGGCCTGGCACAGAGCAGAGCAGCAGGGCTCACTGCACCGACACGTGCTCTTGGGCACCGTGGCTGCAGTGCTGTGCGAAGGGACAGTGCTTATGTCCCCCTTAGCCAAAGGCCACCACACACCCCCTCCTCTGGGTTCGGGACACAGATCCTGCCCTGCCCCCCCTGCCCCAGCTCCCTGGCAAGGCCCCCTCCAGAGCAGGGCCTGGAAAGAAAAAGTTATGTACTGACAGAAAAATCTCGTACTTGGAAAGGTTATTGTATTGCTCTGGTGGGTGGGGGAGAGTGTGATGGAGGTGGGGCAAGGCAGGGGCCGACAATCCTTCTCCAAACGTTGTCACTCTTGTGCAGTGATCCTTGGAGAGCCCTTGCCGTTCTGCTGCCAGCAGGCAGGAGCCAATTAAGGGCAATTAGGGTGGAAGCGGAGAAGGCGCCCCTTTAGCTGCCGCCAGAGCGGCCACTGGGAGCGCTGGCCCGACTCCACACTGTAAGGTTATTAGAGTTCTCCCCCATATTGTCCTTGGAAGAGATGCTTCGGAGCCGTCTGCTCGGAGCAGTGAGATGAAAGGGAGACACCCTTTGATGTGTTCGCCCGTTCACGCAGTGCCTCCACGGGGAATCAACCCGAGCACTTCTGCAGCACCTTCCACCACTGTTAATCACCCACGCGGGTTACCCTGCTGTCTGAGGTCTCCTAGGCAGAGCATGATCCCCCAGGGCACAGGCATGGCCTCTGCCCCACACCGTGAATCCTTTTCCATGAAATAAGATGCAGCAGGCAAGAGCAGAGAGCAGCAGTGAGGACAGAGAATCTGGGGCAGAGGGCTAGCCCACCTCCACCAGGAGAGGAAAAGAGACACAGCCGACAATAAGTGGCCTGACTGCTCCCACACAGGCCATGGCATGGTCCCAGGGCTCTTCCTGGGTGCCTGCATGCTCCACAGCTGGATGCTGGTAATCTCAAAGCCTCCCTCTTAGCTGCATGTACTGCCATAGGACATCAAACCATATGGAATGATGGTGGTTGAACTTCTAACAGCCTCGTTGCCTATTCTGTCCCAACATTTGCAAAATTCCCTTCCTTGGCCATCCCTTCCTCCCCTACAGCTGAGGAACAGCAGAGGCAGGAGATGGGGCAGCTCTGTGATGTGTCATGAAGAAATCCACTTGGCTTGTGGGAGAGATGGTCCTTCCAGTCCCTGCTCTTCAGGCCTGAGTACTCAGTGCCTCTGGGCACCAGTGTCCTGCCAACACAGAGATCCCACCATGGCACAGAGTTTCCTAATATGTTGCCCACAGCCCCTTTATTCCTTTCCACCTGTCCATTCTGCTTCTCGGACAGTCCCTCTTCCTTCCTAGCAGTCACACTTCCCCATCCTTACTTTCTCACACTTTACTGCTCCCAGTGTCACTGTGCCCATCCTGTGTTCCTCCTGCATTAGTCTCACTGCCAGAGCACCGCAGCGGGGGTGAGGCTGGAAGAGGAAATAGGTGCAGCTTTTACCACTGGGCATGGGTTGTGGTGGGATGGGAGGAAGGTCCATGGCAACTCACCATTTTCACAGAATCTGTATTTTTCCTGCATCCAGGAGCTGCTGCTGGATGGACTTCAACTTTGTTGTGACGTAGAAGAGAGCAGGAATGCTCTCAATGCTAGGCATCCGTCTTTCTGTTCCAGACTCCAGGCATTATTGGTTTGGGCCCAGTTCCCCAAAGTCCTTTGCCGACTCAGTGGCTCTACCGAGGTGACCCTTTGGGCAGGTGCATTGCTCTGCCACCCTCCCTCTTCGTCTGGATGGCTCCCTGCATCTCCTCTTCGTCTGGATGGCTCCCTGCATCTCCCAGGCAGCCACGCCTGCTGTGCAAAGCTGCCCTCTCCAGCACTAGGCACAGGGCATGGTGTGAACCACAGGCTCTGAGC
Source organism: Dicrurus megarhynchus (assembly GCA_013399195.1). Taxonomy (NCBI): domain Eukaryota; kingdom Metazoa; phylum Chordata; class Aves; order Passeriformes; family Dicruridae; genus Dicrurus; species Dicrurus megarhynchus. The sequence continues at coordinate 1,340,781 of VXAD01007025.1, forward strand.
ATGCTGCCTCACAGCCTGCAGAGCAAAGGTGGCCCCAGGGCACTTCCCATGGATTTTCCACCCACAGGTGCCACCACCCTTCCGGAAGGAAGCAGTCAGCCTTGTTTTGAGCAGCTGCCTTGCAAATGCATCCTCTCTATCACGCAGCTGCCTGACCCAGGACAAAGCAACCTGTGGCCTCAAGGAGTGAAACGCAGCGTTGAAAACTGAAAGTGCTGCACATAGACAGAGTGAGTGATGCTCTCCACCAGCTCCTTTGACAACCACCTTTCTGCTTTTCAGTCTTTGTCAGAACAGGAATGATCTCTATAGTTTCTTTTCCTGCCTGGTGCTGCCTTTGCATCTTCTGCAGAGCAGAAATTCAAGGAGATGGATGCAGACCTTGGTCTGCTTTGTGGAAATATTTCTAGTGTTTTCAGGTTAGGTAAAAGTCTTTCATTAACAAATCCTACCTGCTGACTCCAAAGCACCTGAGATCCTCTCAGATTTTTTGCCAGCATTCCTCATACTTTTGTGGAGCTCCAAACGGGAAACAATGCTCCTGGAAAAGCTTCCAGCAACTCCAGAACGGGACCTTGGAAACTTGGTGAGCTAGTTACAATGCAGAGCTTGGAAGTGCTCTTTCCACATGTGCTACCTCTTGGAAGCCAAGGAGGGATTCCTAGGGCCAGGAAGAGAGAGTGTATGCCACCATGTGGCAGCAGATTCCCAAGTGTGGAGCTCAGGAGAGCTTCAGGCAGACCCAGCTCATTGCTCAGGCTGGAGGACGGCCTTGCCCCCACAGGCAGAACTTCAGCTAGGAGTTATGACCTTCTGTGCACTGACAGGGAGGTGCTGTACAGGCACCCTGTACCATCTCCAAAGGCACCAGCCACCCCCTCCATGAAGGTAAGATTTATTCTGCAATTGAGCAGCCCTGGAATTTACCGTGGAAGACAATATTCATCTGAGAATTGTGTTCCAGCACCAAAGACCCATTATTCACAGTGACAGCCTGCAGAGCTGAAAATAAACAAAGAACAAAGTCAAATCAAGTAGCTTTGGACAGAAACCACCCTGCCTCAAGGCAGAAGACAACTTCTAAGCAAGAGAGACAACTTCTGAGGAAGAAACTCTTTTGGAAGCACATTATCCCACTGATGCAAAGCTTCTTGTCTTTCTCTCAGAATCAACCAAAAACCGGCCAGAAAACTTTGGGTGAGATGGAGGCTTAATTTGATCCAGGCTGTTCTTATCTTCTAGATTTCCACTGTAAAAAAGAAAAAAAAAAAAGAAAAGTTTCTCTTTTTTTTTGTGGCAATGAAGAGAGCCCTAAATATCTGAAGTTAATATAAAAAACCACTGCATTGTTCGTAGTCTGAATTATGCTGCAACGAGGACTCTGAGCTGTCACTCATATCAACAGGCTCTTAACTCTAAACTCAGCAATGGCCACTCAAGCCTTAGGTTCCCTAACTACTGCGTGTTGCCTGAGGATGTGTTTATCCCCTAGGATCTGTGCTGCCCTCCCAGACAGCAAAATGCCTATTTCTGCCTCCTCAGCAGTGTTGCACAGTGACTGCTACACTGTATTCTACAAATACGGCACTGTCAGCCTAAAACGCATTTGAGTAAAGAGAGGAGTAGCATGGGGACAACTGCCTACTTGGGTTACTTGGGTATTTCATTCTCTTAAGTGCTACACGGTAATTTGGAGGTGCGAATGAAGCTATTGACAAGTCTGAGGTCTTTTGCCCTAGAGATCCAGGTAGTCCAAAGGGCCCCGTTCCCAAAAAGCTGGGAGTAAACTTGCCTTGAGCATCTGGATCCATGCAAGCTACTGCTATATGAAAGTTTAGCTGACTTTGGTTGCTGGGCCCTGATCAGCCCAGGTGTTTTCCAAATTCTCCAATTCTTTGCTTTTCAGAGGAAATAAGTCTAAGAGGCTAGACTGTGCTGGCAGACCTCCAAGGCCATGTGCCGATTTGCCCTGGTGGAGACTCCAAACTGTTGTTGCTGTCTGGGAAAACCACATCCGTGTGTCCTTGAGAAGAGCACATAGAAGATCAGGGTGTGGACTGGGGAAAAATGGACCAGATCTCCCCCTTCTGCTTCCCTCTGTGCTTGTGCAGGGTAGAGCAAAGCATCGACTCAGGAGGTAGGGTGAGCCTGTGGAAACCAGATGCAGCATGGAGGAGGAAAGAAGACATGGAGTCTTCAGGATCAGGATGGGAATGTGGGACCCCAACTTGCAAAGGTCATCTAGTCGGGCTGGCACTCCAGCTCACACTGGCTGGAGAAACAGGTCTTCATATGCAGCAGCAAACACTCAAAACGAATCAAAAAGCATTTAAAAATATTGTCCTGCCTGGCTGCTCCAGATGAGTTTTGTAGTGAATTTGGAGGTGCCTTTTTCCTGGAGTGCTGTGCTCCCATTATGCTGCCCACGAGCTGCATGGGATCAGGGCTTGGCACCATGGATCACCAGGGACAGTCACCTTAATCAGCTTAAACCACAGCTTGACTAAAGCCTCCAGCTGTGCCTCCCATCCCAAGGGAAGGTCTCTGAAACAGAGAGTGACCACCCTGAAAATTCCTCCTGTGGTCACTTTTGTAAAGTCCTGCTCAGTTCTCAGAGGGACAGAGAAAGCAGTTAGTGGCATTCTGTCTCTAAAAAGAAGAGTGTTTCAGCTGTGATTCATTTTGTCTGGGGATTTGGCCTATTCTGCTAATTTGTGGGAAGCCAATTCAGCAGAATTGGTAACCAGTTGTTTGTTGATGCCGCCTTTGGGATGGAAGGTTGTTGCCTTCCACCTGGGAGACGTGGGGGATACTATTGCCAACAGGTTGGGGCACAGCATCATTTCCTTCATAATGTCCTTGGAGATGTGCAGAGATGGGCCTCTGGTGTCTGTGGAACTAGTCTGGCCTATTTTTTCTTTCTTTCTTTGAAGGAGCAATAAACACCTTTGGACCACCCCACGGAGGACTGAGTTGTAGCACATTGTCCTCAATTTGCCTTCTGCTCCCACTGCCTGTTGTCTTCGCTCCTTTGTGGCATGTGTGAGGATGGATATGTCTGTCCCAAAAAATTGTCTGCAGTCATTCTGCAGTCCCTTTGACATCTGACAGACCATTTGTGGCCCACAGACCACAGGCCGAGAAACACTGTATAGGGTGATGTCTACTGAGTGGCCTCCCAGAACTCAGGTTCTTTGAAACACATAGAAAGAAGCAGTTTCTGTCCTGGAAAAGACATTGCCTTGGGCAGACAAGCATGGGGGAGGCAAGGACAGGGACACCCCAACCACCCAGCTAGACTGTCCTCCAGCCCAGGGACCTGACTCTTTCAGAGTTACTGTCTGAGCAGCCCAGGTGAAGATTTAGGGATCCCACTTGCAGCTATGCTGTCACATGAGATGGGGATGCTGGCAAAGGGCAGGCAGGTAAGGAAGCGCAGTGTGGGTCTGTGGTGGGAGGGAGCAGAGGGGGAGGAGGGAGCTCTTGCCAGCCCCACCACACTCCAGCAATCAAAGCCCAGCCTCTGTAATTAATACTATTTAGCCCAGGTTAGTAGCAGAGGAAAATGTCTCTTGTCAGCCTGGCTTTGCCCACTGGCCCTGATTTAGCAACATGAAAGCATTTTTTCTGATTAACTGTTCACTGAAGGAGATAAAAGAGATGACCATGAAATGTTTTCTTTAATGTGATGAATGTAAAGGGACTGGTAGAGCTGGAAAGGGTGAGAGGAGAGAAGAGAGAATGCTCCGACAGCAGATGGGGCTGGGGTGGGAAAGGGGTGTAGGGCAGAGCTGGGGGGCTGGGATGGAGGGGGCTGTGAGGGAGGG
>VXAD01007025.1:1344639-1601693 GCA_013399195.1 Dicrurus megarhynchus
GGAGGGGGCTGTGAGGTAGGGGCAGAACTGGGGGGGTCCAGGACTAGGCTGGCAGGGGCCCCAGGATGGGAATAAGTGGATAACCAGGATGGAGGTTAGTAACTGAAACATTTCTGAAAAGAGAACTGTGCTAGCAATGGTAATTCTTACAGATGTATATATAGATAGATATGTATATATGCATGAGGTTTTTTAAGGCTTTTCTGAAGTTGCAGTCTGAATGCCAAATTTCACTGCTCATCTCTACTACTAAGCTGAAAAAAATGTCGGTAGCTAGGAAACAAAGTGAAGTAGTAAAACTCCATTTCTAACATGATGTGGTTAGGATATTTTGGGGAACAGTGATGCTGCTCCTACTTTGTAAAACCATATCAGGGGGTTGAAAAGCTATATTTAAAAGCTAAACACAGTTTCCTACCATCCCTTAAAAGACATTTCAGTGTCATGTAGTCCAAACTGGCCTTCGATGACTTTCAATGTGCTTTAAACTATGCGTTGTTGACAGCTTACATTTTAAACTTTTTTCAGGATGGACAATGAAGTTGGTCTGACCCACTTAAGATTAGTTTCTGTTTTCTGTGTATTGGGTGGGAATAGGGTGGGTACTTGCCAGAATGAAGAAAATACTACTTCGGAAGAGAGAGGGAGAAAATCCGAAGAGCATCCCCAGTCAAATTGGTTTTTGCAGTTGTTTGCAGAAAAAGATTTTGCCCTGATGTTTTTATGTATTTCAGGATAGGAAGGGAGAGTGAAATAAGATGGTTTCAGTTGAGAGGTTCCTATTGAAAGGTGATTGTGCACAAGGTAGAGGATGAAACTCCTTATAGATAAGTACCCAGTCACAAAAACTGATGTGCCTTGTACAAGCTGATTGTGCTAAAGGGGATGTAACTTTACAGACAAGCCAGCAGTCGTTATCTTCCCAGGATGTGCAGTGAGAAGCTCAGACATGCACAAAGGCATGGGCCGTGTTCGACATTAGGTCTGTGGGTCCGTAAGCAGATCGGATGTCCTCACACCAAGCTCCCCTTTTGAGTCAGATCAGCTCCTCTCCCAGAGGTCAGAGGAGACACAGGAAAGGTCCCTGAGCAGGCAATGGAAACACTGAAAGGGAGATGAGGCTTGAATGCAGATAAGAGGAGTGAAAACTAATTGATCTGAAAAACCACTGTCATTGTGGGGTATAAAATAATGACTGGGAAGTCCCTTTTATTTACTGAGAGGCAATAATAGCAGAGGGCAGATGATAACACTGAAAGGGTGACATTTTAGGGCTCTTTCATCTAGGAGAGAGAGGCATAACAAGCAACGGGGGTTGCAGTTTCAAGCCTGGCAAATGTAAATAAGAAATGAGGCACGTTGCACAGCGGGTGCTGGCATACATTGAAACAGAGTATGTGTGGAGGTTGTGTGGGGCTCACCGTCTCTTAATGGCTTTGTGTCCAGACAGGCTGATTTTCTGGGAGATAAAAACAAGTTACTGAGCTCAGCTGCAGTGATGGCTGAAATTCAGTGGTGGAGCATTAGTCAGGCTAAGAATTCCTGCCTTTTCTTCATTCAGGCGGAGACTTGACTGAAAAATACCCCACTTACCCAAGCAGCTCACCCATAGGGAGTGTCCCAGGGGTGGTGAGTGCAGTCACCTTCTTAAGGGACTGTGATGTTTTTATGGCCAAGAAAAGCGTGCATCCCTTTATTGCCTGGGGCAAAGTGGGATTAGTCCGTGTGGAAGCAGCTGCAGGCAATGGTCTTTGAGTGGAGGCCTGAGGCCAGGAGGAGTCATTGTGGTGTCTGCGGGAACATGTCCACTGCCACACTTGTCGACCTGGGATAGCCACTCTGAGAGCTGCACTGGGCGGTCCCTCCTGTCCTTGACAACCTGCCTTCCTGGGAAAACAAAATGCTTGAGCCTCGTCGCCCCGTAAGTGCTTCCAGCAGCTTGTGCCAGGCCTGCTCAGTCACCATCCCCACTCCCTGGGAAGCCTTTCTGTGAAGGTTCCGTAGACATATCAGGACAAGCCTCTGCATCCTTTCTTTCCCCTGCTCAGAAATGTTTCCAAGGCTCATCCATAGCATCAGTGCATGTTTCCCTCGGACCTTTCAGGATCCCCTCCTGCTGTGTGCCCCTAGGGCAGAGACCTGCTCCTCTGTTTAACCATGCCTCCTGTTCCCAAATCTTCCTCACAGAATCTCCATTTCTGTGAAACATCCTAAGCCTCCTGTAGGCTCAGCTGATGTGCTGTGACCCATCTTGCTAATCTGCAAGCAGCTGCCCAGGCTGCCAGCACATCCCAAGGTTTTGGGGTAAGGGCAGTCAACGCTGAAAGCCCTATCTTGCCTCTGGCATGCAGAGTGGGTCAAGTACTGCACAGGAGGTAGAAAAACACCTGCCAGTGATGACTAAGTGTTAATGTTTTCCCAGAAAGTGGCAAATGTCTCAGCCTGGAGTCCACCATTGTAAATAATTTTTGTTTTAAAAGCAAACAAACAAACCAGAGGAAGTCTCCCAGCAGCAGGTGCTGCCTCCAAGTGAAACCCAGCCTCACAGCCCATGGTTCGCAGTTGCCTGTTTGTTCTGTCTGCTATTTATAGCTGGTCAAACCTTTCCATCCTGCCTCGTGTTTCCTACTTGCTCCATCTTACTAATTAATCTATTTACTGTTAGTATTTTAATAAAACAAACAAAAAAATGAATGAAAAATACTGCCTTTGGGCAGGGTGCTGCTGGCTTGAGGAGTTTGGGAGGGCACAGGCCAGCTGGGGAAGCTGTGCTGTAATGGATGTTGGAGAAACGGTGAGATGGGAAAAGAGGTGGTGCACATATAAAGCATGGGGCAGAGATCAAGAATGGCAGGATTGGGTCTGACTTTATAGGGTGAACTGCAGTGTTTTCACTGGCTTTGTCTGAACCACCCCTCATTTTGTGCCAGCTGTGGCTGTTGTCCTTGGTCCCAGCTAGGGCAGCTGCTGTTCCAGCTGTGGCAAGTGGGCCCCTGGCTAGAAGGCATGACAGACATGGGAAAACCAACATTGTGTCAGTCCAGGGGAAAGCTGTTTAACGAAGAGACTGGCTGGCTGTGCTTCTGGAGAAGTTTGGCTGGGACATGGATGGTGCAGGTGATTGCAGGCCAGTGGCTGTGGCTGCTTGGTGAAGGGAGACAGTGCCTCCACAGCTGAAACCACTCTGAAAAACTGTGACAGAGAAGTGTCCTGAAATCCCTGGGATAGGTGACACCGGCCAACATGGAATAAATGAATTGAACAAGCTGTGTACAAAAGCCATCCACGTACCACTGAGCCTCACTTCATCATCCACTCTTTTGCAGACGTCCTTTGTACTGCTGCTACATGAGCCATGACTGCAGCCACCTCACTGTGTCAGCTTCACATTTTTCTCCATTAGGCTTGTATTTCCATGCTTACGTGCAAGTTTAAGCACTGCTTTATAGCCTCAAGCAGACACCAACCATGTGCCTCTCCCTCATTTAAATTCATTTTATGGGCCAACACAGCACAAGACTCTGTAAAGTATGGCTATAACTGAGCTCCTGCTTTGCGAGTCGGTGTTTTGGTCTGTGTCATGAACTATGTAGGCCTCATTGGCCTTAAAATCCAAAAAATTATCACCCACGCTGATACTGGCTTTGTGAAAAGGGCAGTTTCTTTCAGTTCATATTGGGTCACTTAGGAAGTAGGCTCTAAACCTGACACTCACTTCTCTTTCTTGAGTAGCGCATGATTAATGCTTGTTCTGGATTTTTGAACAAGTGGGATTTGCACCCCTTTGTGGAGGGGAGTGTAGCCCACCTGGTTGTTGCATGAGTGGCTATTTTCTCATTTTAGAGAAGATGATATTGCAATTCACTGCTCAGCAGGAGACAGGTCCACAGCCTAAGATATCTCTGATCCCCTAAGATATCTCTGTTCTCCCCAGGAATCTCCGTGTGTCGAAAGTGGTGAGAGCCTTGCTGTGAATTGATGAAAGTGGTGCATGCCTCTGCTCCCGGAAAGAAACCTAGGCAGCTAACTGGATCAGGTAAAAAGTGCAGATAGAGAAAGCATGATGAATTTTCCTTTTTTAAGTAGTTGTCTACCCAGGGTGCAAATTCTGAACCCTCTAAAAAGGCCAGTTGTGATAACAAATGTTTATAAAAATAATGTAGCTGATCTTAGAGGGGAAGTTCAGGGTGTGTTTTGTTAATCTTAGGAGGTCTACACAAAATTAATTTATTACATATTTTTACACTGGATAATTTTAAGGCTGTTTTTTTTTTTAACAAGGCTGCTAATGTAACAATAGGAAGGGACTGAACTGTTAGCAGCCTCAGGCGCTGTCCAATGATTCACTAAAGCACTTCACTTGTACTACAGCTGATATTTGTGTGACTTTCAGCATGCCAGACTGGAACATTCAATATTTGGGACTCGAATTCCTCCCAGACAGAAAGGCGCTTAGGAGAGGCTTCAGCCTGTCTCTGGGCTCCTTCCTTTAACAAAAATCTGATTAAGTTAATTATGTTTTGTGAGAAAAAAAAGGAACAGAAAAAACAACAGATGAGATGTCAGTGAAAAGAAATAGAAAAAGCTTTCTGAGCAAAAGGCTTGAAACAATGGATTCCTGCCATCTTAGCTGTCTCACCTTTCCTACTGGCTCAGCTGTGATTTACAGTTCTATTGATAAAACAGTGATCCTGATGTGAAACAGCTCTGCAAATAACCAGAGCAAAATCCATGCATCCTTTCACAATATTCCAGCTCAATATTTTAGTGGAATGAAAAACTGAAGAAAAGGATTTTTTAAAAATTGACGTTTTCTTTGGAAACTGGGCGATGGGGCTATTTCTTCAGAACTGCCTTGGAAGATGTAGTAGTGCATGGACTGGATGCTCCAGAAGGGCAGGCTCTTTCTGCAAAACACCACCTCACATTCCAGCTTTCTCACCTGAGCAATTTTTTTTAATGCCAAATACCTTTTCTGACAAGATTTACAGGGGTCTTAAAGAATCTTACCAAAAATCAGATTGGAAAAATGTCTAATGGCCCTTCCTCCATCTGGTACAGAAGGGAGTTAACAGCATAACGATGCGAGAATGTTTAGCTAGTTCATGTGATTGCACAAACGTTTCTTTTATTCCTAGAAATGGGGATCAAAAAGGGTGTTACGAGTTTGACAGATTGCCCCATTCTACACTGTCAGTTGCTCGTTTCACTTCCAGCGATACACAGCTGCAAGATGTTTGATGTGCCTGTGAACCCGAATCAAAGCAGTGAACATCTTCCTAAATATTTCTGTAACAAAACCTGCTCAATAGACTAAATGATCTACAGAAGGAGTCCTACAGGAAGCACCTGCACTTTGGTATTTAGTTCAGCATTGTGTTACCTAATGCTGCTGACCTGTTCTGTGATCTTGAAAAAAAAGCTTTTTTATTTGTTTCCTCTCAGATCCCATCACTCTTTTGTCTCCTTACATGCTGAGTGCTTCATAGCAGAATCTGTTTCATCCCCTTTGTTTGTAGGAGGCTCTGTGTGGCTCAGTCAAAGCCCATAGAGAGTGATGTATGAATAGTGCTTGTCACCTGGGCAGAACAGGGGTGAGGTCTGTCTGATTTGCCCCCTTGTCTGTTGTGGCACAGGACCATTTTATGGTGTTGTGAAAACTGATGATGCGAGCGAAGAGATCAGACCTCACCTTGGGATGCTGCTGCAGTTCCTGCTTGCTGGCACAGTAATGCAGAAATGCAGATGAATTTCCTGCTGATGCCTGTACTAAATGCAATATAAAGCAGCATGGTCCCCTGTAAAGGTGCAGGTGCTGCTCTGAGGCATGAGCTCCAGTAAGTGAAGTTTAATCTATGGGGAGAAGCAGAGATAAGGAAGCCTAGCTTCTAATGCCTTCATTGCAGTGCTGGAACTCCCTATGCCTCCCATACTTACTCTTACAATACCCTCCAGTCCACTTCAAATCCTCTACTGGGCTGTGTAGCAGACAGCAAAGGCTGGACATGGTGCCTGGACTGCAGACTCACTAGGGACTCTTTGATGCCTGATGGGGAGCCCATCAGGGGTGCCACCCCAGTCTGTGTGCCTGCTGCACATCAGCAAGAGAACTTTCCAACCACGAGGACTGCTCTAAAGAGACAATGTTTTGGGCTGATGCAATGGGCACTGAAGGCAAGCAGTTCACCAGAAGAGAGAGGAGGGAATTTCGTACCAAGATGTTCTGAGCTGTAAATGAAAGAAGAGCATATGAAAAACAAAGACAGTTTTCTGTAGCTTGGATCAGTTTGAGCTGATCCAAGCTAACTGGAGTTAAGACTCCAGATTGTACAACACTTCAGTCCTGGAGTATTTAGGCTTTCTATGTAACCAAGCTACCTGGCTTTGGGCTGCTCTGTTGCATGGGGCTTCTTACAGTTGCTGGACCAAAAACTTGGTGGCACGTAGTATTTCTTTGAAAGTTTAATGGGGATGAAAACCATATGAAGGTAATGAGATAAAAATCTCATGGCATCTGTTTGCACTTTTAAAAATTGCATGAAAACTGAAAGCATGCAAATAAGCTCAGCATATGATGAGTGATGAGCAGTCTTCCCACTGCTTGTGTGTCAGCCTGGAGCTGCTAATGACTAGACAGGCTATGACTGCAGCTAAGAGAAAGCCATGAGGAAACAGCACTTGATTAATAAAGCAAAATGCCAGCTTTCAGTATTGCTGGAGTGCCCAGATGGGTGGGGTATGACAGTCTTGAGCAGTCCTGAGAACTGCTGACTCCACCAAGCTGGCTCAACACAAAGCTCATAGTGACTCTGGAGCAGACAATCTTTTGCTTCTCTTTCAAATCACTCTGACACTCTCTAACCCTCTTCCTACACCCTGAAGGTCCAGGGGTTATTCCAGACTGTCACCATGACAGCCAGGTCATCCCCAGGCTTGTAGCTGGTGGAATCAGGCAATCAAATGTGGGATGCTCCATGTTTCTCTACAGGTGCTGCAGACATTAAAGCATGGGAGGTCATGGCAGGTATAGTAGCCAAAGCCTGAAACTGTGCTTGCAGCACCAGAGAAGAAAAAGAAAGGGGACCAATGGAAATGTGCACGTGGAATGAATCCCTCTTTCCATCCTATGTCCAACAGTGTCCACCACCAGGTTTCCTAGAAAAGATGTCAGGGCTTGGAGGGGTCAAGTGTGGAGTAAGCACATTTCTGCCCTTCAGCCTCTGTCATGGGTATACCTGCCAGCTAAGCAGCTCAGTCAATGAGCAGACAAAGACAGGTCCTGGAGAAGGATAACTCATACTCCTTCTGACACAAGTGGTCATTGTTTGCAGCGTTTCTGAGCCTTGCTGACTGCCTTCAAAATTATAGAAGTTGGCCTCATGGTACAGAGACAACTGAAGTCAGACATACTCCCCCCGCTCCCTGAGAGGGAAGTTCCCTAGGCCAACTCTCAGAAGCCAGCAACAAGAATTAGAAGAAAAATTGCATAACTTACTGTTATTTGCAATGGCCCGGTGCCTTCTAGCTAACCAGGCCCTTTCTGAGTACTGCTGAGTGTATGGCTGGTGTTAAAATATGTGTATTCCACTGGAATTCCCCATTCTTTAACTCTTTTTCCTCCATCGCTTTTGTGCTTATGAGGGAAAAAGGCAGGTGTTCCCAACTGTCCCCTTTAAGACCACTGGCACACTCATATTGATGACTCCCTTTCTTTTTCTTCTTCCTAAGACAATGTTCATCCTGGGATGTTCAGAGTCTTGCCATTATCACTGTGTTATCTCCCAAAGGGGTGGGCGAGCAGACCTATAGCTCATAGCAGCTGACACAAAAGTGTTGGGACCTCAGCAGTGGTCCCACCATGACTACAGTGCCAGCCTCCTCCCCAGGCATTGCTACATATCACTTAGAGCCCCATAAAGCCCATGAGAAGGACTCCAGGATGCCTTTATTTGTTTTCATCCCCCTGACTTTCTCTTGCAGCAGGGATCCCTCTTCACTGAACCACTGAGGAGTGTCTCCCCAAGCTTTGTCAAGTCCTTTCTCATCCAGGAGGCATTTGCATCACTTTTATCTCCTTGTACATCTTCCTTAGTTCATTACACATCCTTCTTGTATTATTGTACATCTTCCTTTCTAGATCATTAAAGCAATCAGCACGTGGCAATGAAGAAGGGCTGCTGACCTGTGAGGGAGCCTTGCCAGCAGGAAAGTGGAATGAAGGATAAGTATTATTAGGTGCCAGCATGTCAAGTTCTGGGATCAGGGAAATTCAGGAGTATTGTATAATGCAAGGGATCTCAAGATGCTAAAAATACAGACTTGCCAACAAATGCAACAGTGCAGATTTGTAGAAGAGATGATGAGTGGACAGAAATCTCAACAACCCCAGACAGTTCCACATCATAGATCTATCAGCCTCTGCCTTTGACTTCAGGGCTTTACTAAGGGAATTTGAAAAACACACTATATCCCATTAATTCTTGCTGGAAAGCTCTTCTTGAGTTAGCTGACTGTTCTCTTTAGGTCAGTCTAGCAAAGAAAAGCTCCTCCTGACTTGAGAGCGTGAGATAGCAGCTCTCAGGTTCTGCATCAGGACAGTACCTGTGGGAAGGGAGAGCCTAAGAGAGGCTCTGTTAGAGCCCAGTACTGAGAAAATGGATGATAAAATGAGGGGATGGCCATCACATGGAGAGAGAGCTGATGGAGCTTCACTCCAAGATATCTGTTAAAGTCAGTTGCATGTAAGCACTTTCTTTAAAGTAGGTGCAAGCACTTCTCTCAGTAAGAACTCAGGAGCAGAATTGGGCAAGGCTTGGTGGTACAAATGTGACTGTAGTCAGAAAATACTCTCTCTTTTCCTTGAGATACAAACTGACTAACCTCTGTGGGATGGGGGGGGACAACACTGGAAATGAGAGCAAGAATTGCACAACACCCTGTGATAGAAACCAAGGCTTGACTCCCAGCCAGTGTAAATTTGAACTAAGTGCTATACTGGATCAGATCAAAAGTCCACCTAGTTCATTCTCCTAGCTTTGACAGCAACTAAAGTATAAAAACTGGGCCTTTACAGAGGGATCTTTTCCCTTCTGCACCCTTTTAGCACCTGACAGCTTGCACTGCAGACATGTCCAGAGATGGAGCTTTGGCTAGATCACTGTCTTTGACCACGAGAGGCTTCTCATCATCTGTTGTGCTGTTCGAGGCATTGAGATGGTTGTTTTCCACAATATCCCACAGCAATGAGTTCCATGGGGTGGTTATATCCTGTGTTAAAGGGGGTAACTGAGTGGGCAGAGAGACCAAACAAATGTTTGCTGCCTGAACCACTACCCACCCCCCTTCTCCCCTTCTCAACATACACAGAATTAAAAACTATGAACCTTTCAGTCTGTGCTTATGAAGAAATCCCACAGCTGTACCACACAGAAAAAATGGGAAAGTCCAAGTTGGAGATGGGTTGTTGGTCATTCCAGAGAAACATCTTCATGGGAATTTTGCCAACTAAATTTAATTGTGATGCTGCAAAAATGTTGTGTAAATAATGTTTCTGTGATACATGTGTTGCAAGTTGTTACTGAGCTATAAAGGATCTGAGAAAGAAGAAACCGAAACACAAAATGCTCTGTGACGCCAGAACACCTTCTGGTGAGTATCAGTTTGCAAACCGCAATGTAAGTTTATGCCCACAATTTAATTGACCTCCTGAAAGCAAAGGTAAACAGGAATAGAAGGGCAGGCGTCTGTGGTTCTCTCTTTCCTCCAGAGAAATTCATTCTCCATCAAGCTCTACCCTATTTCACCGGCATTTTCTCAGCCCCCGAGCAATAGAAATCAATACCTAAAAAACAGCTCTTAACTTCGGTGTGCAGGGAAGGGGGCTTGTGAGACATGCTCAGCTGTTTTGAGGACAGACACACAGCTCCCAAATCTGACAAGGAAACCTGAGCCTTACCACAAAAACCACACTGTCCAAAACAAAAAGATGGCTTAAGAAAGCAGTGTGCTCTGAAAGACTGCGCTGCTGTGGTGGGAAGTGTCTCAACCGAACTCTAAATGGTCATGGCTGAGAAAAAAACCCCATTTTATCTCTCTTCCCAAAACTTGCAATCAAACATCAAGCTCTTTGGTTTGGCAGAATTAACTCATTTCTTTTCTTTAAATATGGTCTCACAGTAGAAGAGCCTCAAAACAAACTGAGGAAGCACGAGGAGTATCTGCTGCCAGAGTAAGGCAAATAGCCGTGCTTGAGGGCTGCTGCAGTCTGTTGCCTACACCTCATGGTAGGACCCCTGGGGCTAAGGATGCGTAGTTTCCCCCTCATTACAGAGGCTGGTGGTGTGAAATGCTGCTCTTCTAGGGAGAAATCTCCTCCGGGAGCCATTTACCACTGCCTTTTTGGCACACACCAATTATCTGCAGTGTAAGCTGTGACATATATTGGTATCACAATTACACACCCATTGCTCCTTCATCTTGTTTAGGCTGTTAGCACCTAGGTGTGTAGAGTCTGAGCAATGGCATTTAATGTGGGAAGAAAGGCAAGTGCTATGATTAAGCTGCCCTTCCAGCAGTAGATACTAAATAAAGAAAAGCAATCACCAAGAAGGCTGTCTCAGCCCCAGTGCCTGTTCCAGCTCAGCCTCTCCTGTACACAGACCCTATTCTGCCACAGTGCACGTTTGTGTCCGAGGAATCAGGCTAGAGAAAGGGGAGTAGGGCTGCTCACATGTACTAAGGACCATCTGGAGACCTGCAGACATTCTTGCTGCCTCCGTCCTGGGGCATGGACTCCATGAAGGCCACTGGATATCACCCTCTAACTCTGAGACTCTTGCAGGCAGGGATGCTATCATCCTGCTGCTGCCAGGGTCTCAGACCTCAGAAGCTTCTCTGTGATGCCCTCTAGGCTGCAACATGAGAGAAAAAGGGCAAGTGGAGCAGGGGAGCTTGGGGTTGCATGATTCCCATGGTAGCAGAGGCACTCTGTGACCCTGAATAGGCGATGCCATGGGGAGTGAAGGATGTGTTTCTAGCTCAGCCAAGCCAACAGGCAGACACTATGTAGAGAGCCACCATCAGCTTCCTAAATCAAAGCTCTCAGCAGGCTTGGGCCACCCAGTATAGCAAGGGAGATATGCTCAACACGAGTACCTCCCTGCCATTTTGAACTCACTGTGTGCTGCAACATCAAGGCCGCCACACAGCTGGGCTTTGGTACAGGATGATATAGCCCAGCTCTCCGGGAGCTGCAGTCCCAAACCTCACATCTGCTTTGTGAGAGGAAGCGAGCCTGGCCACACTCCCTCACAGGGAAATTAGGCAGGGAGAAGAAATACAGCAAGCCTGAAGAGAGAGAGAGGAGTGGGGCTGGTGTGAGCCAGGGCTTCACCAGAGCCCATTTTCCCTCCTGGAATAAGGGGGCAGGTGGGGAAGGGATGTGCTCTATCCCCTGGTCCTGCAGTTTCCCATTTTGCATTCCCAGCTGGCATTAAGGATGGCAAAATTAGCTGTGCTCTGACAAGTTGTGCCTGCTGATCCGTGGAATCACATCAGTTCCTGGCACAGTGGAGCCAGTAGCAAGGGTAAGGGAAACCACATGGTTGTAGAGGTGGCTGTCTGGCTATGCCCTGTGTGTACACGTATCACATTCACATTTACATACATCTCTACCTACACAGAACTGAACTGGAACCAAGATAATTTGGAATAACAAAGTGGGATTTCTCTATGACAAATCCAATCTTGAGATTCACCCTGTGGATGATCCTCGTATAAACCTCCCACCCCTTCAATTACCCTTTCCCACTGTACCCCATCCCACTGCAGCCTTGTAACTCCTCTGCTTGCCAGTGCCAAGATGGCTCTGTAGAGCATCCTATTCTCCCACACGGGAACACTGGACCAGTTTGGTACTCCCAGGAGGCTTCAGCTGCAGCAGGTACTACTCACAGGCTAGTGAATAAGAGCCCAGGGAGAGCCTGGGAGGAGCTGCCAGCTGCAGCCTTGCTCTGTTAGCATGAGATGTGCCAAAAGTTTCAGAGCTGATCAGCGCCAGAAGGCAACTTCCTGATGCAATTAAGATAGAGGTAAATTCAGACAGATCTTGCCATTCTTCTGGGACGTGTGTTGCTAATTAAAAGTCAGCCTGTATGTTTAGGATCAGGGACACCGACATGTCTTGTGGTGGTAGAGAACATTTCTGCATGTTCTTGTGACATTGGTGGTTGGACCTACAGAACATGGTTGTGGCTACCTGTGAGTGAGAGGTTTCCCTTGGACTCCTTTAGCTTATGCTGCACACCTGCTCCCATTTAAAAGCTTATTAAATTCAGAGAGGCAAGGCTGTCCTACAAGTCAGGAGCTGTAAGGGAGCTCGGGAGTTTTCGGTTTTGCACTTGAATCAGCTGGATTCAAAGCATGATGTTGGGAAAGCCACCTGACTTGTGGCTCCATTCACATCATACAGGCCAGGGAGTGCTGAGCCTCCAGTGGGACCCTGCCTGAGCAATAAATCTTTGAGTTAAAGACTGACTCCAGTTGCAAGTACAGAGCACAGCAAGTCTCTAGTCTCTCTTCCCCTTAAGACAGCTGTGATACAAATGGTCAGTCTTTAGAGGATTTTTTTCCCCATCTATGAATTAAATTTTAACTGGGCACCATTTTCTCTGCAGCCAGTAAGCATTTCTGTAGGACGTTTTCTGATTCCAGCAAGTGCATATAGTTCTTGCTCTGACAGTAATTAAATGATAGAGCCACTTTTGGGTTGAGGAGACAACATGTGCTCTAGGGTGGTCCATCAAATGCAGAAACAGCACCATGCAAATGAAAAGACATCCCAAACAAAGGATTTCACAATGAGACTCTTAGAGCTAAGGCATTTGGGATCATTGGATCTGGATCTAGTTCCCAGCCACAGATTTGCAGCATGAGCTGAGGCTCTCAGCTTACTTTTCTCTATAAAGGGAACAGTACTCTATGCCTATTATATGGGAAGGCTGCACACAAATATGAAGCTATCTAACAGGCTGGAGGAGCCTCCAGCAGAAGGAGCCACAGTTGACTGTCCTGATGGTTGCCTGCGTGATCTCAAGAGACTATAATCCCTGCTCCAAGTCGTGAAATCTCAAGAAAGCAGAAAACCCAAAGGCAAATAATCTGTTTGAAAACGTACTATGAGTTAATGGAGAGTTCTACTCTGTAGAGTGAATATTTGCTGTATATTTATTTGTATTTCCCTACTACCTTCCTCTTATAATTTAAAGAAATCCAGAAAAAAAGCTAAAGGTATGTTTCAACACCAGCTCCCTCAGGTTTGCGATCAAGTAACTTTTTCCCTCCTTCAGCTGTGAAAGGAAGCTGATTGCTGAGAATCGCTAAAAGAGCAGATTAGCGCCTGCTGAATGTTGCCAGTTCCTAGGGCTGATCAAAAGCCAGGAGGTGCCCCTGACAGCTCCCCCCAGCCCTCTCTGGTGGCCACCCAGATGTTCTCCCATTCCGGCCCTCAGATTTACAATCTGTCATGGCTCACAGCTGTGAGCTGGACTCAAACAGGGCTGGTGCTCTGTGATTGGAAAGACTAGACCTTGTTTCTGTGGGCTGCACCTTGCCTTCCAAAAAATGCGAGTGTTCAGAAGAGCAAACAAACCCTCACAGTGAAGATTTCAAGTGAATGGGTCCCAAAGCAGTGTATCTACCCTAAGCATGCAAACAGCTGTATGCAAGGGCACCAAGAGTCTCTTAGATATTTCAAAGAATTCTCGCTATTGTTTGGAAGGTCAGCATGGCCAGTTGTTTTGCAGCTGCTCTAAACATATGAGTTTCTTCTCTATGACCAGTGAAGATTTGCTACATCACCATTTGGCCATTGGGAGGAACAATCCTTCATTGGCTCACTCCTCAGCCCTGAGACCATTCTCCAGAGTCCTCTTTTAATGCTGGTTCTTCAACACTAAAAGGTCAGACTACTGCCTGCTAATGGCTGCCAGTCTACAGGAATGATCTGAGACCTGCAGTACTGCTCCACTGACTTGATGGCAGGTTGATGGCTCTTAAAATGCCAGAAAATGGGTGCAAACATTGTCCCATATACATATATTTTTTATGCTTCCCAACTGGTTATATTCAAGCATGGCTTCCCCGAGGAATCTCCAGAAAATCAGGAGACCCCTACAAGCCTACAAGCTCCAGAAACACCATGCTCATGTGGCTTTTCAAAGCATAGCCAGTGTATTCTTGCCCTTGTTGCCCAAGTCTCTCCCCATTTAGCTCCTGAAGGCTGGGAGATGTGCTGCCAGGCACTCAGCCTGGGACAGCAGCATGGGGATGCAAAATAGCCCTGCTTCAGGGTCATGCCAAGCTCTAGAGTCACTGCCTGGGGAAAGGATGATCTTCTGTAGTCATTCTCTTTCCCTCCACCCAAATGCTGGGAGATGCTTTAGCTCTTTCTGAGCTTTTGTCCCTCACACCAAGAAAATGAACCACTAATGAGAACCATTTGGCTTGCAAGTTCTCACTGCTCTTTCATATCAAGGTCCCTAAAACTACTCCACTAGCTCAGAGACACAGAAAGTGCTGGTTGTACAGCTTCTGCTCCTGAAATCCAAAAGCTTTGGGCTTCACAGCCAGCCCAGACTTCTGGTCCAGCCACAGAGGCTATTGACCACTTCTGTGTGGAGATGCTACTGGGACTCTTCTGAACAGTTTCTCACACCAGCAGTCTTTGCCAGCTCCTAAATTCATCAAGTTTCTCTTCCACTACCTGGAGCTTCAGAGTGCATTCCTCATTTCTCATCTTTCTCTCCTGAGCAGAGATTCCTAAAATTCCTTAAATTAAGATGTCAGTTAAGAAGTTGCAATAAACAATCTACCTTCACCACCATCACCATCTTCACCTTCTTGTGGTGTTGGTGGTTCCTAAGGTGATTGACTGCTGGGGCCACTTGTTCTGAGCTGAACAATTTTGTGATGTGATGGGATGATTTGGACACTACAGTGCCAAAACAGGAACCGTGCATGAAGTCAGATGTTTGCTGTAAGACCATGAGAACTGGGCGTGTTGCACAAACCATGGATAGCTCCAGGTCCAAGGAGCTGGGAGCTGGGGAATCTTGGAGGAGCTTGGAGCCCTGCCTAATGGGGATGAGGGAGGCTTTATGAACAGCATCGAACACTGTTCCCCTCAAAGAAGGGGCTGCATAAACACACTTCTTGGCACTTGGTCAGTGAACAGAGAAATTTCTTTTTCTTCCCAAGAATGTGTTCAGGGCGGGACCTTGGAGCCTGATCTTTGAATAACACTGGTGGGGAAAGCCACGCTGCATTCCTTCTCTGCTCTGCAGGGCCAAAGGCTGGGCAGGGTCCCATCTGTGCAGGGCTGCAGTGCCTGAGGATGCTCTTCCAGTTGCTTCTTGGGGGACCCAACACAAAGATGTGGCAACATTCGGGATAAAGACTCTTTACTCCCATCATTCCCAGGAGTTATTGGGAAGAGCATCTGGCCTGACAGATGCTCTGTCAGGGGCCTGAGACCACTCTTCAGAATCATACCAAAGGTCTTCAGAGAAGGATGCAGGCTCAAATTACTCCTTCAATGCCTGGAAACACTGCACATACTGCAGGGAGGCCTCTCTGGGCAGCAGGTAGACCATTTAGACTCTGGGTACAGGCAAAATGAAAACTTCTGAAATCTTGTGCTGCCCTAGCAAAGCCCTACTTTCCAAGAGTTCAGAACATCCTCTTTTCCGGTAGCCTCCCTGCAGCCAAAACATTTGGCACCATTGACAACCAGGGTTTTTACTTAATGGGTAGCAACTGTCTTACCTCCCACAGGCCCTGTGAGGATTACTGAGTTAACTGCTTTGGAAATGTACAACAAGTGACTAATAATAATAGGAGTGGCACAAATATTTCATAATGAGCAGCCTGTCGGATTCAGCCTTCTCATTCTTTTCCTCAAACAGCACTCACTATGAAGTTGCGTTCTTCTTGCATTCTTGCATTTGTTTGTTGATTAAATCGATGAAAACATCTGGTCATCTCTTTTCCTGTTACTTGACAGCAAATATTTGAAATTCAGTGTGTGTTAGTGGGGGTGGCTCCTCCCATGTAGAGGGTGCTGCTGATCCCTCAGCAGATGAGGAAGTATGTTCTCTGAGAGGCAAACTACTGCAAAAATAATTTTATTTTGCCTATTTTGTGCAGGGGACTGAAATGTGATGGCTAGAAGTATCTTGAGCAGTAAAATACAGTTTCTCATGGAAGCGAAATAGTATCATACTCCCAAAAGTCATCCAAAGGATTTGAACCCAAGTACTATGAACACCAAACAACAAACCTTGACTTCTGCCCAGTCACCTGTGTTCTCCAAGGGACTGGGCAGGGCTGCAAGTACATTCCTTCCCAAGATCTTTATTTTCACCTGTTGCTCAACTTGAATTGTTCCTAGTGCATGGTGCTATATGCAGGCTGACTGTTATTAGATAAGCCTGAGCATTTTGGTAGTAACAATAGCTGCATCTCCAGGGAAGCTGGGCACCTCATGGGATCAGCACTACATAGCTGTGTCCAGCTGGGGCAGTACCTTGCCTGCCTTCACTGCTGCGAAGCCATATGTTGCTGTGGTGACGCTGGGATGTCACTATTGTTTGAACAGCAATGCACTCAAAGTCATAAGGAAAGGATTAGGATGACTTTGTGGCCAGATCAGGCAGAGCAACTGCTGTCTTCAATTTCAGCAGTGGAGAACAGAGCACATTCGTGGGTACATGGTCATTGCTTTCTCTGGAAAAGCCCTTCCCATCCTTGCTCGTCTCCCCATGCCAATGCTACCTTGGGCCCTGGCAAGAGGCCCTGTCCCAGAGCAAAGGCCAGCAGGTGACAGCCCTTGTCTTGTTGACCTGGCAGGAGAGCAGCAGACAGAGCCCTGCCAGCAGCGAGGAGGAGGCAGGGAGTAGGTACTGGTACCAATTAGCAGCCTGAACGGGGTTATTACAGGACAAGCTCTGTTTAACTTAACTGCTAACAGACTGGCTCTGTCATTTGGAAGAAATCACAGGCAAACAGACTTAATGGGGGCCCAGAGGAGTGGGGGTGGGGAGCACCGTGGCTTCCCCTCCTCTTATGAGCAGCGTGTTTTGTAAGATACAAATGTAATTGTCGTTTGAAACACGTGTACAGCAGGATGGGGAGGAGGGCGGGAGGCTCACAGATCAGCTCAAATCTATGGAGCAATCTGCATCCTGAAGAGCATGGCTTTGCACATCTGTTTCACAGTCTTTTTTTGTCACCAGAGGATAATAGGAAGGCTTTCCTGCACTGCTGCCTGGCTCAGCATGCTCAAATGTCACCACCAGCCAGACCTCCAGCCAGGGGAAAGCCTCTGTATCTTCCTCTCTCCTGCAAGCCTGGCACTGCCATGGGCTGTGCCCAGCAGCTCCTGCTCCTCTGGAGACCCCCCCGGCCTGCTTCTGACCCCCCAGTGCAGTGCTGGCAGCTTGAAGCAGCCAAGCCTGACTCCTGCTCTGATTTGAGGCATGGCATGGTCTGATTGGGACTTGCAGTTTTCATACAGAAGCTGCATGAGCAGAAAATGGATTGAAAATCCTATAGGCAGCTGGAGCTACTGTCTGAAGATTTCGCCAGTCGAGATGAATTCTCTCCCAAATGAAAGAGGGAAAGAGCAGACAGAGCACTATATTTTCCTTAAGCATGGAACTCTGGCTCATTGAAAGTCCAGTCCAGTGACTGCAGAGGTCTGTGGAGATTCCTGCAGAGGTCAGGTGGCTCTGGTGGGATCCTTGAGTCCACACATCTTTTCTGGATTGAAAACACTGGCAATGTCTGGTTTTATGAGGAAAGGAATACCACTGGTATGTTAAATGGATGGTTGGGTGAGGTTCTGGAAAATTGATGTCTGTTAATTCAGTAGGATTGCTCGCTGTATCAGGATTGTACTGGCTTAGATCAAGAAAATTTTAAGGATGAAGAAGAGCCTTTGCTTTCCTGAATTCTGTGTTTTGACCTCTGGGAAGTTAGGCATGAAGGAAGAAAGCAAGTTACACATCTTGTATGTGCAGACACTGCCTATGAGTCCTAGAATCACAGCAAAATTTTGCCAGTTCCTCCTACCCAAACTGGAGCAGCTTTCAATCCATGGCATCTCATGACAGCATCAGGTGTGGAGAAGAAAAGTGAGAGCAAGAAAGCCCTTTCCTGATGGGAGGCAGCACGGGCAACCCGCTACCAGGCTGTCAAACACAGTAAGCAGCAAACTTTGCCTGCTACACTCTGAACTTGTAT
This sequence comes from Dicrurus megarhynchus, assembly GCA_013399195.1. Classification (NCBI taxonomy): domain Eukaryota; kingdom Metazoa; phylum Chordata; class Aves; order Passeriformes; family Dicruridae; genus Dicrurus; species Dicrurus megarhynchus. Next base: position 1,362,940 of record VXAD01007025.1, read on the forward strand.
CCATGAGAGATCAGAGCTCCTGGCTTCCCCTCATTTCAGCATTTAACAGGAGCAAGGCACCCGCTGCTTCCCACAGAGGGCAAGATGCACCGATAAACTGCATGACCACGGTAACTTAGTATGGGAACTACAGTGCAGAATGCAGCCCTTCAAAGATCACTAACTCTCACCTTCTGCTCTTGGGTTTCTATTTGTAAGCAGATGCTCAGCGTGTGTATTTTTTGTTTGGTGTCAGACAGGTATTTCTTGTGGAAGATGCCACAAGAGACAGGGTCAATGTGATGCATTAATTTAGTAAAGATTAAGAATTTGCAATGAATAACATTATAGCAATGGAGAGAAAAGGGATTTGGCAGAGTTGGAGGAAGGGCATAGCAGGGACTCTGGGGCAGGGTAGAGCTGTGGACCCAGGACTAGGCTAGTGGGGAGGCTGCAAGGCAGGTCCGAAGGCAACAGGAAAGCTGTGCAGTTCTTGACGGCACCGGTATTGCGAAACCATGGCTCACAGTGATATACCAAACACATCTCCAGAAGCAAAGCACTGGCTGTGTTAACGGAGCACACATGGCCTTCTCCTGAGCAGCATCCCTTTGCATGGTGTGGCCCTTTAAAATGTGCCAAACAGATTGAGTACAACCAGCACACACATAATAAATGTGACACAACAGTAAAAAAAGAGCAACAATACCACACTCCCAAAAAATGCTGGAAATGCCGCAGAATTAATTGAAGATGCCCCAACTCCCCCTTAACCTCTATGCCAGGAACTATTGTTTCTAATGTTAATAATGCCTGGCAATAAGCAGTGGCGTAACTCCAGGTCTCTGTAGGTCAGGGATAATGGGATCAGACTGAAGCAATGTAATCAGTAGCAGAGCTCAGCTTGGATTGCCAGGCTCTCTCTTTTTGACAGCACATACCACTGCTGGAAAAAAATGAAGCCACCAAATGTAGGCACATAGCAGGTAGGTGCTTCCTCCTGCAGCCATTCCTTAAGCTGCTGAAGTTCAGAGCACCCTGGAAGAAAAGAGATGGCAAAAGACCCTGAGGAGTTTCACAGGATTTGGCCCTGCACCAGGAGTAGCACTGCCTCATAGAGGTTGGGTCAGTGAAGTTTACTTGGCTAAGCAAACGCTGGCAGTCCATGCCGAGGTGGAGGGGGAGAGCTTGTCCCTGCCAATTGGTGTGAATAATGGCCACGAAGTAAAGCAGATGGAGCCACTGGACAGGAAGGCACTTCTTTTTTCCCTCCCTCTGTGATGTGCCGACGCCCCATATCCCTCTCAGATACATCTCCCCTGTCTGGATGTGGGAGCTGGGAAGAACTGACTGAAATGGGATGGAACCAAATACCTCACTCAGCACAAATACCATCTTTTAAACAAGCAACTGATGTAACACTGTGATATTGATATGATACAGAGTGGCCCTCCGTGCAAACATCTTGGGCTCCTCGCCACGGCAAAACCAGCCCTCGGACCAGGGCAACTTCCTCGCTTTTCGTGTGCCTCTATGCACCCGTCTGGGAAAGGGCTGGGAGGGGGAGGAAAGAGTTAAAAAAGCCAATGTGGCCCTAAAGACCCATCTGCCATCTCATCTCGTGTGACACGAATCATGCGATGGGGGGGGGGGGGTGTTGGGAGGGCAGGGAGCAACTCCTTTTCTCTCCTGTTAGCTGAACCTCTGATTATCATTTCTGTGCAGCCGAGGAGGTGGCATGCCATTGTGTGTCAGCTGGGAGAGCTGCTGAAAGGGGGGCTTCTCCCTGTCTTAAAGGAGAAAGCCTTTCCTAAACCTTCCCTTTGCAGAGAAGGAATCACCCTCCTTCCAAGGAACCTACCCAACAGGAAAGGGCCCTCAAAGAGCTCCAGCCTACCCAACCATCTGAGCTCCAGCCCTGGGGGCACTCTTTGACAGGGATGCCCCCCAGCAGGGAGCAGGGAGCCAGGGTCCCCAGCCTTCCTGGAGAGGCTGGCGACCAGCAGGGCCAATTAGCACCAACCGCAGCGTCAGGTTTTGTGTGATAGAGGCACTTGACCATGAGGAACTGGTCGAAGCTCCTCACCTCATTTCACACAGGCAACAGCAATCAGATGGTAATAACCATGGGTCACTAGAAGGTGACCTCGAGGTGAAAGGCTCCATATCCCATTACTGGCTTACTTAGCTGTCAGCCTAGCATGTCTTTCTAGCGCTTTGAATCAGAGAATGGTATTCAAGCCCTTTGAGAAAGTTCCTGCTGGATGGTGTTTAGCATTGTGCATTTCCCAGCGGACATGCAGGAATGGTAATCAAAATCCTCCATGACTTCCATGTACTAGGACATTGCCCTTAGCATTGTGTGACTAGGCAGGAATGTATTGATTTTTTGCCTGAGTTGTGCATGCTTACAGCAGACACCAGCTCTGATTTTTGTCCCGCTTTATTGTACATGTGTGTGTGTGCTCATCTCGTTAGCCATTAAACTTCCCATTAGTATCTGCTGGTATTCTGCAGCATGCAGAGAGGCCCTGAATGGTAAGTAGCATCCCTGCTCTGATCTCTGTCAGACCTAAACAAATTGCATCCCACAGCACCAACAATTTAGTCAGCTCATTTATCCCACTCAGGGATCATTTAATTCTTTCTGGCCATTTGTGTCATCTTCTTTTTCCATCATAATCTGTTTAGCTGGGGGAGGGCTGGATGAAAATGGCTAAGGGCCCTTGTTTCTGATTCAATTCCCATCACAGGATAGGTTTCCCCAAGTCGTGTGATATGCTGGCACACAGTTTTGGGCCTGATCATGAAACTAAGGTTTTCTTCGCTCATCTGCCTTCCTTGGAAGCTGAGTCATGCTGTCTCCTCTGGCAAGCACAGACTCTCCATGGCACTAGCAATAACTCTGGTGCAACCACCATGCTCTACCAGCTATGAAGCAGAGAGGCTTGTAGGGAGAACCAATTTCTTTCCATCCAGTTACATGTTTTCAAAAAAATTGGGAAAACTTACAGGCACAAAAGCCTCCTTTTCAATTTTGAACCACAAACAGCAAACTCCTAGAAAGGACTGGCTGAGAACAAATGTTTTGAGTTTAGTTTGGGTTTGGAAATCAACTGGGAAATTTGAGAAAAAGGTGGTTAGCACCTGTAAAAATGTGAGGGATGAGAAGTAGTGAGAAATAAGAAATATAGTGTCATAAAATAATGCATTTACAGAGTTGATGAGCTTTGCCATCCAGAAGTACTGTGGATTCTAGCTCCCAGCTTCTTCTTTGAAGGTATTTTATAAATCTCCCTGAGGATCAGGTTGAGAAGTCAGTGGCTAAAAGGCAATTTCTATGGAGAAAGCCAGCGAGGTGCTTCTGTCCCTCTACCAGTTGCCATCGATAATTTATCTGGGGCTATACTGCTTGCTCAGCAGCACCCACAGTTTCCAGGAGGACGTTTGTTCAGTGGGGATACATACTACTATGCTGCTGGCTGGGAAATGGGGTGTACACCTAAATGCAAGTATGTATGTTCATCTGCATCCATGTCCAAACCCCAAGCGGTAGCTGCTTCCCATACCCAAGGAACCTTTCAAGCATCTAGCATTCCCTGCTTTTCCTGGCTCTTCTACAGCTGCTCCTGGAGGCAAGTGCTCTGGAGACACTGAGGAGAGGGCAGCAATATTTTTTTTACTGCAGCATGGCAACCTAAGCAAAATGTGGTACTAAGGGATTCCAAAACCTAGGCACATTGGGATGTAGGACATCATAACTCTCTGGGGTGACCTGGCTCCTTTTTGAAGAGTAGAAGGAGTATGAAAGAGGAGTAGATTTGGGCAACAGTAAAGAGCAACCCTGGAGGGATTTTCTACATGGCCACTTATGGAGCTCTTAGCCTTTGTCTTTTTCCTCTCCTTTTTGACTATCAGGGAGTGTCCCTCCAAAATAATCCCGAGAGTGAGGTGGCTCTGGGACCTGGTGTCCCATGTGTTATACATTTCTTTCCTGTGAAGAGGAGCCTCTAGATATGTCTAAAACACAACAGTGTCACAGGAGTTCACCAGGAAAGGATGGAGGCAACTGGTCTCCTAATTTGAAGAGATGTGGGAATGTGCAGCATGACCCACGTGGTTCTTCCCTGTGCAGGATGTGCTGTCAATCCAGACTCCGTTGTTCCCTGCTCTGGCTTGCTCAGATGGTTTGAGGGTGTGCAATGAGGACAGTCAGAGCAGTCTCTTAAGTTTCTGCTTTACTGGGAGTCACTCGGGCTTCTTTAATGAGGGTCTCCTAGTGATTCAAGACTGAGACATCATGAACTGGCAGAGAAGATTCTGAAGTTACTGCAGGGTACTGCACAGGGTACTGTGACAAAGGGAAGCACAGCTTGCTCCTGCAATTACAGATTCGTGACTCATATAATAATTTAGGTTACAAAGCACTTCTAGAGGTCATCTGGTCCAAGCCTTTTCTCAAAGCATAGGAAATCTTTATGTTAGATCCACCTTCAGAGCTAGATATAGTTGCTCAGGGCTTTGTCCAGTTGAAGATCTCCAGGGCTGGACATTACACAATCTCTGGACAGCATGTTCCAGTGTTTGACCACCCTCATTGTGCAAAAATGTTTCCTAATATCTAATTATACTTTCTCTTGCTACAACTTGTTCTGTTGCTTCTTGTTCTTCTGCTGTATACCTCCAGAAAAGCCTCAATTTTCTATATAATTTCTAATTAGGTATTTGAAGAGATAATGCCTGGGAACAGAAAGGCACTTTTAGCCTTTTTCAATGTGAAGAGGAGCACAGAAGAAGCAGTATCAGAGTATTCTACCTTGAAATCTTTTCATGCTGCTCAGAGATGCACCTGCCACTGAGATCAGAACAAGTCAAATGATTATTTTACAAACCAATAAAAATCATTCTCAGGAAGCAGGTATGATCTGATCTATCCTGGAGGATTGAGTTGCAGAATTAACTCTTGGACAGTCCAATGCCTTCTCCTCATCTGTGGATAAGAGAAAACAAGGTAGAGAGGAAAGGCAGCTCTGGGGAAGTCAGCGAGACAGGATGGGAGGAGGTGATAAAAGGGTCAGAAACCAGTGTCTTTTAAACACTACTCTTCTGAAGAGGTATGCCTGTGCTGGATGTGCAGCCTATCCATGCTTTTGGGGGTGCCAGCATACACAAGCTGAACGGTTTTACTCCTGCAGGGCACAACGGACTTTTTTGCCCAGTGATGACTGAATATTTTATGTTGCTGTTTACCCAGGAGTTCTGCAGATCCCCAGGGTAGCTCTGAAAAAGCTGAGAGAGGGGGCCAAAGTGTCTTGTCATGTCTTGGGAGTTTGTTCGAGCAACATAGTGGGGGACAAGTTTGTCAAAGCTAGAAAGAATGTTGTGGTAGTATGTGCCTTTTCATAGTGGTGACTTTCCTCCAGCCATAACAGTTTCACAAGGAATCAGAAGTGAAGAAGGCAGCCCAAGGGGGACTCTGGTCCTTCCAAGCAGCCCAGGTGATCTGTGTTATGTAGTTAAGGGCTGGTGTTGCATCGAGGGGCTCACTCCTTGACTGGTGTAAATCAGCACAGCCTCTCTGGAGGCTCTGGAACTGTGCTGGTTCATCCTAACTGAGAAAGGGGCCCATGATATCCAGCCTCAGACTACATGATGTAGGTTTGTCCTCTGTACATGCAAGAGGTATCCTAGGAGTCTGGGACAATATGGATTATGCTAAGGAATTTCTAGCTGGTGAGTGGAGCAGCAGAACCCACCTAAATTAAATATGAGACCTGTATGTCCTGCCTAAAAATCAGTAGCTATATCTGGACACTGCCAGGCTCACTTCCCTGGGAGAGAATTAGCTATCTCAACTCTAGCTAGGCTAGGGAGCCAAGGAACAGCATCTGATCAGTAGAAAAGGTATCCTGCTTCTTGGGAGGCTTTTCTCACAGGATTGAGGCCTATCTGTTATGAAGAAGAAGAAGAACTACTATGGGAAAATAACAATGTGTCCAAAAAACTTTGAATTCAGCTCACTTTACACAAAATGAGGGGCTCATAAATCCTTGGCTTTACTTTATAGTCAATGAAGAGAGATGAACATCCAGAGAAATACTCAGGTCAACTAAATTCTATCTTGCTGCTTGTAGAGGTGTGTGTTTGTCCTTGTGACCACAGGGAGGGCAAGAGGTGCTTACTAGAACTCTGTACCCCAGGCATAGTATTCCAATAAAATCCCACGGGAGGAGCACTCCCTAGCAGAGGTCAACTGGCATGGCAATGCCTGAGTTTTGCAGGAAGGCCAGAGCTCCAGCCTCCATGTCAGAATGAAGGAGACCAGACAGTAATGAAAAGATCATGACTGTAAAATTAGCATGGAGTGAATGCTCCTGACATAGTCTGTTGGAATGTTGGCAAAATCTCAAGGAAAAATTAGAATGGAAAGAAAAGTTAGAGAAAAGGACCATGAGAATAAGCAGAAGACTAGAGCAGAGCACTGGTAAACGTTTGGACTAGAACAATGGCTGGAACACGGGTGGACTATAGAAGGATTTAGGCCAAGCTCTGACTTGCAAACAAAATTCATGTTTGGATTTGACCCTGCTGATTGTCATGGGTGTTGCTGAGTTTACAGTTTTCCTCACTGAGGAAGGAACATGTAGGGACGAGAGCAGTGGGGTCAGGGGTGCCTTTGCACTTCTGGCTTGGCAGATTTTCCTCTCTGTGGACTTTTCTCAGCCCCTGGGAAAGTCCATTGTTGCTACAGCCTCATTTACTGTAGTTTTCCTCCTAATTCTCATTCATGCTCAGAAGGGTGCAAAATTTGCAGTCAATCAGAGGGACTTTGACAGTGGAGTTTGTCAAAGATAATTAAAGCCTGGAATCGCCTACATGTTTATTTTTATTTTATCGGAATATGCTGGGATGAGTCCAGATTGTATATCAGGAATGGTTTCTTTTGCTTTTCTTCACTTTAATGGCACCAGTTCTTTTTTCCTCTCAGATTCTTCCGTTTGCTGCAAAATGTATTAGGAGAGAGAATTACTTTTTTTTCCATGCCATTTTCTCTCTCAGGGTTGCCAAAGCATAGACATTACTGATAGCAATCCTTCTTCTCCTTAGTCCAGCTACCTTTTAAAAATGTTATTTTATTATAACACCTTTGCATTAAATAGGAACGTTCAAAGCCAGTTCTCAGGGGCTGTAAACACACTCCTGCTTTGGGGCAATCAGCAGTTTCAGCAGCACATTTGCAAGCAGCTCCTAATGTTCACACCGAGCTCTCCTGCACAGCTGTGGTGCAAAAGCCCAGCACAGATGCACTACAGTAGCATGTGGCAAGTCACAGCACTTGACACCAGCAGAGTGGCCCGAGGCTTTACACTGTGACTGCAAAGCCACCTCTAGAAAAACGTGGTGAGGTGAAACAGAGACTGGTCAGGGCAGAGAAGTTCAGTGGTGATGATGGTAAGGTTAACTCAGGGGAGGGGGGAGACTGTGGAAGACGTGAAGACTTATGGAGTACTTAAAGGGAGGTAAGAGAATATGTGACAGCCCGGTATGGCAACTATACAACAAAAATGATAAACTGGGAGGGACCAGACTGACAAACAGATCAGGAGATATGGGAGATCCTTCACTGGTTTCAAGGAGAAAGAATGTCTTGGTCAAAGTGAAAGAGAAGAAAAGACACAAAAAGGAGGATGGAAGAAAGATTTTGTTCAGAGTTGCAAAGGCTTGGGGCAGATCCACTGGAAGAGAATAGGGAGATGTATATAAGTAAGAAGGGAATGAAAAGAAAAGTGAACAAAAGATTGATGAATATAAGCTGTTGTCCACAGTGCAGTCATAGCTATGGCTGCAGTGAACCACGGGTGCATCCAGGGTAGTATTAAATTGCTGGTACTGCCGTGTGAGTAGTACCACACCATTATTCATGGTGTGGCTGTGGCAGCAAGGGGTGCCAGCAGTCCTGGAGACAGGCCAATTAGCTTTGCAAGCTGAAGAAATCATTTTGGGAAGAGAACCTGCTCAGGGAGGCAGCAGCAGAACACAACCACAGCAGAGATTTTTTCTGCTCAGAGTGGATGAAATACAGGTCTCAGTTCCCCTCTTTTGTTTTCCATGGGCCCTGTCCCCTCTAACTAGCAGATATTCTTTCCCAGTGCAGGGCCAGTATCTGCACTACCAGTATCCACCTGGGGCACCATTGCCTTCAAGGGCTTTCAGGTGGTCCATGAATGACAGCTTTCCCTACAGTGACCAGAGGCTTCAGCACTTGTGGAGCAAAGGGGTTGGAATAACTTCTCCCTCCCCAATGGAAATGAAATGCAAGGACCCTCCGTCTCCTCCCTACAAGCAAAGTCCTGGCCTATTAACTGGGATGAAGGGATGGGGGGCTATAAAGCAGAGGAGAAACATATCTTTGTGTCAGCTTGCAACTTTGTAAGAGGCAATGTTACCATGGCAATGGGTGGTCTTTACTGGGAAGGGGAGTGAGCTACAGTCTTAGTATGAGGAGAAAGGGGGAGTGATGCTAAAGGGAGGCAGCCCGAAAGTCGTGGGAAGGGAGAGAAGGGACTGTATTGGAAGGGGAGGGAGGTGGTGTTCAGAGAACCACCTTTGGTAAAGTGGCCGTGACAGCAAGCCTGACACCTGGCATGGCTGCCCCGCAACGCGGGCTCTCTACTGAGCTGCTACAAGATGTGCACCTCTAGACTGAACCCACATATTTCCACTGAGGTCATCACCCCTGTCAAAAGAGAAGGCACTGCAATTAGCCCCCGAGGCCTCCGGCTGGAATGAAAGCCCCCCACCTGGATGTGCCCATTCTGCTCTCCCCCATCCCCACCCCCAAGACTTTTGGTGTTTCAGCAGAAGCCCTGTTGCCCAGCCCAAGATGACCACATTGTGTGGCCACCAGAGACTGGTCAGCGGGCAACGCAGGCCCGCTGCCTGGTTCGGAGCCAGAGAGGTACTCCAGCCGCACAGAGAACTGCCGCTGACAGCCCATTACGGCATGGGAAAGGTCTCCTCCCCATTTCTCATACGATGCGGATGGGAGAGGAGTTTCCTTGGTCTCCTGTTTTTTGCAAGGGGAGGGGCTGAGTAGCCAGAGCTGTGCGTGCCTGAAACAGTCAGACGATTGTGCGGGAGGTGGGGAGGAGAGGAAACAAAGAGCCGTGGCTGACAGCGCGGCACCACCAGCCATCGCAGAGCAACACAGCCTTCTCCCCACCGCTGCCCCTGCAGCCCGGGGCGGGCCATGTCCCTTCTATTCCAGGCCACCGTTTGCCCCAGCGCCTCTGCTCTCTACAGCTGTGCGGCCCCGCAGGCTGGACAGACACAGGCAGGGTTACACAGAGCACCGGGGCCCCCGGCTCTGACCCAGGCCGCGGAGGGCGGGGAGGTGCCTGGTGGCCGTGCCGGGGTGCCCTTCCCGAGGGCAGCTCCGAGCCCAGCCCCGGCTGCGGCCCGGCTCCAGGCCGGGGTGGGGGCCGTGCCCGGGGCCCGCACGGAGGCCCCGCAGCCGGCAGGTGGCAGGGCAGCCCCGCGCCTCGGCCCGGCCCGGCCCGGCCCGGCCCGGCCGCCCAGCCCGCTGCGGAGCTTCCCGGGCGGGGAAAGGGCCTTTGTGTTACCCACCCCGGCAAAGCGCAGCGCCTGCCCCCGGCAGCCAGAGCGGCGGCGGAGAGGGGGCTGCGGGCTCCCGGGGGACACGGGTTTCTCACGGGGGAGCGGGGCTGCGGCTGCCGCTCGGCCCTATCCGCAGCTGCCGTAGGGTGCGATGGGCGTTTTTATTATTATTATTAATGGCAGCTCGTTCGCGCCGAGCTTATATTACAGCCCCATTGTGCGAGGCTCCGCACAGGGCGGTCAGAGACACTCTGTACCCGGGAACAGGCAGTCAGAACAGAGAAAGGCAGTAGAGAGGGCGGGCAGGAAGAAACGCCACTCAGGGAGGGGAAGCATTTTTTTTACCCTGGTTCATCCAACAGGCCAGGGGCAGAAAATGGGGTTTGTAGGCTGCCACGGGCCCTGTCATCCTTTGGACCTCGCAGTCCCCTTGTGCAAGTGGAATAAATAACCTGTGGTTGGCCGGTTTTTGGTGGTTCAGCATTTGTAAGTGCTGACCGTTTACCCCTTGGTTAAAGCTAAACCTGCCTTCTCTTTCCCTAGCTGTTTAACAGAGTTACGGGCAGCTGGGAGCCCATGCCAGCGTGCTGGGTGCTGTGAGGGTAATTATTAATCCCGGGGGCTCCTGGCCGGCCCTGCTCCCTGGCCTGCTGGCATCAAGGGATCGCTGCCCACCTGCCCGCTGGGGCTCGCCCTCCTGAGCTCTGCTCAGGCCGGGGCGGGCAGCCCCACAGGCAGCGGCTCACGAGGTTGCCTGCCAGGGGGAGAAGAGAACCACTCCAAGCAGCTGAACTTTTCACTCCAGTCTACGGACAGATTTCCAGAGATGCTTGAGAGAGGGGAGGGGATAGGAAGCAAGATTTGTAGGGGGACCAGCCTGGCCTTTTTCAATTCAGCTGCAGAGTTAGTTAACAAAGTTGCAGGTTCTCAGCCTCTTTTTCTCTTTCTTGCCAACTCTTTTTTTTTTTTTTTCCCCCCTCCTTCCTCAATATAAATACCCTGGGGCGGTTTCTTTTCTTTTTGGTATGAATGTGATGATCTTTCAGGGCTGTGATTGGCTCCGCGGCTTGTCATCGGGGACACACCTCCTGGCGTGGGGCCACCGCCTCCCTCTCTTGTGAAAGCTTCTCCTTGTAACAAGTGAGCGTAATTACATCAGTTACTCACTAGAGCACAGACCTGCTTTAAATTTTGGCCTCTTCAGCGAGAAGCTGAAGGACTAGAAAATGCAGTTTCAAAGGCCTGTAACGCTATGGGCCATACAAGTCACGCTGTGCTCTTCCCTCCCAGGAATTAAGGCTCCCAGCCACACCTGGGGAGGAATGAATACCTGTACTAGTTATGGAAATGGCTACCTGTTAGGAGAACAGAGCTGCTGCACCTGAGAAGGATTTCTGCTTTGCCAAAGCCTGGCCTGCTAAAAAAGATACACATCAGGTCCCTTTTGAATTGAGCTTTGGTGTAAATTAATCAGAAATTGCCACATTTTCAGGGGCCCAGAAAAGGAAGAAAGCTCAGGGTGGGAGCTGCAGGGGCTGTGGGTGATCCCTTAAAAAGAGCAGATCCAACCAGACAAAGGCATCTGTGTGCCAAAAGAAAATGCATTTCACCCAGCAGCGAGATCCTACAAGACAGGGCCAGAGCTGGTGGGGGAAGAAAGTGACCCTAAAGAGCAGCATTCCGGTCCAGGTGGATATTGCAGCAGCAGGTTGATGCATTTCTGACAGATCAGGACAGAAGTGTGCAGTGCTTATGTAAGCTTGTTCCAGAAAGGGCTGAGTGCTGTGGTAGGAGCATCCTTGCTGTGCTCCAGGGGCCCAGATCCTCTACTGGGGTAAATAGGTGTAACATGAAAGAAGCCAGTGCTCTCGCAGACAAGAACCTATTCCGTGCTGGCATGGCAGAGGTTGGCTGATAAGGAGAGAAGTTTCTGTGCAAGAGAGAAAGGAAGAAGTGCTGTGAGTGAAGGAGAGGACTCACGTCTTATCCCCTTTTGTCCTGTAGGGATGTGATCCTGATGCGTGGCACAGATGCTGCTGCAGCTTGGTAAGTTGGAAGGATGCAGATGAGGTGTAGGAGCATGCAAACCATCCATCTGGCTGGGACGGCTGAATCCTCAGGTATGGATGTTTGCAGAGTGTCGGAAATTCTGACATGGGACGGACCCAGGCCTTTTAAAATATGTCTTGCAAAAATTATGCAAGGAGAGACATTTAAACCCCTGTCCCCTCCAGCTATTCTCTAGCATGCAGGTGTTTGCTCAGAGCAGATCCAGCCCTGCTTCTGGACCAGGCAGAGCAAAACTTGAACTGACTCTCACACTGTTTGTCCAGTGGACTGAATATGGTTATAGCCTCTTATCCTGTCTTTCTCTTCGAACTCCCTGTCCTCCACGAAAATAAAAATAACCTTCTGCTTTCTATCCTGCATTAGAGAAACTTCCTTAAAATGTCATGAAAACTGATGTGCCCCTATGAAAAATGTGGATTTTGATGATTCAGCATTTTCCCATGGAAGATAAAGCTTCTTTGTTCCTCTGACCAGCTCCCAGCAAATGGCTCAAAGGCATAGGGTTCATGTTTCCTCCCAGGAACCTGTTCCTGAAGTTGCTGAGAAGCTTCCTGGGTCATGGCCCACTCAGTAGGTGTCATTGGATCAGACAGTCTGAAAACTAGCAAAGAGCTCTCATTTGTCCTTACAGACCTGAAAACATGAAAAATAGTACTCATGTTTTCTGTGGCATCAGGTGTTCTCTGATTGTATGAGCTTCAGTGGGACCTGGGTGCTGCCTGGTTTCGGGAAGAGCTCTCAATACAAGTGTTTCTGCCCTGTCACTGAGCTGAAGTTGTGGAAAGGAAGGAGCATTGTACCACAGGAGCCAAAGAGGAGGCATGAAAAGGGACAGCAGACTTCCACTTCTGACACATAAATACTTGAGATTTGGATACCTGAAACTGAGAACACCCTTACCGAGATGTGAGAGCTGCAGGGTACCTAACATCTTTGCAAGAGATGCCTGTCTACACCAAGGACCAGGGAACTGGGACACAGAGGACAGTGTTTAAGGTATGAAGCTGGATTTCTGGCACAGTAGGAGAGGCCGGAGCATAAGGAGATTGGTACTGGGACAGATGCTTCAGCAGGCCACATGCACTTCCATGTTCCTAGATGTCATATCCGACTTTGTGCCGACCTCCTACCCAGAGTGAGAGTGTCAGGACCCCAAAGGACATTTGATCATTTCCCTTGCCTGTACTGCAGCTGCCAAGCCACCTTTCTTATATACCCTTTTCAGGTGGATCAAACTTTTATCCTTACTGCTATTGTGATGCCTAGCATTCCCTGCAAGAAACCATTGAGGTGAAATTCCTTACGTAGAGACTGAAATGCAGAGATGGCAGGAACAAAATAATAATGTTAGCCATAATAATAAATAACAGCCCCATTTGCTTTAATCCGCAGCTCACAAAACAACAGTTCAGTCAAAATTCTCATCTGCTGTGGAGATAAAGAGTGTGATTTATTCTGTCAGCTACGGAGAACAGACACACCACAGGACAGTTATCTCTGGCCATAAACAAACTGGAGTGGCTTTGCCTTTTAACAGGCTCCCTTCTCTTTCTCTGTGGAGTGCTACTTTCTGCCTTATGTAACCCTCTGGGCAACTCCACTAACGTATTTTGTTTTAATAAACTTGAGTAGTTTGAGCTATGGACCCTTCACTTTTCTGACGCCGTTGCCACTTCACAGGGCTCCCTTTCTTGCCCTGCTCTGCAAGGTTCCATAGGTAGTATCTTGGGAGAAGCTAAATAAACAGCTTCCAAGTTCTGACACAATCCATATGTGTCAAACTTCCTTTTGAATGTTAGCCTTGGAGGTGAGAAGGAAAAACTGAGTTGACTAGGAAAACGCATAACCTTTCAGAAACAGTTTTTTATTACCTTCCTTATCACCCCTTTAAGGTCATAAAGATTATGCCAAAGAAGCTATTAAGTTTTCCAGGATTGCAAAATATTTTATCAATGATAGAGATGAAGCATGCCGTTCCACTTTTCAATTTTTTTGCTTTGTATTTCCTTTTATGTTTGGGGATTTGATCTTAATCATCTCTCCGTACCTTTCTGTTTCCATCCTGATTGGAGGCATGGTTAATTGTTTCTCGTAGCCAGAAGCCTGCACTGAATTGCAAACAGAAGACCTCTCAGGCATTAAAAAAAAAAAAAAAAAAGAGTGAACCTGTAAACTAAAAGTGTGAGCACCGTGATTCCTTTACAGACTGAGCTTCTGGTTTTTGCTCTGTCATGGCTCCTGAGATGTATATAAAAGTTCTGAACAGCAGTGACTGACAGCATTGTTCCAGCAGTGACAGCAAACTGCCTTCTCTACTCAAGTTAATTTAGGAGCTAGATATACTCTTCCACCTAAAAATATCTGTGAAAACTTGACACCAGAACATCTCTAGCAGTTGAATACTGGAGTCTGGGCTGAAAGGGCTGCACATTGGTCTCCACCAGGTTACCCTAGGGATGAAATAGGGATCAAATGCTGTATGATGCTGTCTGAGATTCTGTTCCTCACACGCCACAGTGAGGAGCAGATTAGTGTCCTGCTCATAATGCATCTCCTCTAAATCCCTCACTGGAGAAGGATATCCAGAGCTTTGGAGAAATGCTGAAAAGAGGCTCATGGGAGGCCCAATTCTTCACATTGAACTGGAAAATGTTCCGAGTGGATTGCAAAGCTCTACTGAATATCGAGTTAATCCAAGATTTACGTGCCATAAGCCTCTAGAAATTGGGCTGTGGTGGGCTTTAGCTAAAGCAGTGTTAGCTAACCTTTTAAGAAACTCTGTTTTTCCTCCCTGTGCAGCCTTTCTGATAGGCCTTGTTTTCCTGAAGGAACAGATCCTCAGCTGGCATACCACAGATTCATCTCACTGAAGCCAGTGAAGCTGGAGGTTAGGAGCATCTGACCCCAAAACAATTCCTCTTAAAGGTGACATGTTTGTTGCCACCAGGCAAGATGACAGACTGCATGCTGGTGATGGAAGAGTAGCAGACAGGCTACTGGCACAAATATTCTCTGTTTGCCTCTCCCATGGCATTTACTACAAAGAGAGGCAGAAGCAGGAAGAGGAGACACTTCAGTGAAGTTGGCGTGAAGAAGAAGAGACAAGTCTTGCTCAAGCTGAGTTAGAGTGGAAAAACTTTTATCAAGGAAGTGCCAAATACAAATCACCAACAGATACTGCTTGGTTGAGACAATTCTGAAAGAAGACAGTAGCCAATCAATTAAACAATAAAACAGAAGTGTACTACAACCTTTTAGGACAGCATGTGTCAGCCTTTTTCACAGTGTCCTGCAGGGAGGGGCTGCCCCTTTCCTACATGATTAGACTTCTTTCCTAGGGTGGACAGAGGCCAGGGTGCAGGATCTTTGAAGTGGTGTTTCAGGTGCCTTTCTAATCCAAGCCGGCATACCAGCATTGAGTTTATGCTCTGTTCATGTTTTCTAGGGTCTTTCTCCAGTCTTGCAACCAGCATAGAAAGATTTCCTTTGTGACTGCAACAGGAAAAGCAGGGTGGGTGGAAGAGGATAAAAAACCCAAGTGGACATGACTGTTCTGACAGCTCTGTCCACCCTGGGAGTTACTTGTAATTCCCAGGTGGAAACTTTGTCTCTGGGGCAGTGATTTGTGGTGCTGAAGCCACCCACAGTCTCCTAGGGGCAGCTTAAGGTAGACTGGTCACTGTGTAGGAAATGCAAGTTCCATCCTATTCTTAACATCCGTTGCAGATGACTTATGATGACAATGGCAGACTTTTAGTAATTTTAAAAATTACAAATTCAATATATTTTCTCTCTTTTGAAATAGAGCTATTTAAATGTGGAACAATGGCCATCTGTATTTGGATGCTTAGTATATTTGATAAAAAGCATCTCTTTGTCTTGATTACTTTTTTAAATATCGAGTTACACATGCTTGCTGCCAAAACATTTCAGAAAGTTGAACTAAAACACTGCCTAAGCACCTGGAACCAAAGCTTGAAAAGTGATAAATCCACTTTTGAGAGCAATTTCTCTTCCATGAGTAGAAGATGACTATTTATTCAATTTCAGTCTATTCAACAACTTAAATTCAGTGACTTGCTTATTCAAACTTAAGAAACTTAATGAAATTTGAAAAAAATAGGCAAGCTTGTTTTTCTCCTCTGACCTATGAGGAAAATAAGGATGAGCAAACAAGATCCAGCAGACCTACAGTGTTGGGGTATATGGTATCCTGGAACAACCTATTTAACCCTCTAGCCACTGATACAACTTCTTTTGTTTAATATTAATTTTTCTTTTCTGTTTTGCAATTAAGGTGGTTTATATCAATAATAAAGAGTTTAATATAAGTGTTTTTAGAGATTTTTTAACAGATTCAAATTTCATTCCAATTGCAGCCTGATATGAATCAATTCTAAAGATGAACAGTCATCCTATAACAAATTAAAAATACATAATTCACTATTTCCCAGCATAGAAAATTGTAATAATCAAGATCTAATAAAAACATGTAAAGCTGTAAATGAATATGTGTAGATAAAACTGTCTGCTGGTAACAGTAATTTAGTAGATAGACTGTATGTGGTTTTAAGTCATCAGAGTCTTTCTGGTTATAGCCTGATGACTATCAACCTTTCTTTATGGAAAATAATTAAAGGATAAATGGAAAATAAGGTTTTATTTAATATTTAAAATAAGCTCTCCTGCTCACTAATTTAAATGGGTGATTTAATCTGTTCACTGAGGCTCAAATGTATGAGTTTTAGTCCAGTTTCCTTGTAGTTACTGCATGGGTGGGGTTTTATGTACCCAATGTTTCAATTTCAGGCTGTTCTCTGGGAAGTTGAAGCCAAGTCTCCCTGAACTCCATCAGGTTTTCCCCATCAGTTTTCCAGGAGTTTGGGACCATCTTTCAGTGGTCCAGATCTGTGAGTACTCAGTTGCTAAAAACCAGCCCCTGTGCAATTCCTCCCAGGTAGCTTCTGCCGCTGCCTGATGTGCTCCACTAACATCAGAGGAGTGAAGAAAAAAGATGCTCTGATGATAACACATGCTAACAGTTTTTATTGTCCCTGCCTATGCAGTACCTCTATTTCAACCTCCTGCCTGTTTACCAGATGTTTACCATCTTAAAAGTGACTTAGACTGTCATCAAAGCCTTTGTTTGTACCTGTGATGAGGCAAAAAGCAACAGCCATAGAGCAGGCAAACCCAAACAGAAGTCATGATTTGAAAAGTAAAGGCAGAGTAAGCACATCTAGTCTGAGGCTGGAGGGTAATGTTGTGAAACTGTGAAAACAGTGGAATCATTTCATTGAAGAAAAAGAGGAAAGAAATAAGATAATTTATTGCAATACAACTAGAAGTGTCAGTCATTTGCTAGGAGCTTTTCTGCTTCTGCATAATTCATTTCTGTCCCATCCCATCCCAACCCATCCTATCCTTTTCTTCTGGGTACCATAGGACCTTAAAACTCCTCTTCCAGCCTCCAGAGCCCAGCACAGAGCTGTGCAGTGCAGGGATTGCTGAACTATCTCTCTGCACAGCTGCAGAGTCTCTCTCCTTGTGTGAACTCTCTCAGCCCCCAGTGTGCATCACAGAGCACTGTGCCACCCAGGCATCCGCTAGGAGTAAGGCACAAAGTGAGTGGTAGTGTCAGTCTCATGAGGCAAAAGCAGGCAGTGAGCAGAGGAACTTGGTGCTGTATCATACCTGTTCTCAGCTGTTTCTGTGTGCAGACAGTTCCCCTGGTGCAAGGTACACACTGCATATTTGCATCTCCTACCTATCTGCTGATCAGCCCATCTGTGTCACGAATCAGCTCCTCCATGAGGGAGGGGCCTCTGGAGAGACGTGTTCTAGCTATTTAATGCATTTATTGCAGTGTATTTAGTGTTTGTTAAACTAGTAAGTTCATAGTAAACTAGCAGAGTTCATGTTCACTCCATCAGGGAAAACACCTTTCTATGTCCCGGGCAAACGTGCAACCAATTGTCCGGTTGGGATCCAAAGTGACCCATACCTGTCATCCCTGAACCAGCTTCTGTTTTCCAGCCCTCCCCACCAGTTTACAGTTGCTGTTCTTGAGCTTCTTCCTCTGACTGCAGATGCCTATCAGCATAACTGGAATTCATGGCATGACCTTTGATTCCTTCTGTCCTCATGCCAGACTCCAGCAGGTCTCTGTTATCAGATACTAAACTCTATTACCACATGAAGTACATGCACAAATTTACCCAGGCAGGTACGCTGGCATCCTTGCCTGATAGTTCCACCTTCGCAGGGGAGCACGGGCATCTCTCAACCTCCTTAGGGCCGCCAGAGCCTCTCTTTACATAAGGAAAATATGTTGGCATGAAAGGCAAACGATTACACATGCTTCTGCTATTTTCTCTTTCTGAGGGTAAATGCTTGTTCACATGCCATGATGTCATCTTTGACACTGCACATTGGTGGTGTGTCAGGCAAAGATGGTGTTCTCGTTTGCTCTCACCCTGAACCTGCAGGGAGCCTCCAGCCCTGGAGCCCAAATATTTGTCCTCATTATCCTCCTTCTAACTCAAGGCAGCAACATTTCCCCAGGTGGAGGCACAGATAAGGGATATGACTTGCCCAGCATGACCCTGTGAAGGCCATGGCAAAGCTGGGGACAGAAGCCAGGCCTCGAGAGTCCCAGTGTTATTGGTCTGCTATGCCACGGCTGGTTTCATGACACATACAAGTTCTTCCAAGCAATCCTGTCTCCTGTGCAGACACCACAGTCATCAGCAGGGCTGCTGCCTGAGCCCTTTTACACCTCAGGGTATGACCCTTCTTGGCCTGACCTGCAGTAGAGCTCCAAAATTGGCAGTAAGGGGAGGTGAGAGGCTGCTTGGCCTCCTTCTGTCCTGGGTAGCTTGTCAGAGTTTGGATCCGATTCCAGGCCCAGTCTCTGCAGAGAGTCCCTGCACAGTCTGTAACCAGAGCAAATCTGGCAGAGACAGCAGGACTGCCACAGCGCACCGTGGTCCTGTGTTTATAGCAAGATGTCTCTTCACCAATAGTCGATGGGACACAGAGACTGCTGCCAGTCTGAGTACTTCCTGAGATGCTTCCTAGGACCACTTGAGCCACAAAATTAATTCTCATTTCCTCTGAGACCCTTGCTCAGTGTTCCTGGCTGGTTCCTCATGCTGCATTCCTCTTGCATGAGGGCTGAGCTCACCATCAGCCACCTTGGCCTGCCATCATTTCATTCATTGCTCTGAGTAAAAACTGTCCCATCTTGTTGTTCTGGATACACCGTGCAAAATCTCCCTGCCTCAGCCTGGCCTCACACATGCTGGCTGTGGCACGTATTTTAGATTTGGGCACTCTAGCTGCAGGCAAACTCTGTTCTCCTTCGGCAGCATGCTGGGTTTGTTCAGAGGGTATTAGGAAATGTTCCGTGGTGGGTGGAAGCACGTAGTGCATCTGAGGTGGTTGCTGTGGCTGTAGGAGGCAGCTCTGTCCTGGCTCATGCAGCCTCTCCTGCCTGGGGGATCCTCTGTGCTGCTTGCAGCAGTGCTGCTGCAACTCACCCACTCACCCACCCTGGCCCCACAACTACCATGCCAGTTGCCAAACTGGAATGTCTCAGCTGATCCAAGGGAATTTTAATTGAACCACCTTTGCCCACTGTGAGCAGGTGCCAGTTTGTCAAGCCTTGGTGATGTTAGCTGGCAGCAGGGAACGCAGTGTATTCACATGCAGGCTTTCCGTGGGACTGCAGGAATGCTTCCTGCTAAATGACTACACATACGCCTTTGCAATCCTTAAATGTAGGAAGTGCCTTTTTTTGTGCATAACACACCATTGAAGTCATCCTGGAAGCTGCTTCTCCCTTGCCCCAATGTCTCTCAGCTCATCGCACAGCAGAAGTTTTGCATGTGAGAGGAACGGGATGCGGCCAACAGCAGGCTTAGCAAATTGATCTTTGGAGAGGCAAGGTTTGATGCCAGGTCCACAGACCTAGGGAGCTTGCTGTTAAATCTCCTCCCAGACTGACTCCATACAGTGAGGCATGGGGCAAGAGACAGATTTGGTATCAGTCAGATTTTAGGCATCTTTGAGCAATGCAGATTAAAACCTAGAAGGGATGAGTCTTCAGTTCTTCCATGGTGTGCTTTGTCCCTGGAACAGGCAGGCAGCTGCATTTGGAGCTCGCTTCAACTTGAGGTCTCCAGACACGGTCCTGCAAAAAGTACATCAAACAATGCTCTGCAGCAGCACAATGTGCTTGCTGTTGTTCTCACTCTGGTAGTGTGTGCTGTTCTCACACGCAGCTTCACACTCCCTGGTTATACATTAGCAACAACACATTCTTTAGCTGAAGTTTGAGTTGGACGTAGATTGAAGTCTGATACTACAAAGCACGGCTGAGGAGAAAGAAAACATCACTCAGGGTCAAATATTTTCTGGTCTGGGGTTAGTAGGCAGAACATGTGACAAAGCACTAAGTGCTGTTATTGATGAGTATTTATTGGGTACGAGGAAAAGAGCTACAGGCATAGGTAGAACAGGAAGGGGCTGCTTTGGTGTGGGCTCAACAGAGGTGATAAATTGGGGGCTGGATAAGTGAGGTCCTTCACTTTCAACTTCTAGCCACACCCTTTGAATCTGTGCTGTACCCAGAAAACCCCCGTCATTCAGAAAGCCTGCACTTCTCTCCCATGGTCACCGGGGCC
The DNA here is from genome assembly GCA_013399195.1 of Dicrurus megarhynchus. NCBI lineage: Eukaryota > Metazoa > Chordata > Aves > Passeriformes > Dicruridae > Dicrurus > Dicrurus megarhynchus. The sequence goes on from VXAD01007025.1 coordinate 1,383,294, forward strand.
AATCCGCTCGGGCGTGCAGCACTTTTGACTGGAGATGGGGAAGCTGGGACATTGCCTACAATAACCAGCTGTTCATACCAGCCATTCCTGCTCCAAGAGAAGAGTGCCACAATTGCATGTTTGAAGGCTGGCCTTTTGTCCAGCCACTCCCTTTCTCTGCGTAATCCACCTGAGCGGTACACATTGCGGAGTATTATGCTGCTTGGAGAAAGGGCTTCAGCATGTGCCAGCTTTGGACAACCTTCCACAACTCCCGTGCCATCTTTTACTCGGGACCTAGCCATTAAATGCATCCTGATAAAAATCACATTTAATTCAGCTGGACCTGGGTTGAATGTCATGCCTGAAAAAATGATTCCCCATCCATGTGCACAACCATCTTATCTCTGAGGAAGAGAAGAAACTAAGAGTAAGATCAGTACAAACATATCCCAAGATTAATGCAAACCCATCACCAAGGAAATTTGATTTTTAATAATTCAAAATTACATATGGGAAATGCAAGTAGGGAAGAGAGGAGGAGCAAGCAAAGCCAAAACAGATCCAGGCAGAGAGCTACGTCCCTCTCAACAGCTGTGTTTGGTCACTGACAGCTCAATCTAAATCTTAACATAGGAGGGTCGCAGGGCGGATGGTGGCAGATCATGCTGTCTTCCTTATTACCTTGTAAGATCACAGGGCCAGTTTTGCTAGAGCATGAGAGGACAGGTTGTTGAAGAATATTAGCTGTTACTCTCCCTTCCACTTTTTCTCTCACTTTCATGCTTTGTGGAGCAGCCATGCTGTGATCTTAGGCCTGGTATTTGTAGTCTGCTTGCAGCCCTTTTTTTTAGGAAGATGCTTGTCCTGGGGAGGAAAGTGGAGGCAGAACCAGCCACTAAATGGGTTTTGCTAGACAGATCCCTTTGGGCATTCACCAGAGGTCTGTTTTTCTTTCATTTACTTGTTGTTTCATAGAGCCTTTTTACTCTCCTGAATCAGTTGCATGTGGAAGGAAGGATAGAAGGAGAGGCAGAGCTATACAGGAGGCCGTACCAGCCTCCTGAACCTTGCAGACTATAAATGAGGTATGGACCCCTTCTTGGTCTCTGCCTTTTTGATTGCACGTGGATCACAAGGGCCATGGCACTTTCAGCACACTCATTTGGTTTGCTGCCATCTCAGGGAGGGCTGCTCAAGAGACAGCAGTTGGTGGACTTTGTCCAAGAAGAATCATGAAGATCCATCATCAGCCCCAGTCTGTTTAAGATGGTGAAGCTGAATTTGTCTCATGTAGCAGAAATTGGGAGATTTGCTAAAGGTCATAGAAAAAGTGCAACAGAACAGGACCAAATGTAGGACCTTCACTGCAGGGAGAGACAATAGTTGGGCAGTTATTTCTAGGGAGGAGATGCCAAACATTGATGCATAAATGTCCCTTGTAAGGGACATTTGTCCTTACATTCTCTGTAAGGACGTCCCCTTACAGAGTCTCTTGGATAGCCCTGGGAAGTTACAGGACAAGAACACAGCTATTGTCTTACTTATCAAACCAGGCAGAGACAAGCAGCAGTTTTTCCCAGTGCTTCCATACAGTTGTTTTGTCAGTGGGAGGTATGATTTTAGGAACATTAACATGAATAAACAATGCCCTGTGTCATCTGCATTTATTGGGCCTGCTTCCCTCCAAATTTTTGACATGACCTTTGATAAGAGAATGGCTTGCTGGAATGACCATAGATTGCTAGGAGCTCTTGTGAGACAAACCCTTATCAAAGGCTGAGCACAGCCGTGACCAGCATGGAGTGCCAGTCCAAATTTACCCAAGTTGCTATGTTGGCATGAGTCCCTAAATTCTCAGCTTCATGGACTTTTATCTTCCCCTGTGAAATGAAGGCATCACGGACTCTCCTCTTAGCTGCCACTAGCCTGCTTGACACCACAGAAATATGCCCGAATGTGAACACACTCACCTTCCCAATCCATGCATCAAGCTCCCCTCCCCAAAAACCTCAGGGAAGAGATGTTTAAAATATGTGTTTCCCAAGTGCAGCTCTGTTTACTTGTCAGTGATTGTTCAAGGAGGTGTTTTTGGCCTCTCCTCTCCCATTCTTTAGTTCTCAACCTAACAAGGACTGTATTCTTGTCACAGTGTTTATCAGGCAAGGAAGGAGAAGCAGCAATGGCTTCCCGGTGCCAGCTGGCACTGTGCCATGTGATTGTTGTAAAATGAGAATGCAATAATCGTAATAATATGATTCTCGCTCAGTTTGAACCTCTCCTGAGACAGTCTTTTTATTTGAGGGGTGGAGAGAGAAGGATCTCTGTCTGACTCTGTATTTCTCAGTCTGCCATTCCAGCTGTGTCTCTTTATCCTTCCAACCTTGCCTGTGGCAAACCAGGTGCCTTTGTAAAGGTTGCAGCCAGCTTCACCCTGATGCGCCCTGCAGCTGCAGGGAGAAGGCCCCCAAAATGTTCTCTGAGAACCAGAGTGGCTTCTGGATGCCTGATCTGCTTTTCACAACTCTCAGTGCTGTCTGGTGTCTGCACTGTGGATGGCTTTGTGTCTGCAAGAAGGCGCTGGAGCACCAGGACAGTGCGTATGAGAGGAGAGTAGTGGCTCAGCCCCAAGTGTTCCCCTCTAGCTTTCCTGCCTGTCTGGTTGTTAGGAAGTAGAAGGGAACCCAGTCATTAATAACCCTTGCAGTTTTTTGGCCTCCATGCTGAGCCTGTCCATGAGAGACCAATTATAATTGTGCTGCGGCCAGAAACTTCAGCTAAATGGCCAACATTCTGGGATTCTAAGAAATTCTGTGGAAGAATTCCTTTGTGGAGAGAGAGAGGATGAGAAAAAAGAGGATTTTCTTGGACACATGGTAGTCTGTGAGCAGGGCCAGGATTTCATACAAAGCATCTCGCTGTGGCTGGCGCCCTGTGCAGAGAGCCAGCAGGAGCCTGCATGTCACTTCAGACCTAATGGGACCAGTGTTCCCCACTGGGGATGAATTTCACCCTCCAGCCATCTCCATAGGACTCCACTGCTGCCCTGCTCTTTCCACCACACACCTCTAGGGAGTGGATCCCTTGGGAGAAGAAGGGAAGGGCCTGGACTGATGCCAAGAGCCTGGACAGGGCAACTCCTTGCTTCTTTTTTTGTTGCCTGAGTCATTGGGTCCCCAGGAGAGGGGAATCCTGTCCTAAGCAAACCTGCACTGCATGTTTGTACCCATTAAACCCCTAAGAGAAATTACTGTATTTCATGAATGCATGAGTGTTGTCAGTACTCCAAGATCTAAAATCTGCATTTCCAAAGAAAAAATGCTGACTGAAATGATTATAAAATATATTAAAATAATGCAAAAAAGAAAAAAGAAGTAAATCTCTTCATCAAGGGATTTATCCCTGAGCACATGACAGGTTTGGAGCACAATCCAGGGAGGGAGTGTGTGAGAAAGGCTTTATGACAGCTGAAGGTTTTAAGTGTGTAACTGTTTTCCAGGAGTTAATTCCAGGTCCAGGAACACTTTGCAGATGCACATTAGGAGTTTGACTTCATTCAGGTCTCTATGCAGAAGGGGAGAAGTCTCCTGCCACAGTGCATGTCACACTTCTTTTTGCTGTGGAGTGATAGGTCAGGAGAAAATGTCCTGCATATTTAGTGAATCATGGAAGGGGTAGGGGTGTGTTCTGTTCTCTGCCAGCATTTCCTTACCCAGCAGCTGCATATATAAATGTGGGGGGTTTGGCAGGTGTTAAAACTTCTTTTTTCTTACCTGTGGTGGGGCACTGAACAGGCTCCCCAGGGAAGTGGTCACAGCACCAAGCCTGTCAGAGTTCAAGAAGCATTTGGACAATGCTCTCAGGCACATGAGGTGACTCTTGGGGTGTCCTGTGCAGGGCCAGGAGTTGGACTTCAATGATCCTTGTGGGTATGTTCCAACTCAGCATGTCCTGTCATTCTGTAATTCTGTGTGATTCAGTGATGTATATGCATACCATCAAAAGCTGGGAATGGCCAGAAGGCACACATCTGGGCTGGTGCTGGCCACGTGAGTTTAGGATTGCAGTAATGACAGGAAAGAGCTGAACCTCATGCCATAAACCCTCCTGGGAGAGTGTGTGTGGAGACGTGTCAGCTTTGGCCATTCTCTGAGGGGGCCACAACTACCCCTTGTCAGTTTTGACAAGGTACGTTTGACTCCTTGTCAGGAGATTAAGAATAGGAACCTACTAAGTGGTCCCAAAATGTCAGTGTTATTCCAGGCACAGGAGTAGTTGGAAAATAAATGTTGTTTTCCTTGTTGTTAGAAATGTCTCCTATGCTAGCCATGAACCAGTCACAGGACTAAAAGGTGAGGAGTGACCATTTTAAGGCTGGTGGGACCAGAAAAAAATTAAAAGGCAGAGTGTAAAATAAAAGGCATGTGGCTTCAAATATGCACAGGACTCACTGAGAGACCTGCACCCTACACTGAGACAAGATTTTTTTGAGAATCTGGCCATTTTGTCCACAGATTGTCACTAATAACATTTCCTGGGGCAGCCGGTGTGTTGCTGAAATGTAAGAGTAGATCCTAGGCAGAGAATCTCACCTCTATAGCAGTTCTATTCAAATAGTAGTAGTGTTAAAAAATGCTGCATTGTTGGCTCTGGAGCAAGACACTTCTTTGTAAAAGCAGTTTGGAAAGCTGATGTTTGTCACAGTCTGCTCCCCCCGCTTCCCTCGGCTTTTGTCCTTCACTCTGTATCTCAGAGGCACCTTTTAGTGCCTATTGTTATGTGGGTTCCTATTCACTGAGAATGTGGAGGAGGACATCAAACCCTATGAACTCCTGTCAGATGGAGAAAATAACCATTCAAAACTCTTCATACCCTATTACAATATATGGCACTAATGAGAAAAGACTGGATTTCTGGAGCGACATCTGCTAATACTGAAGCAAAAGGCTGGAAATGGGTGTTGAGAGACACTCTAGAAGGTTTATCAAAGCTGATTCTTCTCGCTCTCCCTGACTGCTGCTTTGCTTAGTGTGAGTAAGCATTGGTATCCTTCCACACCTCTCCTTCATTCTCTGCCTCAGGCTTTTGTACCTAGATAAATCTAATCTCTACCAGCTTCAGGCTCTTGGCCACAGTCCATGCTGGTGTCCACTCCTCTGTGATGATGGCCTGGATTATTTGCGGTTGGCCGGAGTGGAGCTGTGCTCTCCAAGCCCCAGAGCACAGTACCAAAATCACATAGTCATGGCAACCCTGAGAACATAACTCAAACCCTAATCCCATTATAACGGCTCAATGTACTTTGCTCAAACTTTTAATAAGGTAACATGTACCTGAATAACTAGATTTCCTCCTCATGATCATGATCCTGCTCTTGGAGATGACTGGAGAACTATGATAACATAATCTGATTTGAATGGCCTCTGCAGGCACCACCTGGCAGCTATTGATATCAAGTTAGGAGAATGAAGATGAATGGTCCAGAGGAATATTCAATTACACGGTTTCCTTCCCAAAGGCAATAGCCTGATGAGTAACAAAGTTACTTTCCCCTTTTTTGCTGTCACCATCTCTGTTTCCAGGGATTTTTATTCAGTTACTTTCATTTTTCTATTCAGCACCTGTCTAGAGATGGATGGGCACTCCCTCTGTTTCTGGAAGCCACTGCTGCTGAATCAGAAACAGCTGATTGTGTTGGAACACAGAGGTAATACCCGGAGGGAAACCTCTGCTCTGCAGAGCCTGACTTCTCAAGACCCTGTGAGCAAGAGTGTCAAGAGACAAGCTCTCAACAGTCTGCCTTGTTCTGGATGTGCAACTGCTTCCCACCCCTAGCAAAGAGCTTCAGCACAGAGATAAGGGAAGAACTTTCTCCTGATAAGCAACATTTCTCATTCCACCCTCTGCAACTAAACACATGCTCAGCTTGACTAGGACTTCCCTCCTGATCCTGAAGCTTCACCTCTCCACTCCTGAATTGTCTTTATCCCTCAGCATCTCAAGGGCATTGCTGTGGTACTTATAATCCGCCTCTGCTTTAGGGGCAAGAGCATTTTCTTTCTCCATGTCATGATGCAGGAGTGCACAACTTTGCGAAGTGACAAGTTGTAGGTTTCTTCATGGTCTCTTAAGCATTTGGTAGATGTTTTGATGGCTTTGTACTACTTAGGGTGGAATATTTACATCCTCTATGATACATGAAAGAATTCACTAACAAATGATGACTCACTACCCAAAATCTTTCACTGAATCCCAATCTTTTCTCCAGAAGTTTATTCCATTCTCTTTCCAGCATGTCACACATGGTATTTCTTGCTCCTGTAAATGTTCTAGTGAACCATTATTTTCATTAGCATTAGACAAACAGGGTTTTGAACACCAGTATTACTCTCCTTTGCCAGTCTCATCCCACTTCTATTTTTCCTTCTCAGTGGCTTCTAAGCAAGCACTTTAAAATGTGTATTTCCTAGACAAATGTGTTACAGAAGGAGTCTGGTCTCCATACCTGCCAGCAGTAGTAATCCAGCTCTCAGCGCTAAAGATAAGACAAGTAAACTGAAAATTTGAGTGAACCTACTCCAAGAGCTCATGGAAAAGAATGAAAAAACTTCCAATTATTTCCATAGCAGGGTAGCAAGCTTCTACTTGGATACAAAACAAAATCAAAACTCACTCTGTAGCAGGAGGGACTCAAATACTTATATTGAAATAATACAAGCCAAGAAGAACAGAGTATACTGGGAGAGAGGGAAGAAAGAAGTTGTCTTTAGTGGACAATATTCTGAGAGTTGGGGTCATTTAAAACCATATGAGCCCACAGACTACAAGCCAGACTGGGGGAACTATCTGTCTTTTGACTTACTGGAATGTGATGATAGAATGAAATATAAAAAATTTAGCCATCATCAAGACAGTCTTTTTGGTTCCATCAAAATCTCACCTAGGGCCACACACTTTGCTTTCTAAATTGTGACCATACTCAGCAGACACCAGAGTTATTATTAGACATTTTTTTAGAAACCAAACCGAGAAAATCAAAAGTGCTTTTCTTTGCTGGGTACAAGCGTATGTGAAGAGAGACAGCCCCTGTATTTGGGAATCTATAAAGATACAGGTAGGAGACAGGAAGTACAATTCTTCTATTGCTGCAGAAGTCCAGGCATGGAAGAGAACATGCATGCAATCAAAGACCATTAATGGCAAAGCTCAGAGCTGGTACAAGTATGGTACTCTCCATTACTATTGCTTATACCGTAAGTTCTTCTTGCCTCTTTGAAATTTCCTGATAGGACCTAACTCTTCTGTAGGCACATCCTGAAACTGATGATAGTTATCGTTTATAGACTTAATTTTCTACATCTAATGCTGGCCCTACTAAAAGCATCCATCTAAAGCAGGATAAATTCTGAGACATCATCTTGACAGATATAAAAGTTTGGTGCTCACATCTCACCCTATGCATAGATTTCTAGAGAACACAGCACATGGCTGATAAAATCAGTACCAGCAGATGTAAGGAAAACTCCATTGAGACTCTGGTTCTGGCTCCAGGATTGCCCACATGCCAAACTTCAAGTAGCTTGGACATTGTGGAGAAATCACACCAAAGCCATTTCTCATTATCTGTCTCCTCAGAAGGAGAGTGGTCATTAGGCAATGCCAATGAAGGTTTTAGCCTTGATCAGGCACTGAGGAAGGAGACTCTCTGGTCACAGCCACAGTGGGTCAGCCCACCTCACTGGCTGCTTATGAAAGCCACTGTCAGAATTACAGATGGAAAATGCATTACAAGATCTGACTGTTACAGCCACAAGGACCACAGTGGCTGATCTCGTCACATCACTTGCAAAACCCAACACACAGAGCTATGCCTGGCCAGCTGGCAGTCCAGATGTTTTGTTCTTCCCCAGTACTTATCAAACCCAGCACATTCTGGTAAACTAGACCACGTTCTTTAGCAATTATCCCAGACTGGATGTAAAGAGTCCAAGTGATGACAAATTCACCGTTTTTCTCAGGAAATGATTTCACTTATTTCTTTCCTGAAATCTTAAAAAAACCCCCACCCCTGCATCTTACTTTCAGCTTGAATTTTATGAGTTCCATTTTCTGGATATGACTTTATTCAGATTTTGTTTGTGGGGTAACAGACCTTCCTGCTCTTGGGTGCATTTTTCTTGAGTAGAACATGAAAATATGATAGTGTCCCTAAGTTTCTTCTGATAAATTATATGGTATCCTGAAGAATTTATTATCTTAGATAGTATCTTAGATATTGTATGTAATTTCTGTAGCTCATTTCTGAACCTTTCCAAGTCATTCTGCTTCCCTTTTCTAATGTGGGTAAATGTTTTGTGAATGCCATGACAGTGGGAAATGTTCTTTCTGCTACTCCATATCTCCTTAATTATCTACCAGGAGGAATAAGTTCGGCTTTCTTGCTTTGCCAAGAGCCAGCTTGCAGTGAATTATCTGTGTAACCCTCCAGAGCTCCTCAAAGTCCCTGCTTTCCAGAATGCAACCTCATAAACACACAAAGCTTGCCTATATGGACTACTCCCTGCAATATTCATCTAGGACAGAAGTTATGACACACATCACCTGATTGCTGACTGATTATGAACAGCAGGAATCACTTTGTATCGCTGATCTGCTCTTACTGCCGCTTTAGTTTTCCAGTTTTCTACTCAGAAACTCCCCAGCATGGGGAGCATTGAAATGCTGTCCTAGCATTCTGCTGTCTTCCAGAATAGGGAAGAACTCGTATTCCAGTCCACTTCCTTTCCCTGCCTCACTCACATTCACCTGAAACTGTTATTTTTTTGTTATGTTTGTGCCAACCAGGTTTTAATGAATTTTCTTCCTTTATTTTTTCCCCCAGTCTCTAGTATCCTGGTCAGTGTGACAGCTTTGGGAAATCTGCATCATTATTTCATAATCTGCACTATTATTTCTTTATTTATATGAGGCAGTGACTACGGACTCCAGAGGAGCTTGTGCCTAAGCATGTAGCAAGACTGTTCGTTACACTGCACCATCGTAATCTGAGAATCTTGGAAGAAGATACGCAGACTCTAGGAGGAAGAATTTCACAACAGATTTGTTTTGCAGATGGGGCACAGTGACATGGAGAATTTCAGAATAAGGATGTCTGTGATTCTGGCTTGGCTGTTAAAAACCAAACTTTCCCAGCAACTGAGTAGCAGGAAACACCCTCACCCAACCTTTTGACCTCACTATTGCCTGACATTCAGGTCTGATTTACTAGTATCTTGCCTTTCTGTTCCTTTTTCCCTACCCTTTGCCATCTCTGCTCTAATTCTCAGACAGCTGGTCTCATCTCAAGTACACACTTACCTGTGTTGCCTTAGCCATCATAACTTATTCCACAATAGCATGTCCTCCTAGATGACATAATTTTGGCCAAGAGATCCGTTCCTCACTTTCAGAATATTTCCTGCCACTGAGAAACGAAACTGCTCTTTTCTGGCTCTCTATTCCTCTTTCAGAGCTGTGAAGCCTCCTTATGAGACATCGACCAGAGGCCTTCAGATTATGCAAAAATGCGAATTCTCCACACTGTAAGAATTTTGCATCAGGTGTCTTGCATAGTGTCTTTTTATTGCAGTGAGCACAAAAATCTGCTCTCATGAGAACACAGATGTAGAATCCCAAACTTTGCCTATGCACCTGCTCCTTTAAGCAGTCCTAGGGTCCGCCAGCTCTTCCACAGCTGGCTAGCAGATGGGGAAAGGTGAGAACAGACAGGCTGCTGTTCAGGGTTTCTATGGCAGAGTAGTAGGATTGCATTAAGCTGCTCTTAACACATTATGCAGAATCCTAAGTCTTTAGCTGAACCAGGACTACAATCCTCTTATGCGACTTTGCTGAAATTCCGTGAGTTACATGCACGCACGCACACACACCAGCACAGAGGAGCCTTCAGGAGCGGCTTACCCCTCGCAGGTGACAAACGACACCAGGCAAGTCTGTGCTGGAAAGCCTGCGAGCCATCAGTCACCCACAGACGAGAGATGACTTTTGGCTCCCCCAAGCTTAACGCATGTTGTGATTGCCTTCTTTTTATTTATGAGTAACGGAATTGCTTGTTAAGGTTGGCTTGTCCTTTCTTGCTGGGGATTTTTGTGTGTTTGTTTTCTGTTTCCAGCATATTCATGTGAAGTCTTTACCTCCCTTGACCTCCAGCAACAAGGCAATAACTTGTGTTTGGGTTTGACAGTCTGTGAGAGATGTTTGCCATGAGTGGAGCTCACCTCTGTGCAGGACACCAGGACAAAGCTGGGGAGTTGCTGCAAGGGTGGACATGACTGCCAGCACTGTGTGCCCGTGTGCAAGTGGGGGAGATCCTGCCCTACTTGGAAATGGGGTTTCCCAGATCTCATTCCCAATGCAGTTGCAATGAACAGAGGTTTATAGTAGCCATCAGGGTTCTCCCCCTTCATTGCAGTAGTTTGATATCATAAGTATTAATTGGTTATTTTTTTGGGTCAGATTTTCAAAATTTACTTGGGATTTTCAGTGCCCACTCACCTAGGGACTGGGCTTTCAATACTGGTTGAAAAAACAATTAAGACTTTTAAAAAGTTTCTTACATTGACATTTCAAGCCAGATGGCTAAAAAAATCTATGGAAAGAATCATGGGTCAGCTCCTTGGAAGCTAGCACCCTCTGCCACCTTGAGACCCCATGCCTCAGCAATACAAGAGCTGAGCATGATGAACTGGAGAATACGAACCTTGGGCTCTTGCTACTTAGCAGCATGGGTATATTTTAAATTTGTTTTGGCTTTCCTGCTCTCTGGTAGGGTCTTCCTACCTGTTGTCCCCTTCATACAAGCTCTGGCCAGTGTCTGCACGCAAGATAATATGAATAGCCTTGTGTAGCAACTGAAACTGCAGATGAAGCTGCCTGTGAGGCAGCTGGCAGGGGAGGGGGCAGATAGGTGGCATCTTGAGAGCCAAATGCAGTCCTGAGGATTTCTGAGGCTGGCCTCCAGGAATTCTCAGTGGTGGCTCATGGTGCCAGTCCTGCAGCCATGTGTCCTGGTGCTCAGCAGAGTCCTCTGTTTAAGTCCTGCCAGCCAAGGGGACTCAGGGGCCCATGGGGACAGTGGCATTGCCAGTGCCCATGGCCATGGGTGAGTGGTGGTTGTCTACATGCTGAGGCTGTCTCCTGCGGGGCTACCATCCATCCCACTTGCTGCAACTGTGTCAAGGCAGTCAAGGGCAGGTTGTCCTGTGAGACACTTTAACCCAGGGAATTGCAGCTCTATTGCTGTTGAGGCATCCATGGTACATCAAAGCTTTTATTTAAGTTTGCCAGCCATGGGATATTTTGAATCTCTCTGGATAACTTTGGGATTGTGTCAGTGTCTCTGGATTTTTATCAACAGTAGGAGTGATTTAAAAAAAATAAAAAATAGCCAGCTATGCCAGAAGTGGTGTGGTGCACTCATGGCAGTATTCACAGTAACCATCTCCAAGGCAGGGTTACAGGGAACATTTTTAACATTTGTATCTCCTTCAAACAATCCATTTCATTTCTCCCCTCTGCTGAAGTGGAAGGCTGGCCACCCTTCAGGCAGAGCATGCCCTTTTCCATCAAGGAGACTAAACACCAGCCCTCTTCCCCTGTGCTATAGCCTGGGTTCCCAGCAGCCAGCCCTATGCAAAGCAGGTTCTCTCAGAGTGATGCAGAGCTGCCGCTGTCACTAGAGCTGCTGCTGCACTGCAAATAGCTCCAAGCCCTGCAGAAATACTCTACTGCACCCTTGAATCACCCTCAGCAGGGCCAGTTTTGTATGTGTTGAGGACTGCTGTGAGGTGGTGGTTCTATTGCATGAAACCTGGGTGTGTGAAGCCTTACCTTAATATCTCATTCTCTGAACAACTTAAGGTTGCTCCTGCTCATGCAGCTGTGGTGAGTTTCATAATCTTCTGTGTGCAGCCTTGTCTTTCAGTTTGTGGCCTCACCAGCTGCTGACAGCAGTGAGAGGCCAACTGCAGCACTGCCTGGCTGCAGGCCACTGTGTGCAGCCTTTGTGGCCACCACCCCTCCTGACAACATCCTTTCCCCTGTCAGTCCATGTTGCCTCTGCTGCTACTGCTGCTGCTGCTGCCATGCTGTCCAGATCCAGAACATCACCATTCTTCCAATCCCTTGCCTCTCACAGCTCTGTCATCTGTCCTCCTACCTGAGATGCAATCGACCTCTCAGCTGGTCCAGAGCTTTTCCAACCCTGGTTCCACTAGTACATGTTTCAGCTGTCCTCAGTATCCCCTGGCTCTTGATTTATGCTGCTGTGCAGAGGTGTTGCTAGTCACCGTCTTTTAGAATGTCAATGGAAATGGTTAAAACCTCCATGTTTGTGTTGATGTTGACTCATATTTTAGGAACAGATATCCACCAAATTACGAAGGCTCATTTCTGACTTATTTCAAACATAACATCTATCAACCCTAGGCCTCTGCTGATACATTTTTTACTTTCTGACCTGTCTGGACCAGACAGCACTGTGCAGGGAAATCTTTGTTCTGTCAGAGGACTGCTAGATGCCTATGGTGCCTTTCTTCAAAGCAGCGCTCATGAGCATTTGAGGACAACGCTTTTAGGATGGAAGTGCTCCACTGAAAGAAATACCACATGTAGTTGGCTGTAAATGTAATTATATAGGACTCAATACTGGTTTCAAGAAAGGGAAATACACTCTAGTGGTTCCTGTGGTACTGCATTATGATGCTCCCCTTTTCCTTCAGGAAACTGAAACCTGAAGAATGGTGATTTTCTGAAGATCACCTGCTGAGTTGGTTTCAGAACCCAGCTATCAGCTCAAGGTCCAAAGCCGTATTCTCTCTCTCAGAGATATCATGCTCCACATGGGGACTGCAATCCTGGCATTGTACTTGTTCTAATTTTTACTTAAAGAACAAATCAATCGGAGCTAAGCTACTCATCCCTGTTTGAAGGCAGGCCAAGTCACAGTTGAGCACCATTTATGAAATAGTAACTGGAGCTCTGGAAACTGAATTGCTATATTTATTCAGCCTGAGGTGAAGTCTGTCACCAGATAATTGCAAACGGGAATGAACTTATTCCAGTAAGGTCAGTTTTACCGTTTCATCCTTTCCAAGCTCAGTTCATAGTTCCTGTTTGCTAACTGCAACTGAGCTGCACAGAGGCTTCGTGCTGGAGGATTTCTCTGAGAGATAGGATGAAATGGTGCCTAGCCCAAAGAATTTACAGGAGAGGATGTTTTTCTCATGCAGGTTAGTAGCAGGGCTTTTTGTTTAAGCAAAAATTTTCCTCTATTTTCTGTGCTTCTAATAGGAAACACTCAGATCAGGGTGTTTTCTAGGGGATATGCGAGTCTGAAACAGAGGAGAAAGAGAAATCCTTTTGTGGGGGAAGGAGCAGAGAAACAAAGAAAGTTTGGATAGAGAGGATATGTGGCATGGTTTGGCAATGACAGGCTGGTGAGGCAGAGGGGAGTGGAAGGGGCTGGCGTGCAAGAACAATGCAATACAATGAATAAAAAGTCAAGATCAAGCATGCTGTAGAAGTGTCTCTGGCAAAGACGCTTGCTTGTGCTGTTGGCTGCACACAGACGTGATCTGCACGCTGTCTGTCCCAAATCTAGCAGCAGTTTCTCCTGAACTGGAACTATCTCCAGAGAGGCTGCCAAAACTGCTTTCCTGGACACTCAGCAGAGATGCTGGTTGAGCTCCCATTAGAGAATTGGCCTGACTTCTGGGAACAGAGCCGCTCCAGTCACACCCCTTTCATGCTCACTGCTCTTGGAGTGACCAAACTATTGTTTGCAGAGCCTGAATTGCAGAGCTGCATGCGTGGAACCGAATCAAAATTCCCACACCCCAAGAATTGAGTAGCAAATCCTCATATCCTCAGCTTGCTGGGGGCGAGTGGTTGTCACCAAGCATGTGTGTGTATGTGGTCCTGTTCACAGAGGCTTCAGACAACCCACTGTCTGACACATGAACTGCAGCAGTGCCAGGCTGCTGTTAATAGTCTTAGAGCGTTGTTCTAAATTGGTTTGCCATACAACATCAGATCTGTCACCTGCAGGATGTGAACTCCTCCAATGCTAGTACTGGTCATGCCCATTTCTGCTCTTAGCACTCCACTTTTTCAAAGGTTTTATGTTCCCATACATCACATCTAGATCAGAAACATAAACATTTATGGATCAGGTGGACAGATGCTGTCCATTCTGGTCATAGCAGACATCTGAATCAGCCTAGTGGCTCCATGGCTCCATTGTCCATTCTGAGTCGAAATGTGATTGTTATCAGTTCGTCCAGAGATATACTTCAAGATACTCTGCAGTGGTTGGTTCTGGACTAAGCAAGCTTGAGGGCAAATTCCTTCTCAGCCCCGTGGCCTTGAAATCAGTTTATCAGAAGCAACAAGGGACATTTTTCTTTTGGAAGTCTAACATGCTTTAAATAGTTACTATTCCAACACAACATTTGGAGACCATTATAAATACTACCTGCTTCTTAGAAAAATACCTTGCTTAGCTCGTGTGCCCCATAGCACTATGAGACAGTGAGTTCCTGCTAATCTGATAAGATGACAGTAAGGTCACGTGCAGTGTTCTTGGGGGTGTTGCCTTGCTGTTGGGCCTTAGAACTGGGAGTTCTTTTGTGTGACACAGTGCTAACAAGCTCTGGCCCCACAATAATTCTGTAGGGATTCAGATTGCCCTCATCCCGCTCTCTGTCATTGCGCTAAGCCGCAGGACTCCTGGAGCTGCAAGGCAGGACTGACGGCAGCACATGTTCTCCTGAACACAAAGATCAATGCTGGCTCTCAGGAAACCTCGTGTGTGCTGAAATGGGAGTGGAAATGGTGCCTTTTCATTAGCACACAGGAGTATTGGCATGTGCCTGCTTCTGTGCCAGCAGGTATTAATGCCCATCAGAGCGTGCCAACCAGCAGGCACTGTCTAATCCTGGTGTTGTATAATGAATAAAATTATTGAGAGGGGGAACTGAAGGTCAGAGAACAAGAATGAATCTGTCTGGTGCAGAGCTGCTGTGCTCTGCAGAGATGAAAGGGCACAGTCCCCTCTGGTGCCATCTTGCTCCTGGAGACCTGACCAGTGATCTTCTCTAGGTCAAGATGCCCATGTTCAAGGGAAAGGCTATGAAGACCCCATTTGGAATAGAAAGAACAAGACCAATTTCAGCTCCAGATTCTTCTGCCCACTTGGGCTATATCTGATCATAGCTGGATATCAGAGTCCCTCCCACCAGTTTCAGGCCATATTGAAAACTAGGGCTGGAGCCTGACAAAAAAAGAGAAGGCTTCCTTCCCTTCAACCTGTTACAAATCTGACAGTGTGACTCTACCTACTATGGAGTGCAAAAGAGTGGGCAGCACCGAAGAAAGAAAGAATATTTCTGATATTACAGTGCTATAGTGTTACAGGCATGGAAAATGGGCCAAGAGGCAGAAGTGGCAGATGGATGTTCAGGATGTGGCTGAAGGATAGAGGAAGTGAAGGGGAAGTGGAAATGTGGGAGGAAGGTCTGAAGGACGCAATAAGCCCAAGCAATTTTCTTGTCATCATAAGCAGAAACTTCCATCCCTAGGTCTTGTCTCTCTTTACCATCATACGAAGAACTGAGGATTCTGAAGATAAAAACCAATTCACAGAAGGAAGAAGAGGGTTGCTGCATTACTCTGTAGGACTTCAGGAAAGAGTTGGATGCTTAAGACTTCGGATGGACTCTAAAAGTTGCCTTTGAGCAACCTGCATCTGAAAGGACTGGTCTATGGTCTGAGGCATTTAGGAAGGGAGAAACAGGATTCTCAGGACTGTATGAGGTCCACAGAGAGCTAAATATCTAATTAATTTCTCCAAATGCACAATTCCCTATCATCTGCCTTTTTTGTGAAATTATCCAGAAGTAGTGGAAGGGGACAAAAAGCTGAGGCTAATGCACAGTAGCCCTGTTAATAATTTATTAGTGTTTGGTTGGTGCCTGTAATGTGTATGTGGAGATGGCTCTGATGAGCTCTGAACTTCTGGTTCCCATCTGGAACATTTTGCTGTGCCCAGACTTTGTTCAGACTATGTTTACCTCCAATTGGCCATCTGGCCTGTCACCAGGAAATACATCAGAACAGGTATTGATCTGTGCAATTGATTTTGTGTCATTTTCTCCTCTGGGACTGTGTTCACATGAGACTAACTCAGAAAATACCAAGCTCACAATGCCACTGTGGCCCCCCACAAGCGTTCTCTGCCATGAGAACATCTTCTCCCTACCAGTGGAACTCTGTAAAGACATAGTTCAAATACCAATGTCTGTTGGTACATTGACCAGTCAGGACTGAGAGGGTTAGAGGCCTGGGACACACAAGCTCATTTATTCCTGATTGGGCCAAATGTGTTTCTGTTGAGCAGTTGTGCCTGGAGAACAGCACAAAGATGTATCTTGCAAGACGCAGCCCACTGGGTTCTTTGGGCAACATCTTCTTGAATGTCAAAGGGAATTGAAAGAAGTAGTCTGGTCCCTCTCCCCATGTCTCCTGAGTTCTCATGGGAAGGCTGGCATTTAAATTCCTCCCCTACAGCAGGTCGTCTCCAGATGTCTGGGATTTCCCCGCCACCACCACTCCCTTGGGATCTCTGCCATCCCCCTAGCCCTGAGGAGGTATTGGTTAAAGAGAGGAAGCTGGAAGGAGGGAGACAAGGATGGGACTATTTTGGAATCTGCAGGCGAAGTTCCTGAGCTGATTTTAGTTGATAAAGCTAGCTCCCAAAGACACAGGGAGCAAGAGTCTCCTTCTGATGGGAAGAGCTGCGAGTGGAACTCCTCTGAGTACAGCCCTGCACACTCATAATCTACCTCCTCTCAGACCCACTGCTTCCAACATCCAAGTGTGTCCACTCAGCAGTGCCTGGGGTCTGTTCAGGTCATAAGGCAAAGCCCAGTGGTCTGTGAAACTCAGCATTCCCAAATATCCCCTTCACCCTGAAAGGAGGTGCATATAAAGTAAGAGTTGTACAAAACTGATACAGGAAGAAAAAGTCGCTCAAGTTTTAAACAGTCGCTGAGAAAAAAAAACATTCCTTAGAACCTATTGTGCACCATTCCTGAAAGTAAGACATATCTGAAGGACAAAAGGAAGCACAATCCCACAGCCATTCCTGTTTCCATTCAGTCGGTGGCACAGCCCATAACCTCATGCCATAGACTACTGTTGTCTAGGCCCTAAGAGAGGTGTGGGCAAGAACATGACCTTTCTTCTGTTCAGACTAGATTTCTTTCTGAAAAGAATGTACTAGAGGGATTACAAAGACTGCCAAGGGATGAGGTAAACATAATAGGAGGACCATTTTCAGGAAGAATAAAAACAAACAGTGGCATCGGAGTCATATTTATTCATGGGCTTACAAAAAAAATGGGTGGAAATCTGCTAACAGACCAATTCTCTGTCTCTATTGTCTTCTACTGTAGCTGTCCTAAATTTTGCTAGACCCTTTTCTCCACTGGGTATGAACTGAAGGATTTGCTAACAAGTGAAACCAAACTTTTCCATCCTACTCACCTCAAATTTGGCTCCAAACACCAGAGTTAGGCAGCTGGAATGCATTTTCAATAGCTCTAAGGACATCTGACATCATTAATCCAGATTCACTGAGCTTCTGAAAAGGGCTGCTCCACACATATTTCAGAACCTACTTTCAGGCTCCAACATATCAAAAGCTGGGCTGCACTAAGCAGCTCTCCTGCTGCACCACTATAAGAGAGGGAATAGGACAGAATCCAACTCTCAGATATTCTAAAGCAGCAGGTTTAGCCCTACTATTCACAGTCAGCACCTGCATTTGGCAACAGGGCATTCTTCAGACATTTTTTGGACTATAGCCTTAATTTATAGGTGCTTGGACTCGCAGTTCTGCCTAGAGCTGTGTCGATGTGCAAAGGAGACTGGAGGGAGCTGATCCCATAGTTATATTGAGCATCACTTAGCTCTTTGTTTGCAGCCTCCTTTTTTGACTTCTCAGCTTTTCAGACAATTGGCATGCACAGTCCAATGGAAAGCAGGCTGTTGGGGAGCACCTCAGTCCCTGCCAACCCTGTGAAAGCACACAGACCTCTCCACATGTGTTAACAAAAGCTCTTTTTCCCACTGCTCACCTGAAGGTCATCCTATTAGAAAGACTCTGGGGATAACTGGACATTCCACTGCACATTCATTACTCGCATGCGTTCTTCCAAGGTAGCTCCTCTTCTTGCTTCCCCCTTCCCAAAGTCAGTGCTTTTCTCTGCTACATTCAGCCCAATGGTGGCAGGCAGGGGCTGCAGCCACAGAAGTTCAAGCCAAGCTATTTAGTTTGATCAAAACCACTGAAACCCAGGTGCAGAGAGGGAGAAAATTTCCTATTTACTGCTGAGAGTCTCTGTCACAAGACTCATATGTGAATAATAAGACTAGACAAATTAGATCCTAATTGATATCAGGCGTATTCAATGGGCCTTGCAGCTGATGGATGCTTTTCCACTGAATTCATTGCCTTGTGGATTAGGACCCATGGACAGAGGGTGCAAACAGAAACCAGAGCTGTAAAGAAAGACAGAGAGCTCCCTTAGGGAAAGAGCTGTTTTGCAGTACCATGTGCAAGGAAAAGACTCTCCTTCAAGGGAAAGGGGGTAAGGGAGATGCTGGAGCTGATTCTTTGTCCTATGCTGTGGAGCGGGAGGACAAAACATGGGTTTTGGGACCATTACCACTGAGCTGGAGATGGCTCTGCAGTGAGCTCCATTTCTTCCAGAGTAGGAACAAATTCATAAAAAGAAGATTGTGGCCTTGAGGGGCTGAGTGGTAATGGCCCTGTAACCTGCAGAGAGCAGGGACTTTGTAGGACCTGTTTTCAGTCATCCGTTTCAAGTGGAAAAGAATTTGGTCTCAGATCCTGGTGGCTCTCTAAGGGCACTACTTAGGACTCAAAAATACCTTTTTTTTCCCTCTCTCTCCATATTCCCCACTTTCTTCACAGACTCCGGGCCTCTCCTGCTGCTCCCCCTGGCAGGCGATGAGCGCAGCTGGGGCCTGTGAGTGCCGTGCCAGGGGTCAGAGAGGCTGGTATGAGCTGGCTGTCACATGGACGAAAGAGCACGTATGCACTGCCATGCTGAGCCTTGTGCCGCCGGTTGCACAGCAACCCAGGGACACAGGCCTGGGTCCCAGCCAGCTGCTGGGGCCAGCCCTGCCAACACCTGGTCCTCAGCACCCCTCCAAAGGCTGGATGGGAGTGAGCATCCCTGATTCAAGGAAAGACTCAGCTGATGGTGCCCAACGTGAGGCTTGGGGAGTGCACAGCAAATGCTCCAAGTTCTTGGCAGGCCAAAACAGCGTCTGCTGGTTTTATTTATTTATTTTCGGTGGAGAGGAGGGGTATAGGAGGGGGAAGGTTATGATTTAAATATCTACCCTGTTGCCAACCAAAAAAGTCAGTGGGGTGTTAAATTACTATTGACTTTGCAGGCCAGCATTTGGCCCCCCCTCAGCCCTGAAGCTCAGCTCTCCCTGCGGTGTCTCTCACTCAGCCGTCAGGGCTGCTATAAAGGGAAGGCAAGCTTCACTGGCTGACACTGGAGACGTTTTATTCGCCCCTGCCCCAGCTGATCTGGCTGGGCTCCAAGAGCTGGGCAGGATGGGGTGCTGTGCTCCCCCCAGCCCTCCCTCCCTACCACCAGACCTGCTGGCTGCCTGAATGTCCTTTTGATTCAGAGTTAATACTCTGCCCTTTGGGAAAGTGCCTTGCTTCCCAGCGGGCTCTGCAGTGGGTGCTCCAGGTGGTGGAGGGTGCCAAGAGAGAGTAAGGGGAGCACAGATGAGCTCTGGCCTTCTTTTGAATTTAGCTTGGCTTTGGATAATTTTCCCTGTTGTGTCCCCTTAGCTTTTGGCCAATGCCAGATGCCTTCACTATCAGACTGTTTCATGACTTTCAAGGGGTTCAAGGCTTTTAATCTCTTCCACCCTCCTTTCACAGACATTTAGGTTGAGGTATCTGCTCAGCTGGGCTCTTCACAGGGTGAAACAAGATGAAAAGTCCTCTGCCACTGCCCGGTGTTGCCTTTCATGGAACTCTCCAGCAGGGCTCTTTCCAACAGTTGCAGAGCACACAGGGACCATGTAAAGAAGAATGTGGGCTCAGATGTCACCCTTGACTGTTCTTGAGCTATCAGTGGGGTACAGAGATGAAACACCCAGCTGAGATCATGTTGCTAAGGGCTCAGCTGCAGGAAGGGGAAGGTGGTGTTGAAGGGGTCTCCTGGCACTCATATGTGTAGGGGAGCGGAAAAGGTGAAGCGAAGGGACCCTAGAAAAAGAGAACAGGGGAGTGCAAGAGATCCATAAGAACCTACACAGAGCCAGCTCACTTCCCCACACCCAGAGGAAGTCAGCTGAAATCAAGAGCCCCAGGTCTTGTGCTGCAGTCAAGCTAGCTCTGGAAATCATACTGGGAAGCACTTCATCCTGTGAATAGGCCCATTTGTCCCATGAGATTTCAAAGAAAAACTCTGTGTACTGTGTATTAGAAGTCAGGGGAGGCAAACAGGGAAAAGGATGGGCACTCTGCAAAATCAGGGGCCACACGTTAGCAAGGTTTGTGCCAAAGGAAAAAGAAGTTAATGAAAAGCACCGTGACCCTGCAACGACTCAGCTTGCTAAGCCTGCGGGCTCTGTTTGATTATGTTTCTCTTTAATAATATCAACCACTTTGCTGATGTCTCTGAATTGATCTGCATGGGTAAGCCACAGCAGGACCATGCATGCTGGACTGAAGCAAGGAGGGTGTTCTGGAATCTGGACGCTGCCTGGGTGCTGAAGCAGCGGTGAAGAAACACCCCGGGACCTGAAAATTGGAGTGTGTGGAGTTACTGAGGAGGCACAATTTGTTTCATGCCTCCTCCAATCAGTGTATCAGTGAGTTCCAGTTGTTCCAGCCCAAAATCACCACTTTGTTGAGTCAAGACACCAGCAACAGCAGATTATCGTCAAACTTTCATCACTCAAGGCTGAGCATGAGCATGAGAAATTTCAGCCCAGGGGAAAAAAAATATCAACTTGAAATGGTTTCAGAAGGCTGCAGAAGCCAATGAAAAGAAGTGATTTAAATAAAAGGGCCACCTCAACTATTAAAGCAGGCAACGTGTAAGTGCATCCTGGCAAAGAAGAAGAGAAATTGCATGGTCTGATGTGGTCAGCACAGGATTCCAAAAAGGCATCTTACTGAGTAGACCACCAAATAGAGACGTATCCTTGTTCCAGCAGGATATTGAAACAGGGCACTATGAATCAAAAAGCCATTGGGTTGTCTACTGATTTAAAGGACTCCCTTTTGTCAGTGGCTTTTCTCCTTACAGCTTGCAGCCACAAGAGTGAAGCAGGGTGGACTGCGGGCTGTGTCTCCTGTGAGGAGGGAGTGGTGACTTTATGCCCCTCTTGTAGTATCATTGGTGCTTTCCTGCCCACCCCTTCCTAAACGGAGGAGAGAGAGTTGTCTGAGCAGCAATGCTGTGAGACAAATGGTTCCCAAGTATTCAGGACCATAGAGGCCTGTACAGGCAGCCCAGCATAGATTTTTGTCATGCCTGTATTTCCCCAGCTTCTTCCTATCCTTTCATGCTACACATCCAGAACCTTACACATTGGTGCATATTGCAAAACTCATGTCAGCCCCTTCTGCTGCATTTCTAGGACTATTCGTTCCCAGGTTCCTACAGCCTTTTGCACAAGTAAGATATGGTGGCCAGGGCAGGAGCTGTGCTGGTTTTAAGCCTGAAGCTGGTACATCTTCTCAGTACTCCCTGGTACTTGTGACAAATTTCTGCTGCCTCTTTATGCTTTGTTTCTCATGAGTAGAAAACCATTTCTCTTCCCTTCTTCAAGCAACCCCCTTTCAATTCCTCTAAATGTCTCATACCTTTTGTCTCTCCTTTCAACACCATCCTCCTCCGTGATAATGGTTGGCTCCCTCCTTCATGCCCGATCCTGCCTCACCTCTTGGTATCTGCATAATCTGCATGGACAACTCACTGGGGAAAGGGGCTGGTCTTGCTTGCCGTTGGTCTAGCACCAAGAACATCTCTTGTGCATTATAAATAATTAACAGGCATCTGTCAAATGCAGATGAGAGCACACCTGCTCTTGAAGCCTCTATCTGCTGCTGCTTCCATGACAGCACGCTCAGCTTCCCATGGAGGATTCATCCCGGGATGTGTGAGGAAATGTGGTAGAGGGATAGCTGGCTGTGGTACAACCATCACTTTGGGGAAACTACCATGTAGGGGATGGGCTGTAAAGCTGAGTCATGGCTTCAGGGAAAAAGTTGAACTCCTCTTGCTGCCTCTCTGTGTAACTGGTCCAAGATCTTTAGTGGTTGCTCTTTTATTACTTTGCTGCATCAGACTAAGGGAAAATGCTAGCTTTGATGAGTTGCCAAGTCCTTGCTGAATTATAATAACTACTAGAAACACCAGAAAGAGTGATTTTTGAAAGGACAGGAACAGATATATATTTGTGTGTTGGGTCCCCAGCAATTTTAGCTGACACTGACAGGGGCCTTTAGCCACAAAGGGCTGCATGGCAGTGGAAAGAGACTGGTTCTGCTTACGGAGAACCACAGGGATGTGCTCTGGGGAGGCAACCAGATTTAAGCAAGAGCTGGGAGCAGGCTGTGGGTCCTTGCTGTCATGGAGCTGTCATGATGATCCCATGGAGGGATGCTTGCTGGCTGTGATGTGGTGATGTGGGGGAGCAGCAAGGGGACTCCCCCAGTGCTCCTGGTCTTCAGGGAGGGGCACGTGCCTCCCTTTCACGCCCTGCTCAGACATCAAACCACAATGCTGCATTCTAAGGGCCAAGACTGACCCTTTCCAGCTTCTAATGTCTGTCTCAAAGACAAGCCAAGGCAAGTCTTGTTCAGCTTTGGGATGCTGCACATGGCAAGGCTAATATTGGAAGGCTGGGTATTCACCTCTGTGCAGAGCATAAAAATATACCCAAACAAAAAGCACCCCAAACCCCCAGCCCCAGACATCTTTCCCTGCCAGAACCATTTCTTACACAATGCTGTGCAGGGGGGTGACTACTCTGTGAGTTAACCCAGGAACAGCTGCAGGACCTAATAAGAAGCCGTTTGCTACCACAGCAGGAAATATGCGTGCAGCCTGAGCCTGTGTTTAATGACAGCTGGATTGAAGGTTGGCACAGAAACATGGTGATTGTAGTGGTGTCAGAGGCTGAGCATCCTCACAGGATCAATCTCTTCCTGCAGAGCGAGGTACTTGAGAAGTGCCAGGAATATAATCGACTGATGTTTTGGTAATGGGTTGTCTCAGCAGAGACACCATTATGTTGATGAAGTTGCAAGAAGCCTCTCATTTTGCATCATGCTATGAAAGTCAGAAGGGTTTTGTATGAACCACAAGCCAGACACACATCTCATAAGATAATCAGATGTAAGAACACCCCACAGTGTTTGTGCAGGACTGTGGCAAAGCTTCACAGGGCACTTGGATCAGAATGATCAGAATGGATCTTAACTTTGTTGTTACTGCAGGGCCCAGGACTACAAGAGTAATCCAGAGACTCAGTGTTTCAAATACATGCAAAAAAGCTTTCCTGAGCTTCACACTGCTCTCAGTATTGTCAACCCAACGTGTTCCTTTTGCTAGTGTGTGTCTGCTCAGCAGCCAAAAGAAAAGCAAAATACATTTGAAGGGAGGGAGTGGGGAGAAATGTTATGAAATAAAAGATCAGAGGATCAAGAGCACTTTTGAGGCTCAAACATGCCACACACAAGCTCTAGGCCTGTGGTCAGCCGGAAAACATCAGTTTAAAATTCCACAATAGCCCTGGTATTTAATCCTTCTAATGCAAATTCCCCCCACCCCAGTCCTAGATCGGCACTACTACTGTGGTGGCACAGCCCGAGCCTTTAAGCCCTTTTGAAGTATGCAAGAGTCCCTGTTTCTCAGCAGGAGGGCTGGGAAGCTATGTCAACAATGTCAAAAATGTTCCTGTGATTACTGTACCTTTCTGAGCAGAAACCAGGAGAGAAAGCAATTAATGCCTCCTAATCTGGCTCATAAATAAAACTTGTTCTCCGTGGAAGCGTCATCTCTGTAGCCCCTAATTAGGATGGCTCTTTGTCACCTCCCAGCCTGCGATAGTGGGAGGAAGGAGGCCCATTATCTCCCTCTGCCCAGCACCAGGGTTAGATGCACACTTCTGCAAATGAAGCCACGTGTCTGAATGCAGTTGCAAGCACTACTGTGTGCCTCTGCGATACCCTCCATGGTTCGATTCCCAAAGCAGTCAGATATCACAGGACCTGGGTGCTGGGGTCTTGGCCAACCCCTGTGCTGAGCAACTCTAATCCAAGATGTACAAAGGGTGAGGCGAGGGGAAGGAGCCAGAAGGCACAGCTGTTGACATATGATGGAGATGAGAACTGTAGACCACTCCAAGTCAGACAGAGGGAGAGGCACAGTGTGTATTGGCAGATAGTCCAGCCTTATCAGCAGCTGAAGTGCATGCCAAGTATTTCCACCAGCCTCTCCTGTGTAAGCAGGGTGACTTCCTATCAGCATCAGGAGAGACCTTGGAAAGCCAGGAGCAGTGCTTACAGACTTGTTCTCAGAGGGCGTTCAAGTGTGTCTGCATTGCACGGTCATTCCAGGTCTTTGGCACAAGGGTGCTTTGTCCTTGGGTATCCTGGGGGTCTTCCCAGTGGGCAAGAGGAGCCATCTGCTGCAAAGCAGAGGGGAAGCCTCCTTCCATGGGTGAGGCATCTCCACTAGAGACCAGACTGAGCTGGAGCGGTGCTCAGACCGTCTCACAGCCCTGCATGAGAAGTGTACATGTAAAGACCACTCGTATGCATGGGGAGGGAAATGCATGTGGGTGAATGGGCTCAGAGAACACATGCACCATAAGGGAGAGGCAAGGGAAACACAGAAATGGTTAATTCTTCTGAAAGTGTGGGGAGGCTGGGCATAGCAGGTGGGGTCATAGCAGGTGATAGATAAATACCTCAAGAGAGGACAAATAGGGAGATAGTGGGATGAACCTGAGACAGTCGGAAGGATGCTGGCAGTGGCAGATGTGCAAGGGAGAGACAGCTGAGTGTAGCCCAGGAAAGGCCCATGCATGTGGGAGGTCTTCCTCACCACCTCCTGCCTGAGGTCCAAGTATCTGTGGGATGGAGCTCACACCTCCAAGTTACACACTGTGGGAGACAACCTTTTCAGCACCTTTTTGTTTGACAGTAACACCAAAATTAGCCGCTGAGGTGTAGCCCAGGTCTCAGCTCCATGTCTGAGACCTGACCCCACCTATTGCTCCCCAGCTCTAGCGTCTGCCCACGTACATGGAAGAGAGCCCAGGTGGGAGATGAGCACTTGTAGCTTTGCTTTCTCACCATCAAAATGCCAAGCCATTCCCACAAACACACACCATCCTTGCTGAACATACTGCACCTTGCAGGGAGAAGCGTGTCTTTGCCAGGAACTTCTGCCCACAGGCACACAGTCCTCCCTCGCCTTTTTGGTGGAGCCATGCAGGGGAGCTGTCAGTCCCGCCTGCAGCCAAGCACACCTGCTGTCAGGGCAGAGCACTTCTGCAGCACTTTAGATGAGCCTGCAGGAAGCATTGGACCTGTTTTACTTCAGTAATGTGAAAATCCTACCCCTAGAGTGATGGAGGGAAAAGCCATTTTGGATCCCGTGGAGTGGGGGATGATACAGGAATTTGTGATTCAGGAATTTGTGACATAGCATTTTTCCCTGCTGTTGACTGCACAAGCCTGCAATGAAGCCAGGCTTAGCACTACCGTCCCCATCAGCAATTCTGCTAAGAGGAATTTGAGTTTTTATGGTCACTGATAAGATTAAAGTCTTTGTTGCAGCTGGCCGAGGCAGACTCAGCTGCAGGCTGTGTAAAAGCACTGCTGGGAGGGCAGAGTGAAGGTAGTTTTGTTGCTTTCTTTGGGAATTCCCACACTTGCAAATGTTTGGATTTCATCTGAACTGCAGTCTTAACTCCATGCTTGCTGGTGTGTGAAAGACCTAAACCTGTGGATCAAAAGGACAGGAGTCCCTTGGGGTGGGTTTCTCAGAACTTTCTTGCTGAGCTCTGCCGACAGCCAAAGTTCCCCTGCACACGTCCTGAAGGACAGGTGCTGAGGGACAACATCAGACGCAGTTCCGTTTCCTCCTCTGGGGATGGTTCTCCTCAAAGAGGCCTCAGTAAGGGTGAGAGTGGGAAGTCGATTGGTACCTTGTGCTCTGCAGTCCCTGCGCAGCCTGGGGAAGCTCTCAAGGGTCTCTGCTCAGGAAGTCTGGGGCTAAATGGCAGAACCCCGGTCTTCCCTCCATCACATGGCTGCCACAGTCATCAAGGCCCCCACTTCCAGAGCTGTAGAAAACATTCCCCAGCAAATCCAAACCAGACCTTCAGCTCCTACCCTGAAACCTCATTCCCATGTTGAGTCAGCAGCCAGCACAAACTTGGGTTCTTGTTGGTGGTCCTTTCTTTTTTCTTGCCAGACCTCTGAGGCACTCTATGGAGGGAGAATGGCTACCTTCAGTCACTGCTGACTCCTCTTCCCACCTGGAGAACTACGCTCCCACACTGGGATCTGACACCAAGGAGCCCCAGGGCTTCACCGAGGGCAATGATGGTGAAGGAGCATTGCTGTCAGCTCTTCTTTCCTGTTTGTTTCCTCTGCTGATAGGTAGAGGTATTGCTGGGTCCAAATTATGGAGCTGTTCTCCATGATCCACCCTAGTATTATAAATTTAAAAAACCCCAAACAACCAACTTCTATTTATCAAATGAACTATGGCTCTGGGCACCAGGTGTGCCCCAAAACCTGTATTTTCTTCAATGCTAAAAACCTAGTTTCTCTTCTCCCTCTGATTTTCTATGAAGTGCTCTTCAGTGACCAGCCTCTGGCAGATGCACCCTGAAGTACAGAGAACTAATTCCCTTCATCTTTGACAGGAAACATCGATCTCGCAGCCCACCCATGGAGCAGGTATTTTTTTGTGTGAAAATTCAGGAGAAGGTAACACTGTGACTTTGAGTTGTGAGATACCCAGCTCTGAGACATTCCTTGGGCACAGGTCATGGACTGGTTGAAAGGGCACAGAGGGAAATGAGAAGTGCTGTGTGAAGCTGCTGCGGCTTTCTGAGATCTTGGTGGTTTCATTGTACAAGGGCACCGTGCGCACAGGAACCAAATTGGGCAAGCTGAGGTTCCCAGTGCCCTTTCCACTTGTGCCAGGGGGATAAGGTATTCAGGGACACATGGGCAGCACTGCTTCCATTTTAAGAGAATTATTCATAACAAGCTCAGCCTGCTGCTGCTTTCTCTCCCTGAGATGCCATCCTCGTCCTGCGAGTTGTCCGTAGGGCACATCTGCTTCCACTGCAGTTCCTTGTGAAATAAGGCGGTGCTGTTAATCGGGTTTACAGACACCGAGACCGAGGAAGTCATGCTTGTCTTTGCAGATCAAGGTCCAAGTGACTTGTCCCAGGTATCACAGGGAGGCAGTAGCATCGCAAGGAGCAAACCAAGGCTTGTCTGTGCCTGGAGCACTGGCTCTAACTCCCAGTTGTGCCTCCCTGCAGCTGTGGTGATCCCTAAAGGGGCTGAGGAGCGAACAGAAAGCTGGGGTGCTGCATCCTGCTGGGAGAGCCATGGGGCTGTCCTTGCAGAGAGTGCTTTGGAGAGTCATCTGCAGTGGGTGCCAAAAATGAAAGGAATAAATAAAATGAGATATTGGCAGAACAAGGTGTAAGAGCAGGTGCTGTCCTGTGTCGAATAAACTGGGTTGGAGGTGGAAGACCTTGCTCCCAGTCTCCTGGGATCTAGTCCCACTTACGTATGTGACAACAGGGACACAATCCCACAACATTTCAATATCATGTAATTTTAAATGGATATTCTTGGAAACAATATGCAAAGCAGTGCCATGGCTGCGACCTGCACTTTGTCACACAGGTCCATTAGTCCAGGCTACAAAGCTGTTGCCGTCCTGTTATGGGAGTGTTCTGAACCCAAGCTGGGTATTTAGCCACTACACAGAGCACTTCCCATCAGTCCAAGAGCTGGCCCTGATGGTGGGAGCGGTAGCTCCCAGAGATGGGGTCACTCTACAACCCATGGGGCTTCAGCAGTGTTGTATTTCAGTAGGGCTGCCACCAGCAGAGGTCCCGAAATACCAGTTTTAATTAAAAGCTGTATTTTCTATTATGCTGCACAGCTCATACATGCTGACTACTGCTCTTTCACCTCACTGGGGCTAAGTCCACACTCTTTAAAATATGTCATGTGTCAGTCAGACAGAGCCCTTGGGGGCTACAGCACTCAGAAGCCAGAGCTGGGTTCAATGAGAGTAATATGTAGGAAACAAATGGAAGAGGACAGACGGATGGTGGGGGTAGTGGGGGAAGACCCTGAATGGAAACAAAGAGAACAATGAGATATTGGAAGCAAGAGGGTAAAAAGAAAGCAAAAAAAAATGAGGTAGACAGATGTCTGTGGTAGAGAAACACCAGGTGTCTTTCTTGGGTTCAGTATAATTTTAGGCACAGAGTATGACCAGAGTTCTTCTCCTGTCTCTTGTGAGCATTGGTTCATGTAGAAATGCAAGGGGGAGAAAGAAGGGACTATTGTGGTTAACAGTGGATGAAAAAAGCAAATGTATAAGAGTTCATAGATTTACATGAAATCTCTCAAGGACTACTGAACGAAAGTGGTCTTCCAGTCTAGACCTTCTCCTGCCTGCTACAGCAATTCACACCAGCCTTTCCAAATAGGAGAAGTTCCCATGGTTTTCTAAACATTTTGCAATCACTGCTCTCCATCTGGAGCCCTCTCTTTTCAATGCAAGCCTGGCCCTCCTTAGTAGCCTGTGCATGACCACTGTGTTTTCTCCAGCAGCTGGCTGGGCCCTGCCTCCTCTTGTGTGTTGGCACGGTGGTCATGCAGGTTGCCACAGGCAAGCACTGTGCAGCAGCCAGCAAAGCTCTCTGGGACATGGCCCAAGTCTAGCTAGATCTCAAGGCTGGTGATTGAGAGGTGAAGGTCCCTTTCTTGCTCTGTGAATCCAGTCTCCTGGCCTCACACAGGTCTGGCCTCACGCTGCCTCACTAGAGGCATGTGAAAGGCTGCTTCAGCGTTGTCTCCAAGGGGCTCTCACACCCGCAGTGGCTTGCATGTGGCACATTTCCTGTGGCCCTCTGGACAGGGTTCACCACCCCAGGGACTGCCAGCCTTCCCAGCAAGCTCAGATGGTGGTTCCCTGTCTTGAAGTCAGCAGCTGTGAGCTGGAAGAGGTTTTGGCCACTCACAGAAGGTATGGGTGCCCTGTGAGAGGGATGGTGGTGACCCTGGAGATTGGCTTTAGCGCCGGGGAGCAGGACAAGCTGGGGTTAGCATCTTGCCCTCCCGCTGGCAAGGGAAGGTAGGGCTGTGCCGCCTTATCTCCCATCACCTGTAGATGGCTCTTGCATACTCCGGTAGGGCTGGAACAAAGCTGCCTCAACCCAGTACTCCTAAACAGCTGTCACTGATACGGCTACAGTGTCCTCCAAGAAGGAGGAAAGGGGAGGAAAATGACCCCACTCTACCCTTCAAAACTATGTTTGGCTCACATGGAAGCAGAAAGGAAAGCTTAAGTCCTGTGCCTGCCCCTTCCTCTGACTTCCCACGCCTAAAATGAGTATATGCTTGGCTTTCCTGTGATGATGTCACAGAAACAGAGGTGTTGGAAATGACCTCACGCTTTTGCCCTCCTGCTTGACAGGGACACGGGGCTGCTGGTGCACATGACTGTGGGGCTTCGGTAACACAAGATGGGAGCCATTTGCCCCGGTTATATTAAGAACATTTCACAGGCTCCGGCCTCTTAGTTTAGTTCACTCACTGGGATCTGGTGTCAGCAGTTTTGAAAACACTCCTCTCTCCAATAGCAGTGGAAATTTGTAGGGTCCCTGTGAGACCATCTCAGAATCTACAGGAGTGCCCAGAGTGCCAGAACAGGCTAAACATAGCACTACTAATTTTGGAGAGGTTAGGTGATCACATAAGGGGAAGTGGGGGTAGGAGGAGGTGAGGAGAGTCAGTGAAACTAGCAATGTTAGGCAGGGATAAAAGGGAATGGGTGGTTAAAGGGTCTCACTAGTGGGTTCCTAAAAGGAGCAGGGCTATTCAATGTCAGTAGTTGGCTGCAGAAACTTACTTCTCCTGCAGTGCCCCCAACGAAGTTCTGTAAGGCAGCTTCCATTGCATGCAGAGGATGTCTGCCTCTCATATAGAATAACCAGGAAGGAACCTGTTGTTTAGGTAAATGACCCAGGCAATGCAGTGCATGAAATGATCTCTGCCACTGAGAACAAAGGTGCACACTCTCTTTGCAAGTGACCAGGAAAAGTTTTAGGATGTTTGCACTCGACACCTACTAGCAATGATGCTTCTGCTGGAGTTTGTACGACATCCCACAGCTCTGCTAGGGTGGTGTGCCTCGGTTGAAGAAGGACAGAGTCACCTGGTTTAGCTTAACCTACTGCTAAAACTGGTTTGCACTAAAAACTTTGCACTAAAACAGATGAGAGAGATCTCCCATCAGCCAACAGGGAGTGACTGGCAGCTGGGCTGGGTGGTATCTTTGCTGGCTCTCTTTAGGACCACAAAAAGGTGTTTTTCTCTACCCTGGACACATCAGTCACTCAAACAGACTAAATTACTTCTGAAGGCCCAGACATACGGTCTGTCATTGGAGATTGCCTTGTGTCAGCTGGACAGAGGAATGGATTCTGTGTGTGAACACTTCACAAATATGAAGTGGGGGTGCAGGTTTCACTGCTGCCACAAAATGCATTTAAATCTTCCTTTGCTGTGGGTGAGGAGCCTGGGCATGGCTACGTACTGTAGCTCAGCTGATATCTTGGAGCTCATGGAGCTTTTACAATCAGTTGCTCTTCTGAGTGCCACAATTAAAGCAAAAGAGCAAATCATCTTTATCAGGTGGACACTGCTCCTTTTTTAATCCCAAACTCACTGATTCAGTGGATAGGGTGGCAATCTTTCTGCTGGTAGAAATAGATATGAGGTCATCTAAAGCATGAGGGCTCTTCTCACCCAGGTCAGCTGCAAATTCACAGCTTTGCATTTAGTTCCCTGAGCCTGCTTCTGGGACAAGAGCAATTTCCCAGCAGTATCTGCAGGGAGATGAGAGGTTCGTAAGTTTCTTGGCCTCTAACTGGCTCAAGTGTTAACTGAGTTCATGCTCTGGGCAGGTCAGGGACCAGCTTTCCTCTAGCAAAAGGGTGAGAGCAGGGGAGAGGGAAGTCCTCCTGAGGAGCTTCCACTCTGCAAAATGTTCCTGAATGGCCCCCCACTCTCACGTGATTTGGGCATTTGGCGTGAAGACAAGTAAGGCCTGACAAAGCTCATGCTACAGTATCAGGTGCATGCTTTAGAGACAAAAATAAGTATTGGCTTCATTTCCATGTTCCCTTATCACCAAACCCCTGGCTTCAACCTGGCACTGGCCACTGAATGGCTCCCTTTGCCAAGACTCTGGACATAAGTAAGAAATAATGTTTAAGAGCTGGACAATAAGATTACTAAGATGCCACAGGTGGGATAAAAAATTGTGAGCCCCTCTGAAATGCTCCCTAAGGGCTACTTTACCCACACCTGCTTATTCTCCACCTCTTGTCACAGCCATCTCCCCAGCTCAGCTGGTTACAATGTGAGGTGTGGTTCTGTGTGCTGGTGACCAGGACACGGTGGCTGCTGGCAGAAAGGATGTAATTTCTGCAGTGTTAACTGCACTCCTGGAGTAACCAGCAACCTATAGCTGTGTATCTGGGGGTCATGTCACTTTGCAGTTAATTGATGAATGGATGTTAAAGAAGTAACGAGAAGAGCAAGCTGACCTTCTACTCAATTCCCATGCTAACCACATCATCACAGTATCATTAGATGCTATGCCTAAGCCATACTCCTCTGTTCCGTCTTGAGAAGAACCCTACTTTCTTGTGAAATTGAGCAGGAAATGCCAACACATGAAACCATGTGTTCAGATCCCCTGAAAATTATGACCTTTGCATCTAAGCCCCCTTTTTGTGCTTTTTCTAAGTCTGCTCTTTAAAAATTGGAGCTATCTTTTATGTGTCCACAAAGGCAAACCTCCAGTGATTTGGTCCTGCAGTCAGCTGACATTTTCCATGTGGTGATTGTCTTACTACTCATTAAAGCTTCTGTCTGAGCATCCAGAACAGAATGTTACTTTGAATCCTGTTCCTCAAACTATGACTCACTTATGGGTTCTTATCACACCAACTCACTCATCAGGGCTATAGAAGTAAAGGTTAGAAGCCAGAGACATTTAAAAGCTCAGACCTCAATTTAGAGTGAGATGGCACAGAACTGGATGTTTCCCAGATGACACCTCTACATAAGGCTCCATAGGTCTCATCTCTAGCCAGATTTTTCAAGTGTGTCCTGGCAATAATATTCCCTGCTCTCCCAGTTCTGGAGAAAGGACTGGACTTGGGGTTAGGAAGGTCACCAAGCCTTTTTGTGGTAGCCTTTACCAGGACATTTATTCCAGCAATATTAATTACCGAAGAGTTTTCTCTCACTTGAAGGAGGGCAGAGTTCTTACTGCCTTCAGGGAGACAGTTGTAGTCCTAAGGTGAAATAGGCTGAGTCTTTGTATTCACATGGTTGCCTCTCTCAAAGAACCTCCTATCCAAAGGGAGGCTATTACTATCTCTCATTTTCAGAAACACAGATTTTATCACCTGGTGTTTGAAGGACACTCTCAGAGACTAGGACATCTGCTTCTAACAGGAAGTTCTTGAAAGTCTCTTCCCTTAAGTTAGACCCCTGGGCTTCCTATGGTTTGTTTTTAAATTCACCCATTGGTAAATCTTTCCATTCCTCTGCTACATGGAATCATGGGCCCATTTTATGCCAAGCTTTCCCCTGTGGCTGGCAGCAGTAGTGAAGTTCAGGTGAAAAGCAGTACCAAACAGATGGGTTTATCTCAACAATTCTGGCTGGCAGAAGTAAGCTGCAGGAGGAGCGTGGACATTGTTCAGCGCTTAAGCACAGCTGCATCTCTGTACTCAGGTGTCTATGCTCAGGGGTGTGCTAAAGTTCACATATCTGCAAGCCTTCGACTTTTTTTTTTTGGTGTGGACAAGTTTTTGGCATGTGAGGAGGCCCATGCCTAGGAGTTTGTACATGTGGCAGCAGAACCTTGCGTGTGCTCATCTCAGCTAATGACAAAGAATCACTTTGATTAAAGCTCTTCTTAACATTTGAGAGCACATTTTCCTGGATATATTAAACTGTGGTCAAACATCATCCACATGCTTTGCAATGGCCTCATTAGAAAGGAGGCAGAAATGATGAAAGCTTTGAGCTAGAGCGAGGGTGTGTCAGGCCTTTGGATCTGGGTGTGTAAACAAGGGTACAACAGATTTTGTGAGTATAAACTCTGCAGACCTATAAGACTAAACTCCTGTGACATATTTATGTTTCCTCATACACAAATCACATTGACTCTCACACTCCCCTATCACGCGGAGTCACCGGACTTCAAACGGAGTGGAGGAGGCAGCTGGATTCACTAAACAACATCTTGGGCACTATGAACGTGTGCCAGATAATAAGGGGAGAATCGCAATTAAAATGTCAAACTGTATCACATTTCCATAACAAAGTCAGAGAGGATTTCCCTCTCTGTGCCTTTCCTTTCTGTTTAACTTGTTTAGGGAGCTGAGGCTGCTCTTTCCATGCTGTGGTTTTCAACCCCTGCAAGACATACGAGGGACATTGTTCTTGTGATATTTGCTTCCTTCATGAGATAATTTGTTGAACACTTGAGTAAAACTGTGTAACAGAAGGAGCCAAAATTGTCTCGGAGGAAACTATTTAAAACCTCCTGCTCAGCATGATGCCTGCTTACAGAGCTCTGCTCTTTGCTCTCTGCTAATAATACCTCCACTTTGTTCTCTGGAACTTGAAGCGTTTTCTGAGCACTCTTACAAGGTATATAAAGCTGATTTGTGTATGAAGCAAATGAGGGAGATTTTAATGTGAAATCCAGTGTTGCACAGCCTCGCTCTCAAGACTATTGCAGATGTTGTCTTCGACCTTTAAACCCTGATTCCAGGCAAAAGATTGAAGCTGTGCTAGGGTTGTCCAAGACTTGGATAAAAATGGAAACTATGGGGAGTTTCAGGTGTTTGGCAATGATAAGAACCACTTTAGACCTGAAAATGAATATTTCTATCAAGTGTCCATCTTCTGCCCACCTGGAGGTAAAGTGATGACTTGCCAAATAGGGAGGAACTAGACACTGAAACAGAAAAGAAAAAATTCAACATGGACCAAATATCATCTACTTGGAGAAAAAAATGCTTCCCAGGCAGATTTTACTGCAAATACTTAACTGAGTGACCATTTGCACAACATCTCAAGACTGTTAGTGCTGTGAGCATTATCAACTCTTGTTTAATGGTTGCTGTTACATTTGACATGCAACTGAGGACCAAGATGGAGGTTGCTTCCCATAGCAGCTGGCTCTCGTCCTTTTGAAGAATATCTCAAGTTCTGAGCTAGCCCTT
This sequence comes from Dicrurus megarhynchus, assembly GCA_013399195.1. Classification (NCBI taxonomy): domain Eukaryota; kingdom Metazoa; phylum Chordata; class Aves; order Passeriformes; family Dicruridae; genus Dicrurus; species Dicrurus megarhynchus. Next base: position 1,417,995 of record VXAD01007025.1, read on the forward strand.
TCTGACCTCCATAAACACATCCCTTGCTTTTTTATACTGTAATAAAGGAGGCTACACTCTGCTTTGCCTGGCTGTGGCTGCCCTGGCCTTGCACGAGCACATCCAGCAGCTGGGTGTAAGTTTGAACCCTGGGGTTCCTGCAGCAGCACCATCTGTGAATGAGAGTGTGGAAACAGATGCTACCGGATAACGTCTGAAGCCACGGAAGCCGCCTCCCAGCTAGGAAGCTGCAGGCAGACAGCAGCCCATGTTCCCAGGCATCCTGAAGGCTACGGGCTTGTTGAGGAGAGCCATTGATAAGGATTTGTTGCAGTGTTTCTTCCTCATAGGGAAAATTGGAAGTAGGGTTCAGACCTTTTTGTGGCAGAGGACCATGGAAGTCTTCCATGGTGGTGTGTACAAGCTCCCACTCACTCCTTCTATGGCCCTGTGAAATCCTTCCCCTCCCTGCCACCAAAAGAGGAAAACACCATGGAAGGAGAATGGCCTGTTAAAGAAGAGAAGCAAGATCTCTCCATGTTGCTTGAATGGGTATCCTGTTGCAGAGCGACCTTTGTGGGATCTTGTGAGCTCAGCTATTCAGCCAAAAGGGAGAGGAAGTGGTTAAAACGGATGTGAGATCTCTGTTCTGCTTTCATCCCAGTGCTGCAGTGGAATCACTTGAAAGAGTGGTAGGCTCTGTGTAAAACAAACTCTAACAGGCGAGTCTGCACCCTTCCCGCCGTCGTGACTGGTTTCCTCTCCATTTTCCCTGTGCACATGACCTCTCCATACTTACCCATCTACTCTGGTTTTCTGCTTCTCTCTAAAGCAATTCAGAATCACCTACAACATTTTAATGGGGTTTCTCCGTGGAGTTCAGTCCTCAATTTAGAGATACCTTTTTTTTTCCTGGGACTCTTTCTTTATGCAAAGTGTAAACTCATCATATTACAGAATTACAGAATTGTCAAAGTTGGAAGGGACCCAGAAGGATCATCAAGTCCAACTCTTACATGAATGGCCCATACAGGGATCAAACCCATGACCTTGACATTATTAGCACCATGCTCTGTCTTTCAAAGGACCCCACTACTACCTGTAAATAGATTATAACCCTAACATGACAGCTTGCATTTCCACCCACTGCCTCCTCCAGCACTTTGACATCAGATTTATCCATACTGAAGTGATAGAGCCCCTTCCCAAGGTCAGTGCATGTTCCCATGCTCAAGGCCAACCAGATGTCAATGACAACACAGCTGTAGCAGTCCAGGACTCAGCTGGCCTGAGAGGATATGTTTCTTACCTAGACCCTGAAGCCCACACCGAACTTTACCTTTCCTCCCCTGCTTAGCTGTGAGGTTCCCAGACCTTCCCGCTGAAAATAAAACTTCCTCTGTTCAAAGCCACTTCACACTGAAAACTCTTGCTCAGCTTTTCCTGGTATCTGCATCTCCCTGCAGCACTCTCGGCCAGGACATCTGTTATGTTGTGTCCTGCAGTATCTCATGAATCATCTTCATCCTGATACCTAATTGCAGGCACAAAACCTGAGTTTGCTGGCTTGTGACGTGGCTGGTTTGGGCCGGTAAGCATCACAGAGATATGAGTCACCTCTCTCCCTTGGGAAGCCCCTGCAACGTTTAGTAGAAAAACTTAAGCCTGCCCATGCCTGGAAATTTCTCATGCAGGTGGTGTCTGCTGGGGCTGCTGCTCCTTTTGCTAACCTTGACTGCTTCGCAGCTCCTTTGTGTTCCACCCAGCTGTTGCCTGCCTCCACCTTTTGGCTGCCTCTGGCCAAATACTCTTTTGTTTGTCACTGTTTGTCACTGTTTTGAAGCAGACACCTTCTTTCCAAAGTATGTTCAGGTCTGAGCATGGCAAGGGGTGAAGGGAAAGAAGCCAGGGCCAGGCAGCCCCAAATCAGGCACCAGTGGCCCTCTCCCTGCCCAATCCAGCTGCAGCTTTATTTGCAACTTCAACAGAGTTTTTAGTGTGATGCACAGTGCAAACATGTCTGAAGGAATTGTTCCTGTGGTCCCCACAGGTTCCTGTGCTGAAGGTTAGGAAGAGGAAAGGCCAAAGCTGCATTTCTGGACCTTATTTTCTACTCCATCTTTCTCCACATTCTAACTTTCATCCCTGCCCTCGCAACAGGCAATTTCTGTAGCACATCTTCCCACAGCTTGTCCCTCCTCGCTGATACAGAAAGAGCTGCCATTGCATGTCCTTGTGCCTGGAGTCTCCCCAGTTTTGTCATAATATTCCATCATGGAGCCACAAGCCATGTGTGCAGTGTGGCAGTGAAACCACAGTGGCTTTTTTATCATTTTGTTAGTATACCAGACAGGGATAAAGGCCACAACTGCTCACTTATCTTAACTATCTGGCATATGGGTGATCCCACAGAACCACTGCATCCCAGCCAGGTACAGGAGCTGAAGCTGCCGTTTTAACTTTTGCTATATGCTGGTTATTTTGGTTTTGTAAGAAGGATGTTTTGTTGCTTTTTTTTTTTTTTTTAACCAGTTTTGTGTATGGTAGATTTCTTTTCGAAAAAGTGGAAGGGGAAATGAAGAGAGCAGCTATTGCTGGATAATGTTGTTTGCCTCAGCAGTCCCCTTCAGCCATGAAGGGGTCTCTGTTCCGAGGGGACCCCTGCTGTTTGTCCCTGCTGCTGCCCCAGGCATCCTCCAGGCAGAGCAGGAGCATAACACAATCCGTAGGCTGGCAGCCTGAGCTGTTAATTTGCAGATGGAGAGCCCAGGTTGCTGTGTGACCCTCCCTCCCAAGTGCCCTTTCAGAAACTTGGACCAAGCGATGTCCTTTCCAAGGCACACAGAGAAGCAGCAGCAGAGGTGGTGACTCCGACCCAATCTCCTGCCGTGGCTCTAAGGAGGGGACTGGTCCCTCCACACACTAATGGGGTCCTCAGGTCACCAAGCACCCCTCCTGTCCTGGATGCACTTGTCCTTGTGTGGGTGGAGGCTGTTTGCAGTGGGGGCACCAATGCAGGCTCTGTACAAGCCCAGTGTTCAAGGTCACACAAAGAGCCCAGGAGAGGAGGGAATGGGACCTCAGCTGCCCTAGTGCCAGGTTACCACTGCTGCCACTGCACGGCTGAAATATTTCCCACCATCTGCACTGCCTTCCTAGAAAAAGGGAAGTCACTCCTGGCCCCTCTCTGTCTGCCAGACGCTGATTTTGTTTTTTGCCTGCTCTCATTTCTCATGGAGTCTAAACAGAGAAGCTCAGCTCTGAGTCCCTTCTGGACTGTGCACTGGTATCCCGGGAGACCTCCGTGTGGTTCTGGAAAGAGGCTGTGTGTGCTTGTTTGTGCCTCTGAGAGAGGGCCAGGGGCTGTCTGCTGTAGGTGAAGCTCCTGAACACAGAACTACATGTGCTCATAATTCCTCTGAGATAAGCCCTGGGAAATGGGGATCAGAGGCAGCGCTGCCACTCCAACATCCCTAATATGCAGCTTCTTCCAAAGGGCTCTTTTACTTTGCTGGATCATCCTGCAGTGTCAGCTGCAGTTACCAGAGATAGGTAGGCAGATACCAGCCAGGGCAGTGGTGCTCTCCAGATCTGCCAGAGCCCCACCTGTGTGTCTGGTAAGGGTGGGCAAGCAGGAATGGCATCTCCACAGCTGCTGCAGACCCATGGCATCTTGGCTGCACATCTCCCAAGAAGGGGTTAGGCCAAGCCTGTCTGAAACACCTCCTGTGTCTGGATACACCTAATCTCCAAACCTGAAATCTCCACCCTGGAGTTCTGTGTCAGTACTCAAGATGCCTCTTTTTAGGAAAGAAAAAAAAAAAAGAAAAATGAAAAATAATAAAAGAGAAGCAGAGAGAAAGAATATCCCTCTTGTTTACTTCATTCTTTGTCAGGTAACCTTGTGATTCTGTGCTATTTTGGTGCTGACATTCCTAGGAGCTTACCGTAATGAGAAGCAAACACCACAAACTAAAATAACAGCATGAACCTAAGTGTAAGCCCTGGATTCCCACCTAGAGATTGACTCATCTCCGAGGGCTGCTGGGTCTGCAATTCAATATGACCAGTGGGGAATTAGTGGGGCACCTGGAAGGAAGGGAAGGATGAGTGGGGTCTAAATGGTCCAAAAAGCTGAGATTCCCCTGTGCTGGTCCCTCCCCACCTGATGCTCCGCAAAGCAAATCTCTGTGTTGCCTCTGCAGGCACAATCTCCTCTGCGGTTTTTAAATCTTTCCTGCTCTCATGTCCTGTGTGTTGTGTTGTCACACACAGCAGCAGTGCCCTCAGTCACACGGTCAGTGCCATGCAGTGGCAGGGTGGGAACACGCTGAGTGTTGGGCAGATACTAATCAAACCCCCCAAGGAAGGACAGGACAGTGAGCATGTGACACAGGCCCAGGACACCTCACGTACCTGTGAGAGAAGCAGTTCTCACCCAGCCACATGTCCCAGGCCCCTGATAGCATGTGGTGATACACTTTGCAGGTCTGTGGGGTGAAGCACCTCAGTAGGGCCTGCTGGCTGGATTGCTAAACCCGCTCAAAAGCTGGATGAAAACCTGCGTGCAGTCTCTTAGACTGAATTGCACCATTTCTGGCTCTTGCTTTGGAAGCGGGCAGCCACAACACAATATTTTCTGTTATAAAACCAAACCATTTTAATTTTCAAAGCCCTGCCGCAGTTTTATGGAAAGGAAGACACATTTCTCTCCTCGTGAAACTTCATGTCATTGGACAGGGTACAAAACAGAGGCAGACTTTCTCTTTAATGGCCATCCTGGAGCAGGCTGTGCAGCATCCAGCCTATCACCCAGCAAAGTCTCCTATGGATGCTGTTATATAACGCAACCCGAGCCACCACAGGACCCCGTCTGAATTCACCTGATTAAATTATTAGCCTCATGTCCTGGCAAACATCTCACGAGGCTGCCTTGCGAGCTTCATAAATCTAGTGCTGGGTTTCAGGTGTCAGAGCAGCAGGGAAGCGTAGCCCAGCTTAGAGCATTTGCTTCAAAACCGGAAGAGCTCTAAGCCCACGGGACCGCAAAATCCTCATGAGGCTGCAGCCTGTCCAACAGCGAAGCTGCATCCAGCCTGATGTCATGTCACCTGCCCCCAGGGGCTGCTGGGACCCCATTCCCTGCACACCATCTTCTGTCACTTTCAGGAGGTAGGGAGAAAGGCTAAGATGCAATGTGAAAGCTGTCACAGAGGTGCGTGAGGAGCTCCCCGCTGTGCTATTCCCTTCTGACCACATCCATAGGTGTCCCAGAACATTCATGGCACTGGCTGCAGGCTGCCCGCTCTGCACTGGCCAGGCTGCTTCCTCCCTGGCATGGTGCTCCTGGCCATCACAATGTCCCTTTTCTCTGCTGGGGACAGAGGTTTGGAGCTGCGTGGTAGGAGGACTCCACATTCAGCTCATGCCTTCTGCCAGGCTGCGTTCCCCAGAGTACAGTGGGCATTAGAAAATTTCTCAAATTAGAAACTGACTTTTGGGTGTGTGCAGTGCCTGGCAAGCTCTGTCCTGCATCTGTCTAACCTTTGGGAAAGGCAGCCTTGGCATGCTACCCCCCCATCACTCTCTGACTCTCCTTGGGCATCAGCACCAGATTAACCTGGGTAACTTTTTTCTGCTAGGCACAGACCCACTTTTCCTCTGACCTTGGCCTCCACCTCTCTGCAGACACTATATTGCTGCCTTGGATACCTCATGGATGCTTTGGAGAAGCTCCCAGAGGACCTGCAAGTGCAGAGTGCTCATGCTGGCCTTCCCAGTGAGGAAGGGAGCAGGCAATGACACACAGCAATTCACAGAAGCATCACAAGGAAAATAATTTCTCAGCTCAAAGGCTTCCCCACGAAGCCTGCTCCTGGGGACAACTCTGGGATGTGCTCAAGAGGAACCAAGCAGTCTTCATGGGATTTCCCAGCTGCCCCCACTGCTCTGCTGGATCATCCTTCATGGGATTGCCCAGTTGGGTAGGAGCAGTGGTCTAGAGGCCTAGAAGAGGCCATAACATAGTAAAACAGAGTTGTTAGAAAGTGGGGGGGAAATCAGGACTGAGCAGACTTCACAAAGATCACTTTGACCTCTGTGTATGACAGGATGAATTCATGTCTACAAAATTCAGCTAAAGCAAAATAACCCATAGAAAGAAAGAGTACAGCCCAATACAATTGGCATTGGTCTCCCATGAGTGTGAGAAGGCTGCAGTGTGACAGGAAATATCCTGGTACATTTTCTGCTCAAGAGATACCTGGAGGTTTGCCTGCAGTTGGCTTTTTATTCATTTCACGTGCTGTAAGTGTGCTCAGTGGGGACAAATCTGCTGTTTTGTAAAAGGTTTTCCGGCTCCCAAGCAGCCCAGTGACTGAGTATACAATGCAATCAATGTTACAAGCACTGCTTATGCTACACTCTGGTGCTCTGCCAGGATCCCACACAGATCAACCTGACCCAGCCGGAGAAATCATTGAGAAATAAGAGAGAGGGAGAGGGAGCAAGAAGAAATCCCCAAATCCCCAGAAACACAATGTTAAACCCTCCCACCTGATCTGCAAAGCAAAAGCCAGCCCAGACCAAATATAAACCAAGGCTGCACAGCCAAAACAACCAGACTGCAGAAGGTCAGATAATCTGAAATGTGCATATCGCAGCAGGGCGGACGTGCCTGCAGCCAGCTCGCAGAGGGGAGGAGGAACGATGTCTCCCTGCATGGGCTCACTTGGGATCCTCTGAAACTCTGGTCCTCTTGGAAACCACAGGAGTAACTAGCCGGGAGGGAGCCCATAGTCTACACAGCTGTTGGCTGGCATCTCTGTGCCTGGCAGCTGCCAGCCCAGATGCATCACTCGTGCTGTTCCTCCCTGCCCACACTGGGATGCCACTGCAATTTGTAGGATGAGTGACAGGAGTCATGGAAAGGCATCTTTGAAGACTCCAGCAGGCTTATACCTGAGGCAGGAGGGCTAAAGCATTAAGAACTTTAAAGTTTATATTGTTTGTTTCTCACATAACATGTCTGATCCCTTTTAATCTTACTAAGCTAATAGTAAATCCTGCTACAGCAAATGCCCCAGCACTGCCAAAAGTGTTTTCTCTTACTCTTATTAAAGTGTTGTTGTTTACTAGGTTTTACCCATAAGTCCTAGAACAAAAGTTTCCCTTTTCCACAGTAGCAGGAGGAAAGGTAAATGTATTTCTAATGGAGAAGTTGAACAGTTTTTCCCAGAGCTGCCAGCATTCCTGCTCTGCAAAGAGGGGATTTCTCCTCATGGTGCTGGTGAAAGGGTTAAAGGTGGTGACATCTCCTTTGGTGTCTGTATGGGTAGTAAGCTGGAATGTTTAGCAGTCACCACGGGTCCCAGCTTCAGCTCCAACCTCAGCAGGACTGTCCCAATGGTGTGGCCTCCCGTCAGTGCTATGTAATAAACAGAGACCATCTGCACCCCAAGTGTCCCTTGTAGCCCCTTGATGCTCTTCCCATGGAGACTGCCATGGAATACAGCTATTTCAGGCCAGCTGGTGACACTGTATTTCAAATACACTTCAGGCTGTAAGGAGTCTACCTTCCTCCAACCCCACTTCTGGCAACCCTTCCCCTACAAAAAGCATCGTCATCTGTGTATGGTAATGGTATCCTTGAAGCCACTGACTCCATCGCCTCCAGGTGCTCCATCAGTTCTGTGCTCCCCACCTGTGTTGTGGATGGGAGCTCACAAGCACTGCAGCAGCCAGAAATTGCTCTCTCTTCAATCACAGTTTTATCTTTCTTACGGTTTTGGATTCCAGTACCATCCTGAAAGACTTCAGCTGCCCATCCAAAAGGGAGGATTAAGGCTGGAGCTCATAATTTGAATGCCATTCTTTGCCAACCCAGCTGAATTTCTCAGCTGTTCTTCACCAGATAATGCACAGCCCTTTGATTTCATGCAGACACGTTTAGCCTATGGTGTTTACAGTCACATGTTATCCTTACCATGACAACATCGAAGGGAGTGTCCCTCATATAATGATAACCCATATCTTCTTAGAAACGCTGAGGTTTTCCACCTGTTTGTTCCTGGACATATTCCTGCCCAGAGACTGTGTACTTACACAGTACCACAGTAAAAACATGTGCAACTAGAGTGGCTGAATTTAAAAAAAACACCCCTCAGACCCGAGGCACCCAGCCTGTGTTCTGCTGTCTTGGCAGGGACCTGATGGCTGCCCAGGAGAAAGCAGAGAAGCTCATTAAGGACTTCTGCAGCTTCTCAGAGGGGACATTGTACAGCTGTCCTACAGGGCTCTGGCACAGAATGCTCTCTCCTCCCACCTTCCCAAACCCCTCTCTCTCCTGCATTCACACAAGCCTCAATACATGATGGATCTTTGTTTTCTCACATAATGAGCATAAATTTCAAGTTAGGGACACTTGTGAGGGACTTATGGCGGACCTTTGGTGAGCCTATATCCATCAGCTGCTGGAATCCATCACTGCATAGACTGTAGAGCTCTTAAAGCAACTGAGAAAATTCCTGCTAATTTTGCTGATTTGCCTTGGAGACTACCGAGGTGTGTTCATGTGGGATGGGGGGCTGAGGTACCAGGGATTCAGATGAGTTCTGATACGTCAGTGTGCTGACCTGAAGTACACTGGCAAACCCTACAGCTGGTGTTTAGGTCATGGGCATGCAAAGACATACTGTCAACATTCCACAGCATTTCCCATTTGCAGGTGCTGAAATCAGGTGCTTACTCAAGGATGCTTTGTTTTATTTAAAGGCGTGTGTGGGGTGGGGGTGCGTGCAGCAGAGAAGGCTGCTCTAGCTCAAATTGCAACCGATGAATGCTGAAAGCTGAAGGCAAACACTTCTGGTTTGAGGGTGAGTGGGTTATAACTTGTTATTTCAAAGAAAAAAAACCACTCAAAGAGGAAATAAAACATGTTCCCAAACATACTCCAGGTGAAAATCCAAAGGGGAGTGAATAGAAGAATAAGAGTTGAAAAAAGGTGAGTTTATCCATACTTGTACAATGGACAAGTAGGGCCCTGCACTTGTTTTGGGACTGCAGTGACTACAGTAACCATAATGTGAAGGAGGGAAAAATAGGTGTACCATAGAGAGAAAAGGTGTGAGTAGTGGCACTAAGCAGAAGTGCCTTAGCCAACAGGAACCCTTCCAAAGGGATGGCTTAACTCCATGACTTGACTTCATGCTCTGCAAATATTTGCCTTTGAAAATGACAATATTTGTGGGTACTTGCAATTTTCTTTGACAGCTGCAACCAGTAGCTTTCCATAGCAAAGCAAATGAGAAATTTAATTTCCTGAGGAAATTTCCACAAAAATGTAGCAGGTAAAAGCTGCCTAATGTTACCAGAAATGTTACCTTTTGCACCATAAAAATGCCTTTCTCTTTCATGCTAAAATTACTGCAAAAAAAACCCCTCCTCATTCATACCCCAGAAGGGCAGCAATGGGAACAGGCTTCCTTCCCCCTTCCCCCAACAACCACACAGACTGGGGAGGCAAACTTGCCAGGAAGAGAGTGCTGTGTTGTTGTGATACAAACTATTTCATTTATTCAAAAGGATACAGGGGAAGCTGGGACGTGCTTACTTTTGCTAATTGAGAAGTGCCAAGAACTTTCCAGGAGCCTGATGACTGGTAACTGTAACCAAAATGTTCAAAATTACATTTGGAGATTATTAGAGTAGGGGTAAGAAGAAAGATCATAGTGAATGATGATCTAGCTAATGGGCTGCAGGTATTGAATAAATAGAAGAACAAATAGTCACAGAACAAAACCTTATGTGTCTCTCACATATTTCAGCTGAAAAAGATGATTCAGTGCTAATCCAAGTAATTAGAATAAGAGCAACAAGAAATCTGTAGCCTTTTGTGAGCTATTAAACTGATGGATTTAAGAGGGGAGGTAGTCAGACAGGGCCGGCTTACAAATGTACGTGTCTCCAGGCCTCACAAGAACATTGCCCTGAGCTTTTTGACTTCATGCTGCAGTCTCCTCTCTCCCGGGAATGTGTTTTCAGGAGGAAACAGTGTGGATTCACTTCTGGGCTGAGGCTGCTTTGCCCTTTCTAACCCCCTAAATCCCCTTAGTCCTGCTGCCTCTAATTCTCCTCACCTGAAAACACACTCAGCAAGGTCACACATCTACAGTGTGGTTGACTTGGGCAGGCACCTCTGGAGATGCCTAGTCCAACCCACCTGATGACAGCAGGGTCAGCTAGAGCAGGTTGTTCAGGGCCATGCCCAGCTGTTTCTTAAATAGCTACCATGATGGATGGAAACTCCATAACCCCTTTAGTCAGCCTATTTCCAGCTCTCCCTTATTGCCAAATCCAAGCCTTTTCAGCCCCTAGCTTGCAAGCCATGTACTGATAATCACTGCAACAAGGCTGCTCCGACGCCAAACATCTTGCTGGTGCTACAGCAAGAGAAGGCCAATAACCCTCATGCAAATATATGCTAAGAGCCCTGTGTATGCAAAGTGCAGTGAGACGTGCAGATCACCACGCAGTGTGGGAGCCGTGCCCATGCACGCACGGACGGGGAAAAAGCTCGGCGCTTCCAAAGGGTTAGTACCCTCAAGGTCACCGCAGCACAGGCTGACGTAAGGCCGTAACCTTGGCAGGGTGGGAGAGGGGGAGAGCAGCGTTTCCATTTTGTGGAATAAATAATACCCAAGGCTTCCCTGATAAGAGGGGCTGTATCAATAGAGAACTTTATTCAGAAGGTTAATGAATTGATCTGATCATTCCTGAGATCATCTATTAGTCCGGTGCTTGCCCATGAAAGAGAACTGCCCTGGAGCATACGCCGCACATCAGTGAATCAAACGTGCAAAGAAAGACACACGACTGGAGAGAAAAGAAGCCTGAAGCAAAGCCTGACACTGAACAGCTGGACAGCAACGTATAATAATGGAGAGCACGTTGTGAATGCTGCATTATCCAAATAAAACAGTGCAGAGGAGATTTAGAAAGATGAGAGGGACATGTGGTGAGGATGTAAGAGCTACCATCTTATTCTTTCCTGAAATAGGCCATAAATATTCTATGGGACCCTTTGTGACGGAAAAGTGCTCTGAGCCTGATTTTTATCTGAAACAAACTGTCTCAGACACAGCAAGAGAGCAGGGGCTCAGTACCAGCCTGGAGTAAAAATGCCTACAGTTGGAGCACACCCTGCATCTCCTGCAGCAGTGGGGTTTTCCCCAGAAATCACCCCTAAACCCTGTGCCTGTGAGCGCCAAGGGGAAGCATCTCCCAATGCAGTGTCGATGGCCACCAGCGCTTTGTCTCAGCTCAGCTCCCAGGTGCTTGCCTTGCAAAATTCCCCATCACACTTGTCACTAATTGGTACCTTTGTTAGGAGGCTTATCAAAGAGCGGGAGAGCAGGACAGGGTCATAATGGCTGAATTATCTCCTTGTTCCTGGAAGTGACCCTGCTGAGCCGAGGCTGAGGCGACTTGACAGGTCGCTGTAGTGGAAGCAAATGCTCGTGTTGTAGCACTCTGGGAGATGAAGAGGACTTAAGGCTCCAGGGCTGCCTGTTCAGCACAACAGGCTGCCAGCACTAAACTTACTGTAATGAAAGCAATAATTGTTGCAACCCTCTCTGTGTTAAAAATCCACTTTCATCAGGATTGACTTCATTTTAGGAGTTGTCTCTGTGGCTGAAGCATTCCTTAAAAGACTGAACTAGCTCATTAGGATTAAATTGTGCCTGTGGCATTCAAAGGGAAACACTGGCAATGCATATGCAATACATACAGGCATGTGTCACTCCCAGACAGGCTCTACATATATCTTGAACTATGGTCTAAACCCACTCCAGCCAGGGAATATGTTTCTCTGCTCCACTGTGGGTGTTACATAGGAAAGAGAATGGACCTGCTGCTGTGATGAATTACAAAGCAGCAGATTGCCTGTGGTTTGGCAAGGATGGTTATATTGTACCTACTTATTGTTATTATTCATGTGTATGTGAGGTTTAAGACAATGGTGTGCCTGAACTACACAGGAGACCAAGAAACTAGCTCATTTGTCTTCACATCAACTTTTTCTTTGGCCTAGACATAGCTTCTGCTGACCACATGGATGCAGGAAAATGAAGTTTCAGTACTCCGCACTGCGGAACTTCAGTGGCCAGTGCTCGTTTTTCAGCAGCTCTGACAGTCCGTCCTTCGCTTTGGAAGCACTGGTGATGGGTAGGTGAGAGGTAGATTGACGTCTCTGTTCGTGAGCACTGCATTTAACCCTGAATGGCTGGTTCATTTGCTTGTGTTTAAACCCCTCATATGGAGTTATAGTAGGCACAAATGCTTACTATAGGCATTTGTTCAGAGGTTCAGCTCTCCTTTCAGCTGCTGACATCCATGCTCCTGTTGGACACCAGATTGGACCCTGAGTGTGGGTTCATTCAGTCCTCCTGCCCCGACTCTCAGCCTGAAAGCCCCATTGCTTGGTGTGAAAGCCTCATTGTCCAAGTAATTTATAAAACAGAATGGGCATGGAGAATCCATCCGACGGTATTCTGCTCAACAGCAGCAGATCTGACAAAACCCCTTGGCAGTGTCAGCTGGGGCTAGATAAAAGCACCTGGTAAGCTCATCAGCCATAGGGTTGTAAGGTCAAGGAGGAGATAATCCCTCTGAGCTATGTCAATGGAACAAGCTTATTTCCAAGCTCTCCCGTTCAGTGGTGGGGTCAGAGCTTGACCAACACTGTTGAGGAAGAGTATTCCTGCTCATCCTCACTTTCCAGTGCCTTCTGCCATCAGCTTTCAGCTCACCCATGGAAAGCCCACCAAAACAAGAGAGTGTCCCACTCTAAAGGCTTTTATCATCTTCACTGGAGATTTCACATGAGTGTGCCATATGAAAGCGAGGATATCACAGATTCTCTTTGGAGTCACACAGAACAGCATGTCCCACTGCATCTTCCTGCCTTCAGGGCCAGTCTTCCTCCGAGGGCGGGTCTAAGATTTTCCAGCTTGTGAAACATAATCGGGACATTTCTATGCTGTCCCTGTCACAGCCTTGAGTTCAGGGACGAGTTGAATTCTGTGGTTGCTTTGCCCTGCTTTGATGTCCCATGTCGGGGGCGTTGATTAGCACACAGAAAGTAACTGTATCTGTCCTTTGGTTTAGAGTGTTATTTATCTCTTCAGCCACTTTAGTCTGTTGATTGCATAGTCCTTCTCCTCTGTAAATTACAGCTCTGCCCTGAAAAGTAAAAATGGCTTTTGGTCGCAAAGATTGCACCTGCTTGTCAAAAGGTACAATAAAAACCTCATGATAGCACAGTCCAGCAGCTTCATAAAGGGATGCAACTGCTGTTGCATGCCTGATCAAAAGAACAGGGGAGTGAGCTTGATGAATTACGCTCAACAGTGACTCTTTGGGGGTCTTATTTTGCTGTGACAGAAGAAGAAAGAGGAGGTGGCATTGGGATCTTCTATTGCAGCTGAGAGGAGCAAGGGGAGCAAAGCTGCCCTTTGTGTAAATCCTCATTTTTAAATCTGGTTCTAAATCATCTCCATCCTCCCAGCTGTATTGACTACAAATTCAGTCAGGGTTCTCGGATTCTGCAGCAAAATCTTGCTCCAAAAGGCCACACATTGTTTGCTCCAACATACCTGAAATTCTTCTTCACGCCTATTGTGCGGACACCAGCAACAACTTTTCCTGCTAAGCCAGGCTGTGCTGTTTTGGGGTCTCTTTTCCTGTTTCTCTTTGGGAATCAGGTAGGTATGAGAGAGGATGCATTTATTTCATCTCTGGAGCTGCATGATGAAGTGATTTTGAGCTTGGCAGCCTCACTGGAAAATAATTTAGATTCAGAGAAAAAAAACTAATGTAAATTTTTGGGAGTTTAACTCACAGGCAGAGGAAGGGGATCAGTCTTATTGTTTTCAGTTGACACAAAATGTTCCATGTAATCCAAAATGAAATGCTTTGCTATGGACACATGCGAACAAAGGCAAAGAGGGGGTACGTTATGCAACTGCATAAGGAAGGAGCAGTTATTGCCATTGCAGCCTTTTATCTGTTATAGAGGGGGCCATAAGAGATTGCCCGTCTCCAAAGGCCCTGGTGGCTGGTGCAAGGCTAGTTCAGGCTGAAGTCCCTGCCTGGAGTAAAGCAGCTGCCCTGAGCATGGGGCTCTGACAGGTCCTTGCCCAAGAGTCCCAGTCTCTGAAGGATTCTGGGCTGGCTGATCTTTACCTCTCCACCTTTCCTGTTGAAGACCTTCTTGTTTAAATACTGATTGGGCCAGAAGAAAGCCCTCTTCATCCTGCCAGACTGGACTACTGTTCCACAAGATGAGATGCACAGATTTCCCTCCTTTTCGGAGGGACTATGAGCTTTATGTCAGGAAAAGCCAACAGGAGACTAAAGTCTGAGAGCTACCCTCACACCCTAGGGGGGTTTGGACAGGACACTCCGTGTCCTGCTGCCCACAGCTACACTCCAGGCAGCTGAGAGACAGGGTTTCATCTTCCCTTGCTGTGTGGAAGTTTAATTTGGTTATTCTACACTCTTGAGACTAGACATAGAGGTACAGTTTGAAGAGCACTACCTCCTCTTTCCTTTTTGTGAAGTTAATTCAGTTTTTTTCTCTTTTCCTTCCCAGCTAGCATAATTCATGAAACACAGTACTAATAATGTGTGAACAGTTTCAGGACAACTAAAACCACATTCACAGAGTATGTATTATTCTCTGCAAAAGTAATAATTGTTCAGTTCTATTTGTGAACAGACACTTGCAGAATTAGTTCCATATATCTGTGAAGAAATATTTTAAAATCCTCTTTCGAAACAGAGCTACTGTTGGTTGTAAAAAACTGATCAGAAAAATAGGATGAGACACAATTGGAAGTGCTTAGAAGCTAATGAAGAAAATGTTATTTGCATTGGTGCCAACCTCATTGATATTAACCGAAACACAACTTCATTCAGAAAGCTTCTTCCTGATCCTATTGTATTTGCCAGCAGTCTTGTTTATGCAAAGAGGATGTACTGCCTATTAAAGAGCTGTCTTTGCCCATGTTGTATTGGCAAGGGAATCCACTCAGCCTGTGGTGTGGGATTCATGATGTGCTCCATGGGGCTGAGTGTGGGACACATGCCTGGTAAAGGGCAGGCTCTGTCCTCAAAGAGGTCCCAAGTGACGTTAGAACCAGCTGCACCAGGTGATGGAAAGACAAACAGGCAGTTCATAAGGGGATATGAGGCAGCAAATAAACCAATGCAGGCACTCTGGATGACTGCCAGTGTGAAAGGCTTGGATATGTGTGGGCCTTGCTCCTTAGAGAACTGAGTGGTGGTAACAAAATATGTCTACCCAGAGAGCTACAAAAAT
This sequence comes from Dicrurus megarhynchus, assembly GCA_013399195.1. Taxonomy (NCBI): domain Eukaryota; kingdom Metazoa; phylum Chordata; class Aves; order Passeriformes; family Dicruridae; genus Dicrurus; species Dicrurus megarhynchus. The sequence goes on from VXAD01007025.1 coordinate 1,433,356, forward strand.
GCAGGAGGCATGAAGGGAAGAAGAGCTTTGATATAAGGAAAAAATATTGTCAGGGCAACTAAACTCAGGTGAGAGCATGAGGAGGGGAAGCAGGAGTACATAGTAATGCAGATGAGTCCAACCAGCACTGCTACTTCCCTTTCCAGTAACACAAGACCAAGAATCTCCTCTTATTGTAAGAAGATAGACTTGAAAGGAAATACTTTTTTCTGGCAATGCATGTAGTATTTTCAGAGGGCTCTATGTTGCAGGATGCTATTGAGACAAAGAATTTAGATTGAACATGTGATAGACATGGGACGAAATTTACCTTTGCTGTAAGGCAAAGGAAATGGACCGTGTCTTAATAAAGCATGAATAATGGCATCTGCACTTAGAGTACACCAGCCATACATGTGCCTTCAAAGCCCAGGCTGGCCAGGGTGAAACCACAAGCACTGTCAGTGCCCAGGATCAGGGCGTGAGATAATCAACCATGAAAGGGGCAGAGTAAGATATCCCTACTAGCATGGAATTCAGGTGAATTAGGAAGGGTTTTGCACCTGTCCTTCAAGCATCCACTGCTGTTAGCTGTAGTTTTGGCATTGGACCATGTGGACAGTTCTTCCTAATGCAGCAGTTCCTTTCTGTCACTTGTTCCCCAATAAAATGATTCCAGGAACTTTCTGCACAGCTTAACCCAAGTCTATTTCTGATAACATTTTGTCAGAAGGCTGATGTGGTTGGCTATTTTATTTCTGTTGAAGTCTGATGGACAGGATGGGCTTTGTTAAATTTCTGCTGTTACAGGAGGGAATTTCTTAGGGCATGGACCAAGGATATATTGTTTCTTCTGATGAACAAGTTGCCAGCAGCCAAACAAAACATTACAGAACTAAACAGGACAGAGTGTGGTGCTGCACTTCAAGAGGCTGTTCTTGTTTTGACAAGAATCTAAAGCAAATGTTAACGGAGAGGACAAATCAGAGAGAACAAAAAGCTGCCTCTCCAGACTCGTCAGAAATCGTCAGCCTGATGGGACACTTCCACGTGCAAGACCTGCCTTTCGTCTTAGGTTCTTGAGGATGAGACTGCTCTCTCAACCTCTTGGCAGGTGAATTCCTTTGCTTAGTCCATGGCTGTTGATCATACAAATCAGAGATGCACCTCATTAAATGGAACATAGCACTCTCCTCAGATCTGGTTGTCTGCTCTGGGTTTGTCTCTCTTCCTTGGCATTTTATTCTCACTGGCCAGGTCACTTTTAGCTTATCTGGGCCCACTCTCTCTCATGCTTCTAGGCACATGAAGGAAACAGTGTCCGCATCACCCAAATGCTGACTGTTATTTCACCAGGGAGCAGGGATCTACTCTGCTCTTTCTGTTGCCATAGGTCTCAAGAGGTATTAGATGCCTGTGGTCTGCCATAGACCAGACGTACAGGAATAAGCAAGATACTCAAGTGGCTATTAAAAGGGACATTTTGAAGTTCTGCTCTGCATTACCCCTGTCACTGCTGGGAGGTGGGCAGGCTTGCCCCCAGCCTAGCTCCTAGCTGGAGCTGTCCATCTACCTGTGCCCACCCTGCCCTCAGCTCTTCCCGCTAACTGGTGTACCGGATCTGCCAATGGTGGGGGCCTCAGGAGACCATTTTGTGCTATTCTAGGCACACTTGCACTTGGATGCCTATGCTGCAGAGACAAGGTGTTAATAGAAGACAGTGGCCATTGCTTCCAGGGCTGGGTGACCTGGACACAGCAGCAGGAGATGCTCACAGATCAGGAGGCGGCCTGAGTCCAGCCCATCTGCCGGCTTCATTTGCATTGGGACCACAGGAGGGGATGGTGGAAAAGGACTGAAGGAAAGGTAGCTCATGATGTCCTCACTGGTAATGATGAGCTAGTCAGTTATCAGGATCCATCCCCACAAATTTGCCATCAGACTCCAGAACAGTGTTTTCAACTGTGACCCTGATGTGTCTAAGGTCTACACAGTGCTCAAGATGGGGAAATAGCAAAAGGCAAGTTTGTGTACAGCTATAATCAAGAATAAAAAGAGGAAATATAGAACATGGCTTTCATCATGGATAGGATTTACTGCCTGGCCCCATCCTTCAGGACATAGATGTGCAGTCTTCCCTGAAGATACTTTTCATCAAGAGGGGGGAAAAACCCAGATGGGCCGATATTTTTTTAGTGCTAAGAGCTGCATGATGTAGTATTTATTTAGCAGAATATAAACTTCAGCAAAGCCAAGTCTGAAACATAGGAGGGTCATTCTTGTATTATAAAGATGAGAGGAAGTGGTGAGCAGTCTGGAAATAACACAGAGTTAGAGAGGCTCTTTTTGGAGGATTTCTGAAGAAATAAAGTGGTTTTAATGGTTTGATAAATTTCACTGACCTTCCAGTGGAGACAAATCTGTCTTTTTATCTTTTATTTGATTTTGTACACAGATGAGCCTTTTGAACTATTATTTCAGCTCTTGGAAAGGCATTGCAAACCTAGCTGTGATGACATTTGAACTCAAAATGATCTTTTCCTTTTCCTGAGATACAATTCCTAGGCTTCATGAAATGATTGACTTCACAACACAGTGCATCACAAGATACTGGTCTGTGTCCAGAAACTGGCCTGCTGGCTTTCCCCTCTCTTATTGTGCAGCCATTCTCTATCCTGCTACCCTCTTTCTTCACACTACACTGGCTGCTTTTATTATTTAATTGATAAGAGTTTCACCTGACTGTACTTTTGCAGCTCTCCCTACTTACAGCTGTTGTGCTGAGTTTAATTGCAGTGCCTCAGACAGCACATGATAGGAAAAGGGCCAGAAGGGCTGTCCCCAGTTGAAAATTCCGATCCCTTGCTATTACAGGCAAGTGTGTCCTGTCACATCTTTCATAAATACAATAAGCTCCATCATCAAAAAGCTTTTAAAGTAACCTTTTTAGCAGGTTGTCTTGCTGGAAGCTTGTTCTGCACCTCTGCTCCTCCCCCTTGGGTGTTCTGATTATTTGTACATCTCTCATTGCACATTGCTTTGTTTTCACAAAGATGAATAAAGAGATGGCTTCTTAAAACCCCTCCTTTTATAACTTTGACACGTAGTTAATTCTTTGTTGTTGGTGATTAATCCCCTGGCAGAGCATTCAGAGCCTGGTAGTATACAGAGTAATTTGGAGCAATCAAAGCTGATGTTGATTTAGTCCCAATACCAAATCAATGCCAAGGTACATGACTTCTGATCTGCTCTCTAATATATCAATAAAGGCTACAGAATGAAATGCATCCTGGCATCTGAACAGAACTTAGCAACTACCTCAGCATTGTGGTATGTCACTGCAGAGAGCTGAATTTCACCCGTAGAGAGCACATTCTGATGTGTGTAACACTCTGCCTTGGGCTTTTAAAGAACATTTCCAAGCATTGCAGAGCCAGACTTTCTCTGGAGTTAGAGAAACATATGCTGCATGTGCTAATGCACCATAAATCAGTGCTTGCTAATTCTCCATGGTTTTTCATGTCGGGGAAAGTTTCTAGAAAGCAGATAAGAGAGAAGAATTTATCTACAATCAAGGAAGGTGTGAGACACAGGCTGTGAAACAGCTCCAGAAGCTCAGAACTTGCCTGACCTGTTTATGCTTTTAGTTTTTGGAAGTGCCCAGACCTCAGGCCACCACAACTTGAAATTCTTATAACTTTCTAGGAAATGACACTGGTGGAATATCCACATTGACTTAGCATTTGAAATGCGGCCAGTTTAGTGGACAGTTTCTAATTGGCCAACAGAAAATTAACCCATAGAAAGAGCGTAACCAACCACAAATAAATGCCACCAATGTTATGTGTCTGGGAGGTATACATCATATGCTGTAATTTTCCAGCTTAGGGTTAAGTCAGTCTCTACCAGATGCACTGGAGGCATACGATGTTTTTGTAACAAGCTGCCCAAACAGAGCAGTGCTCTTGGTCTCACTATGAAGAAGACACATGGGAACTCACCAAGAAAACACTCCCCTTTGTAATGAACATTCACAATCAGTGTTCGTCACAGAAGCTTTTGGAAGGGTGAGTAACTTGAAGAAATGAGAGACACAGTATCTGCTTCTTCACATGGTGACAGGATGAGAAGGGATTCCCTGTCCTGCTTGTGGGGAAGAGCACACTTCCTTCTGTGACGTGGTTTGTCACTGCAAAGGAATTCAGAACTTAACTAGATGCATGCATTTAGAAAAGAAAAAATTCAGCCAGAGGAAGGATCGTTAAAAAAAAAAGTGAGTAAAGTTAGTCCAGGATTTTATTTGAATGACAACAACAATAAAAGATACCAAAACTGGCACATTTTTGTGGACAGAACTAACATTTCCAGAAGAAATACATGTTAGACTTTGGGGGATTATGTCAAGCAAAAATATTTTTTTTTGGTTTTCAGTTGTTGAAAGCTAAATGCAATTACATTTTTTTGGGGGCTGGGTACTGGAAAATGCAACCCAACACTGGAAAACTTTTCTTTGCAACCAAAGTAGTTTTTCTTCAGGTTTCTCAACAAAAACCTAAATGACTTTTACTTAAAAGATTTAGTATAGACTTTTCTGGACTAAACTTGCAGAAGCAGTTGAGGTTGCAATTCATGCGGCTGTTCTCAAAGTCTGAGTGCTCTTCGGACAACTGTAGTTGAGTGGTCACTACAGGGTCACAATATCTGAGACGGTTTGCAATCCATACAGAATGCCTTGCAGAGGATCTTAGGGTTACAGCACAAAATATATTTATTCTTGCATTAGAGGAAGTTTATATAACTAAGTGAACAGAAAAACACCAGCACAGAATGACTAGAAATCCTCAATGGATCAAGAAAAAAATGAACAAACAGATCTATCCTACCACTCCGTAACAGTGCATATGCAGACAGTGGTGACTTCCTGCATTCTTTAGGACCTAAGAACCCAAAATCCGTATGTGCCAGTGCTGCTGTCACTGTGAGACAGCTGACTTCTGTACAACCCTCTTTTCTACAGTCTCCAGCATGGTTCTCTGTGTTGTCCAGGGACCAGAAGTTTCTGTTCAGCAGAGGACTTGCATATGAGTCTTACTGGAGATTAAAAATATGGCCCCCAGTATTTTCATGAACACTAATGGATGTGAGCAGATCCCTGAAATGAAAGAGATGCTTTGCAGAAATGGGATTGCAGAGCTCAGCGTGACAGAGGAACCACACTGACACAAACCCCTGGGTATTGGTGCCTGGAACCTGCTACCTGGGGCTCAAGTACAACCAGCCAGCACTGCTTGTCTGCCAGCCACGTAGATATGATGGAAGATCCATTTAAGCACTATGCAAGTCTCACAAATTCGGTCTGGCAATTCAAAGAAAGGAGATGCTCTTCTACACTCCACAGATATTTCTTGTTTCTGTGCCACAGGCTGAGGAATTGCATGTTTCTTCAAAGCCTAGCATAATGTCCACATCTTTCCTATATCTTGGGACCACTGCTAAGCCTCAAACAAGCCACATTGACTTCTCTTCTTGCTACTGCATGGGATCTTGCTAAATAAAGTTCTAGAGTTTTTTGTGTGTGGAAAGAGGCCTTTAAAATCTGTTCTGATCATATCCAAAGTGAATGTCTGCCAGTGGCACTTTTGAGGAAGTAAAACCAGCATCGACTATTAAGAGTTGTAGAACACCTCCTCTTTTTCTCTTCTGTTCCCCTATTCTCTCCATGATGGAGAAACAGGACTGTAGATTAATGCTCCGTTGATGATTTTATTGAAGGTCTCTCCACCCATTCATGAGTGCTATCTGTATCACTTCTGATGTTTTTGTGCTGAAACCCTTAGCATTTCAACGAATTCAAGCCTGTATTTTATTTTATTTTTTATATTTTTTTTTTGTAGCTGTAAACGCTTGTAATCAGAGATTGTCTATTTCTCTGTGTGTGTTTATACAGTGCCAAAGGCTCTTGATTAGGCACCACCATAATGACAACAGTATGGACAACCTGCTCTCACCTGCACTTTGACGTGAAGATTTGTAAAATATCTGCTGGTGATCCCTCTCTAATGTGAAACAGCACTCCTCCAACATCAAAAGTTAGGACATCTTTATCTGAAAAAATTCATTTGCATGATAACATCTGCACATTGTGTTCTGCTCAGAGGGAGAATCGTGTTTATGAATGCCAGTGAGGAGCTTGCTCACAGGTATGAATATGAATAGGTTGTTCCACGCAGGTAACTCAACTCTGATGTTCTCAGGGCTGGTAACCTTGGGTACTGATGATAGCAATCAAGCCTGTATTGCACACGTAATCCTGGGTACCAAGGTCATCCACGTTAATTTGCACCAACACCAAGCATGGATTTTCAATGACTGTGGGGTCATTGGCCACAGTTCAAGAGATCCAGTCAAAAGAAGATATAAGACTACAGGTCTCTCACAGGGCTTGGATCATCATGAGATGCTCTAGGACCATTTGCTGCAGAAAAATGTCATAAATCTGAAGGTTATTACCTTGCTATATTTGACAAAGCTGTCCTTTAAAATGAAACTAACAGTTACAAAGGGCATTTGCAGTAGATGGTGAAGGATCTCAGGTGCTTCTGTTTTGGGGAAGCAGGTGACACATCATTCAACGGTCCCTCATCGTCACTGATATCTCTCATTCCACTAAGCATCAGTCCTGATTTGTCTCTCCTCAGATGACACAGTGGCTAGATTTAGATGGTGAGTACACATCTTATCTATCATAACGCCTATAAATAGTTGTCATATCCATGTACAGTATCTTGCTGGACTATTTACAGCATTACCCAAAGCCCCTTGAAGCCAATGAAAAGGATGCCATTTACATTACAGGGGTTTGGAGCAGGCCATTATAAACTCCTCACTTCTAGGGTATGTGATCACACTCTCCCAGGCCTACGACTATGTGCATGGTGAACCACAGTCAGTATTAGGCTTCCATTAGCACCTACTACATTTTTCTGTCTATTTTCTGGGTAAATGATCTCAATGGGAGAGAGGAGAATTAAAAAACACAGAATGTAAGCCGACAGGCACAAGGTTTGGAAGGAGTCCATCTTCTGCTTTGATATATTTTCCTGATTACGATAAGGGAAAGATTAGAGGGTAAGAAAAAATGGGAGAGGGCAAGGTGAGAGCAGGTTAGGAGAATATGTGGTGGGAGGCACCAAACTCTGTGGCTTAAAGTCTGTTGTCTGCACTGAGATGCACTGGGTAAGTCCATTTTCTTTGCTTAGTATTTGTCATTGTGTCTCCTACCTCGAAATGGGAACAGCAAGTCCTGAGAGGGCGTCTGTCCTTAGTCCTTCTGCACGGCACACGTACCAGCAGAATCGGGCTGTGTAAACTTCCTCCAGCAAAACTCTTGCAGCAGGTAACTTTATGTTTTCTACAGCAACAGGGAGAAGGGACGGAAAAAGTGTCCCAGCTTGGAGGACTGGGTGATGGGCTGTCCTGTCACTCCTCTTCCAGCCCTGTCTTACTCATATACTCCAATATAACCAGCCAGTGAAGTTAGCATTGTACCTGGGCGGTGACTACGGACCCTACTAACCCAGTAAGTGGTGCTATAAAAACAGAGTGGAAGGATGGTCCCAGCTCCAGGAAAATTGCGATCCAAATATAAATAAAAGGCAGTAGTTCAGGGAGAATGTGTAGAAAATGAGACTCTTCTGGCTAGCACATTAGACAGTAGCTCTCATCTTTATCCAGCATCCTGTATGCAAAGGGAGGTTTGTATGATTGATATGAAGGAGGGATTAAGGAATATTTTCCCCGCTCATCTCGCCATACATCAATGAAAAACAGAGACGAGCATCATACAAAAATCTTCATCCCTCTGTAACTCAGTGTTTTGAAGCAAACGTTTCAGGTTATGTTATGAGGTTTTCATAACCAAACCTCAGTCGGCAGGAAGGAGGCAGCTGATAATGAGGAAATGGGTATCAGTGCCATGGGCCACACCTCAGCATGGAACTGCAGGCAGGCACAAGGGGCCGATGGGCTCTTATTGGTGGGAGCAGGGAGCTGGGGAGGCCCCCGGTGTCATTCTTGTCCCTCTCAGGATGCAGGAAGAGAAGTCCAAGGTGGGTAAGGAGACCCCCACTTCTTTCCTGCAGGCAGCATGTGCGCTCAGCTCCATCAGGTGTGTGAGGACTCAGGTCCATCAGGTCCAGCCCCATGTCTATATCTTGCCTGGTCTCTAAACTCTGTACTTGGAGAGAGGGAAAAAGGGAGGAGGAAAAGGCATCAAGGAAAGTGGGGATGGCTAAGGCTGAGGAGAAAGGAACAGCAGTGATGGGGAAGGAAAACCAGAAATTTTCACTTCAAGTTGTAGCAAGAGATGACTGACAAAACCCAGGATGAACAGGGGAGAGCTGGAACCAGCTGCAGTTGGAGAAACTGCATGCAACAGGGTGAACAGTCTGCCTCTCCAGGCAGGGGCAAAAGCTGTCAGCAAACAAAAATCCTGAAAGGTAGTGCAAAAGGTCAAGAAAACAGGCCAGGAAGGAGGAGTGGAGGGAAGGGATGCAGGTGGTGCTGGCTCCTGTGGAGAAGGTTGTATGAACTCCTACCCTCAGGCCTGGCAAACCTGCCAGAATCTGAATTGGTTTGTGCCCTGAAGCAGGAGGGTTAACTTCTTTTTCTGTTGCAATCTTAGCCAGACTAACTGCAGATATTATTATTCATACAAGTATCTAACAAAAGATGTAGTGTGGAGCAGCTGGAGCAGAGCTCTGGAAGGTGAATTATATTAATATTTTTGTTGAGGACTTGGCAGAGTTTAGGTCTTTTCATGCTCATCTGTCATGAGACAAGATGGATGACAGAAGAGTGAACAAATAGAAATATATGAACTGGTTAGAGGCTGTGCCTCAGCACTCAGGAGAAGGCAAGTAGCTGGACAAGTTCCTTGTGGCCAGTGTCCTCATTTATCCCTGTCCATGGAGAGGAGACATCACTCCTTTTACCAGAATCGTGACTCATCCATCATTTATTTTGTGCCAAAAAGTGGTTGCAGATACCTAGCATCTATGAGTGGGACTTTTCAGGGAGTGAGAGACAGCCCAAACAAACACCTTGGATAAAACAAAGTCAATCCTGAGGCAGAGTGCTCAGCTGTTGTTCTGGAGAACATGACCTTTTGGTTTCTGTGAACTCTGAGGTCAGAGTCTTTGCTGACCTTCCTGAACCCCTGAAACCAAAAGGGAGAGGGGAACGACTTAGTACCACAGAAGACTTAGTTCATTTCCTTTAATAATGCAGAAGTTACTTGTTCGTCAGCCAAATGAAAAGAAAGAAAAAATCTCCAAAGGCTTTGGTTTGGATAGAAACAAATATCTTCTTTTGCTTTGTTCTGTTGCTGAAACACTTCTAAAATTTAGTGCAGTCACTGGAAATCTTTAAGTCAACTGGAAGTACAATATGGTGATGAGTGCATGCCATCTTAAGCTGACATCTTGGCCACCTCCCAGATCTGGGCTCACACCCCCAAGCACTCACCCCAGTGGTGAGTGGCTCTCTAGGACTTCTGCTCAATTTTGCAAAATTAATGAGCTCCTCCCTGGATCAGAGCTTATACGTCAGGTAACTCCCCATCCAATCCCAGCATGTTCTAACTACCGAGCCAGAAAAGTAGGCCCTTGCTATATTAGCAAAGTTTGAACTGCTCTGACAAGAGGTAAAACAGAAATGCCAACTTGGATACCCTTTAGCTCTTTAGCTTGGCAAGGGAGAGACTCCAATTCACTGTTACATGGTCCTATAGAACATCCCGTTTCCTTAGCAGTGAGCCGTTCACTGGAAAGGTTTCACCAATACAGAGGTTGCTGAAGGATAATTTGTGTCCTCCCTCCTGCTGTCTGCCTTTAGGCTTTCATTGTGTTACTTTTGCATGCACAGTCCAGAGTTTCTCTGATCTTACTTACGCAACTCTCAAAGAGTCTGCTTGAAACCCAAGCCCCAGAGGAAGACTTAATGATAAGGTTGAGAGGGCTCTTTTCTTTCAACTTCTGCTCCTCCTCCCCACATTCCTTTGCTCTGGGCAGACATTAGGTTGGTCAGTGTGAAGGCAGGAAACACAGCTAGGGTAGTCACCAATTCCAGCCTCCACTACATGGCAATGTCTCCTCACCAAATTGTCATGAAAGAAAGCTCTTCCGCTGACACCACCAAGAGTTAGTTCATGGATCACCAGAGGTAGTTGCAACCTCATATTTTGCTCTGCCTCGTGAGTCCCATTCCAGCTACAAACAATTCTGCCCTTCGTGGCTATGCCATGGTAATACACACATGAAAAAACCTCCAGCTATAGCTGATCTGGTAGTGAGGGTCCACATTGCTGTGTGTACTGCCCAGGGAAACAGACCTCTGTGTAGTATAGCAATTAGGGGAAGGAAAGCAAACAAACAGACAAAAATAGTGCTTCACAGTGTCTAAAGGAGCCAGTTTTAGGAGTAACCCAACTGTATAAACCTGTCAAAGCAGTTAAGTCACCTGCTGGTTTATTAAGGTGGATAGAGGTGTAAATAAGTGGATAGTGGTGTAGAGCAGATAAAGGTGGTTTAATTTTAGTGATTCAGGTCTTTAAACTACTTTTACCTTTACCAAATATACTGTGAGGGATTTGGAACTCAACCCTGGAAAATTTAACTAATTCATGTGTTTTAACAAAGTAAAACATAACCACAGGCTTTGGGGTTCCTCCTAAATAGCTAACTCTTCCCTCTCCTCTCCTCCTCCTCTCCTCCTCCTCTCCTCTCCTCCTCCTNGTGCCAGCTGTAGGGCTCATGTATCTGGGAAATAAAGCACATTGGGCTGAGCCAGATAAATGCTCCACCCAGCAGAAAACAGGAAAAAAAAGGGAAGGGTTCCCTCATCCAAATCCCCAATCTGTCAGACCGCTAAACAACATGATAACCAAGGAACACAGGTGGTGAGGTGGGAACTCATGATGCAGGGTTGAGTCATTCCTTTCAGGTGTAGTCCAATTGCTTAAGCAATGATGAAAACACAGAGAAAATTTTAAAAAAACCTTTTTCATGTAGTAATTAAAAGAATACCCATTTGTCATCATTACAATGTCTGATGTCTTGACAATAATTACTGCAATACTAAAGGATAGGGCTCATTCTCTGGTCATGTATCCAGCTAGTTGAAGCTAATTTTGCAGATTTCTCTGGTCAGTGGAGAGAGAAGCTTCCAAAGCAGGATGTATTTCAAACAAAGATGAGTGTTTCAGGGATCTGAGACACCTGGAGATCAAAGAATCATGGAAGGGTTTGGATTGGAATGGACCTTAAAGATCATCTAATCCAACCCCTTGGCCATGGACGAGGACACTTTGCACTAGATCAGGTTGCTCAAAGTCCTGTTCAGCTTGACCATGAGCACTTCCAGTGATGTGGCATGCGCATCATCTCTGGGCAATTGGTTTCTGTGTCTCATCATCCTCATCATAAAGAAAAGAGGAGGCTGCGGGGGGACATTTTGGCTCTCTACAACTACCTGAGAGGTTGCAGTGAGGTGGGGTTGGTCTCTTCTGCCATGTCTCATGTGAAAGGCAAGAAAAAATGGCCTTAAGTTGTGCTGGGGTGGTTGAGATTAGATAATAGAAAACATTTTTTCACTGAAAGAGCAGTTAGGCATTGGAATAAGTTGCTCAGGGAGGTGGTGTAGTGGAAGTGTTCAAGAGGTGTCTGGATGTGGCACTAGGGGATATGGTTTAGAGGAAATAATGTTGGTGCTGCATTGTGGGTTGCACTACATGATCTTGAAGGTCTCCTACAACTTTGCTGATTCTGTGATTCTGTGAATCTACCATCTTTTACTTTAAAACTGTCACCCTTTTTCCTGTCACTACAGGTCCTGGTAAAAAGTCTTAAGAGCTTCCTTTAAATATTGAAAGGCAACATTAAGGTCTTCCTGGAGCCTTCTCTTCTGCAGGCTGAATAACCCCAACTCTCTCAGCCTTTCTTTCTAGGACAGTTGCTCGAACACCTTGATCATTTTTGTGCCCCTCCCCTGGACCTGCTCTAACAGCTTAGGTACTCTTTACTGTAAATTCCAGCTCCACCTCCAGGACATCTGCATTTCACATCCCATCTTTTTCTTGACTAGAGTTTGGCTCAGAAATGTTTACTCTCTGGGGACCAGGCTGAACAGTGCAGGCATCCTCCACACTGAGGTATTCCTGGTGTATGCCTGTTCCCCTCCATCTCTCCTCCCCTCCTGCACTGGCACTGCACCTGCCCAGGCCTGACATTTTTCAGTCAGCTTTGGCTCAGACTTGTAAGGCCAGCAGCTGGTTCACAGAGGTAGGGTTTATCACACCCTAGTCATCACCACAACAAAAATATGACATCATAAATGGCAGCTTTGTTGTTTCCTGCTTTTTGTCTGCAGCAGAATAAGCAGGGACAAGTGCTGGGCATGAGACACTCCAGCTTCCTGAGTGCTGCCAGAGCAAATCAGACAGAAGTGTATCTTCCCAGAGGGCAAAATATTTGGGAGGGTAGAGGGAAGAGACACTATTTTAGGAATAGTTTTTTTACAGATGTTTTCCCCTCCGGAAGTCCTTTTCTGCTATCTTAGGGCAAGGTCTAAGAGTGTTTAACTTAAAAGATCTGGTATGGAGATTTTGATCATAAAGACTTAATTAAATGAGGTGTTTGGGGAGTTTAATATTACATCTTTGCTGATGGCTGGCTGATTGTTTTACTTGCCTTTGATCAACTGTGTGAGTAGAGGGTCATCCCAATCACCGCGGGCCTACAGTATCCGTCATCACCCCTCGGTCCTATTTGTCTTGCGTGTGTATGCAGAAGGCCTGCTTTTGATGAACTGTGAAAAGAAAGATGAACTGTTGTAATGAAAACATTCCCTCCCCAAGATCCTCTTTAGACAACATTCAATTGGTTTGACCTTGTCCCCTCTCATGGAGGATGGTAATGATTCCTGCAGATGGCTGGGTCATTCCTTGGACACTTGGGAGCGAGGGAGCTGGATTCTCCATCTGTGTTAGCTCTCCAGCTATGCAGGCTGCAGCTGGGAAAAGCAAGCACAGCAAGGGTAGACATACCTGAGGTAGCTGGTTGGAATCCTCAGAGATGTTCTGAGATAGCTATTTACACTTGAGGGACCTCACCTAGGCTTGTTTTGTTCATGGCACTGAGTATGCATGCACTGGCTAGAGAGAGAGAGATGGATCTCCCAGGTCTGCAGTTTCCTCTCTGAAGAAAAGGCCTGGCCTGAGGGAAGCCATTCAAGATGTCAGCCCAGCTTTCCTTGCCCATCTGCCTTGAAATAGCCAGCAAATATTAGTAAATGGTCTGTTAGCTGAGCTAGTGACCTCCTCTTTAAACCCCTCTTGCTCCCAAAGAGGCAGCCTTCTCTCATTATGTCACATTTGGAAAAGTGACATAAAAGCTGGTGATAAACACAGCCTTCATGTTCATCATCATAGTTTCAGGGAAATGAAATCCCTGGACCAGCCCTGGGGAGGTGTGCCTGTTCCTCTGTCAAATGAAAAGGTGACTGTGTGGGAATTGGTTGCCCATTTGTCTTCATGGGAGAACACAAAAGCTTTCCAGTACTTTTACTGCTTAGCGAGAGCCAGTGGAAAGGAACAGCTCCATGTATTAGAAACATTTAACAGTATTTGGAAATGAAACGGGTAACTTCATACTTAGAGGCATCAGAGGACACATGAAACCTTGTAAGAACACTTAGTAATGGCCTGTGCATGGCCTGAATATTTGGTGAGTGTAAGCAAGGAAGAGAAAAGATAAATAGGGAAAAGAGAGCACACGAGAGTGATGGGACTTGTCCCATGTCACGCACACAGACCTCTAAACCAGACACCAAACAATCCCGGTTGATGTCCTGTTTGTGAAACCACCGAATCTACTTTGGTGGCCCTTGGAATACTTGATTTTAGTTGAGGTCAGTTTCCACTTCTACCTGAATAGACTGAGGATGTCATGACACATCAAGTTCTTGCAGCCTCATAAACTTGTGCACAGATCCTATAGCAGCAGTGTCAAACCCACTTTAAGGCAGTTTATCTTCTTTAACAGTGCACTTATCCTGTCCTTCTGTGGCTGTTCCAAAAGCAGCTGCAGCTACTTTAATGACTTAAGTCTTGCCTGTGCAAATATGTACAAAAAAAGGGTATGACAACTGGCCTCGTCCTTCTGATTTCCTCATACTTCCTCCACTTAAGGAGTTTCACGAAAATACAGACACTGTGCGTGGCAGTTATAAGACACCCTGACACTTAAGCGCAGGCCAAACACTGACCGTTCCTGCTTTGTCATGCTTCAGTGAAGCAAAAATGACACCCTTTTGCCAAGAAATAACACAGATACCAGCATCTTGGTACCTACAATAAGAAGCGTTTTAACAGACGCTGCTATCTGCAGCTCAGAGTGGTAGGGGTGGGATTTTCTGCCTACCTCTGCAGCACAGGATTATGTAGGCGTGACACATTTAATCAGTTTAATCATGTTTCCTTCCATTTTGGGTGCCTTAGATATTACTGCCTGGGCTGGCCTCATTTTCTCTTGACCTCTGCCAGAGGCACAAGAAAATTTGGTCTCCTGGAGGACTGCAGCCCTGCCATTTACCTAAAGTCAAGGGCTTCACAGGCTTCAATTTGACAGGTCCCAGTGGGATATGAGAGCAGCCAGAATGCTTTGTTCTTGTACCAGGCCCACAGCTTACTCCATAGTGCATTAAGTGCTACAATCCACCACAACTGTACTGGGTGAAGAGTTCTTCCTGCTGAGGTGTGCAGATTTAGCTACATTCATTCAGGCAGAATTCCTCAACAACCTTAAAAGCTGTTGTTTAGTCTCAGCATGATCTGCAGTACTAGGTGTGCAGCTGGCAGGAGTGGCAGTCGAGGAAAGGTCTAGCTTGGGATTCCCCTGCAGGATTTCTTCCAGACAAAGAACCTTACCGAAACACCATTGCATAAGAGAAGAGGAGGTCCCTCTGACTGGCATCTGAAGCAGTGCCATGAGGCTAAAACCCTGAGCTGGATTCACGAGCCAGCTGCCTGGGTTGCAGCAGTTCGTGGTGCGTGCGACAACATGCACATGGAGATTACTTGCTCCAGTAACTCGGGCTGGGTGTCCAGGACCCAAAGTAAATACATGAGCCACAGTGCTGTACAAAGGCTTAATACCCTCTACACATAGAACACCTTCCATTCAGCAGCATTTTAAAGCATTAGTACATCCTGCATACACGGAGCAGAGGGCAAAGCTGAACTTGGTAACCTTTGCCCCAAGCAGCGGTGGGAAGAACAACCAGGCCTTCATACAGAGCCTGCACCCCAGCTGCACCAGATGCACCCTGCTCCAGCCCTGGCCCTGCCCCGTGTGCATGGCTCCTGGCCATCTGGGATCCAGGCAATCCATGCTCCCAGAGACAACTTGGGCATACACAGCATGACTTGTAATCACATCCGTTGTGTTTGTGAGCAAATGCACAGGAAGTAGGTGTCTGGGTCTCACGGGGAGAAATACTTCCAAATATAAAAATAACTGGATGCTTTGGCACCCTGTCAAAGACTCCTCCAGACATAAAATAGCAAAAAAACCTGAATACTGAATGATCAGCAAAATTATTTGACTTATTTCATTGGACAGCACATGAAAGTCACAATCCTGCTGTCCAGGACACACACTTCTTTGTCCTGCTAAGTATTTCTAAAGCATCTGATGGCATTATTATCCCAGCCCTGACTTGGTAGCAGAACTAGACTAGTCAGAAAGCCAACTTCCTCCTCCCTCGGTGCTTGCCAGCAACTATGTTCAGAAGGCACATGCACATCCCAAGTACTGTGCTATTGAGAGCCCCAGGCACAGGTCCTGCAAGCACAGAAAGCCATCCAGATGCCGGAGGAGAGGGGTGGAAGCAGAAAAAATTCTCGAAGTGTTGCCATCTCGGGAGCATTATTCTACCAGACCTGTATGTTTTCAGATGTTTCAAAGGGGGGGATAAAAGAACTGATGTGCATAATTTGAAAATTATTTTCTAATTTTCAAGAAGTTCACTATATAAACCAAAAAACCCCTCCATCTGCAATGGAAACTTTCTCCTTGGAGGAAAGTTACCTTTTAGGTGCAATGATAGAACCAAGGTTGTGCATCATTCATATTAAGCTTGCTAACAATTTTAAAAGAGTTAAAGAAAGACATGCCTGTTCCTCTGCAAGTATTTTTGAAAGTATTTCCATTTTTTTCCATTATCTTTGTCTCCAGCATTTATTCTAGATTTTTCAATTACCATTTCCCTTGATCAGCACGATCAGTTTTTCAAAGGCAACAATAAAAAAAATTCTTGAAAGAAAATTTTAAATTGGAAGTTAAAAATTTAACATTTATATTTTTTCAAGAAGAGAAAGATGAATTAAAAAATCTGAGCAATTAGCAAATCCATGGAAAAATAAGCACTTTTGAAACCTATGGAAATTCAACTGAATTGCTGACCTTTAAAACTGTGCAAACAAAAGAGAAAAATATCCACCCATTTCTAGTTTTTGGTGAAATTAGAAATTGCATGCCTCTGCACTCCCAGATGAATGTCAAATCTTGCACCTCATCAGTATCCATCATTATTCCTACTTAGAAAAGGGTCTGTTGCAGATGAAGTGGAAGGTCGAAGGAGCTCGCTGGCCCTTGGCTGGTGTGTGTGTCTCGAATCTAAATTCCAGAAGAGTCACAAGAGAGGACAAAAGGACGCAGAAGTGCAACAGAAAGGAGATGAACTCACAAACAGGGGAGAGTTGCTCTCCATGTGGATGTCTGAGATACCTTTTACTTCTAAACTAGCCAATGATAATCGTGCTGGCTTAGCTACATGGAAGAATTCTGCCCAGCAGTGCCTGGCTCATGGCAGCAAAGATGAGCTCCAACCTCTTTAGAGAGTAGCATCATGGGCAGCCACAGCCTGGGGAGCCCTAAGCCACCACTGCCATCCAAGCCTCCCCTCCTCCTGTGCTGGCCCCTGACTGGGCACTCCTCCGGGCAAATGCCAGTTGCATAATGTTCCCTCATTAAAAATGGACAGGGTTACAGAAAAGGAAGTGCTAAAAATACAGGCATGATGAACTTGCTGAAAAGGCAGCTTCTTTGTTGGGTCCTAAGGCCCTGCTCACCCCATGGTGTTTAAATCTGTGAGGGTGTGCGCACTGCTGTTTTACCCAGGTCTAATATATCCATGGCAGGGTGCCCTTGGCTTTTTCCTTTTATTTAATCTTTGACTTTACAGTGTTGGAACTTGCTTCCCTATGAAACCGGAGAAGGAGGGATTGTTGTGTGCTGCTTGTTGTGTGCGTCAAGTTTTGCTTTTGTTTTGTTTCTATTACTTTTATTGAGTTACATAAAGAAACTCAGCAGGTCCTGGCTGCTTGGGTGTCTGTCTGATTCAGTTTGCTTGGGCACCAAGGTGTACCTCACTGCAAGGCCACCACACCAGTCACCACTGGAGAAATGGTTTAGGACATTTCCAAGGGCAGCTGGTCCACCAGGGAGACATATTTTTACATCAGCTGAGTCCTGCCCTTCATGGTTGTTTGCATCTGTAACTCCCTTGAAGAGGAGCCCCAGTGGTGTTTTGGGGATATTCTTCTGGACAATTTTAGGATGGACAACTAATCTCTTCTCCCATCAGACAACAGTCTGTAAAACCAGATGGTGGCCTGGTCACAAAACACCTACCAGAGAATTAAGAATCAGCTTTGTGACTTTTTGCGGTCATAGCAGAAATCACACGAAACTGAGCTGGAAGAAACTTTTCAAGGTTATCTTGCCCTTCCACCAGCCTCCAGATAGGATCATCTGTGCTGAAGGTGATGAGATACTTATCTCAGCTGCTGCTAAAGCCTTCCCAACAGAGCACTTGCAGATAGCAAAAAATCCTAGTGGTGCACAAGTCTCACAACTGAAAAATGGCTTTTAACATCTCACCTGAATTCCCTTTGTTTCATTTTAAGCCTGTCACTTCCTTTCCTGTCCCCAGCAGACATGAAGAACAGCTTATCCTTCCTCCTTGCAGTAGCCTTTCACATACTTGAAGGGTGTTAGCACATCTACCCGTCTTCGATTCCCCAGACTAAACAAACCCAACTCTCAGTCTTTCCTCATAGGTCATGTTTTCTAGTCCTCTGATCACTCTTATTCCTGCCTGCTGGACTCTCTCCAGTTGGTCAACATTATTCTTGAAGCTTGGTGCTCACAAGTGGATGTAGATTGATTCAACAGGTTACTTCAGGCCAAAGGAGAGATGGGAGTAGTTTCAAAGCTGGGAGATCCTGACTGTGAATGACCTAGTCACTCTAGTTGTGGCAGCTCTGCAAAACTTGGCCCTGAGTCAGACTGGCAGTCTCACAGAGAAGCAGCAGATTCACAGATAGATATCAGCACCTCAGATTCATCCTGGAACCTAATGGGCGGCTGTAGAAAGGAAACAAAAAAAACCCCAACACAAAAAATCCCACCGCTAGAACTGCCATAGTGGACTCACTGCATGATATTCTTTGTGATAAGTACACAGTTAAATTTGTTTCTGCTTCAGTTTCTGGATAGATTTACGATGAGTTCCTCTGAAGAGCATGCGGAGAACAAAACAGTCTGTTAGCAATGTATTCAGGGACAAGTGACATTGTCCTGTTGTCCCAGAAAAGGAAAGTCGTCCTTTTCATGTCCCAAGTCTTACTCTCTGGGTGAGGGAGTATGCTAGTGTGCCTATACTGCCTTTGCCAAAATTCCAGAGCAGACTCCAGACTAGTCTGTAAATTGAGTACAGCACAAAAGCTGAAGGAAGGTGAGCTCTTTCCTGAAATCATGGCATATAGCTCTCTGAGCAGACAAGACACTGACACAGTTGTTCTGCTCCTGGTCCTGCCTTTAGCTCAGTGGCCAGCACTGGGATCTTTGCAGCATATTTCATTGCATGCTGCGAACGTGCCCCAAGGAGCTTGTTGGGTTTGTGGGAAAGATTCTCACTCCCAAAGTTATTTTTCAAGGCAGCGGGGTTTCTGTCTGGTTTCATTGTCATGTTGCAAACTTTTTTCCCCTGGAAATTGCTCTTTCCAAACTCTAACCTTAACATCCCTCAAAGAGCTTGCCCTTTTTGAGCCAAAATCCTTAGATTCTGTCAAGTGAAGACAATGGAAGGACGTGTTAAAACAGCAACACTGCTACACCTCAGGCAAGGCTCAGCTCCACTCTTTTCTGGGGAACTGCTCAAATACATATTGGCTAGGATTTGAGCCAAGATTTTTTCAGTTAATATTTGCAAAATTTAATCACAACAGCCCAGATGCAACATTGCCTTAATCCCATTGAATTGTTCCTTAGTCTGCAGCAAGCGCCTCCGGTTTCAATTAGACCATTCATGGTTACAGGCACTTTTGAATAAGAAGGGATCAAAACCTGATTCTGGAAACCTGGTTGTAGAATTCGTTCATCCAAACCAAAGTTGCATTTCAGCTGTCCAGTCCACAGCGTGTTATAAAAAGGGAAGTTTTAAATAAACGCAGTATTGGACTATTGTAGCAAAAGGCAGAGAAGACCAAACTTCTTGAAAGAGAAGGTGTAGACTGGCTCTTTGCAAAAAAAATCTCCCTTAAAAGCTCCCTCTTTAAATGAGAGATCAAACCTGGAAAACAAGCCATACCTACGCCAGGAGGCAGGCTTGCCTCCTGAGTGCCAAATAATAATAAATGATGTGTCTGTAATCCATAGCAGAGATGCAATGGCATTTTCTTTGACATCAAATGCTAAAGAGGGAGTGAATACTTCTGTAAAACGTTTTTTCCAATGCAGGGTGAAAGATCTTTCACCAGAGAGAGGATGATCTCTGGGGATGGTTGTTAGTATCTTTTCATTCCCACATTAGCATGAAGAATCCGACTGTGTTTATGTACCTAATACCAAATAATTTCAGGAGCAAAAGAGATTCAACTATGGCTAAAGTGAGTCAATAAAAAAGACATGTGCAGGAAGGGAGAGAAACTGAACGGGAAAAAGCTTGGACTCAAGAGATAACTATACCTTTTTGCACCGAGCATTTTTAATTCAGCCTGAAAACTCCTTTCAAATGCAAGGGAAAAGAAGGATAATCCCACATCCTCCTAGAGGGCAGCCACAGTGCTATTTGGAGAGCAGTCCTAACAGCAACAGTACAGCACAGGGTGGTCAGGGAAAATCAGGATCTGTGTACCTCCAGTGGAAGGAAATGAATTCCAGAGAACAGAACTGACTCAGTTATAATTTGATCAGATCACTCTATATCACTCCTCCACAAATACCAAATGCCATCCAGAATGACCTTCCATTCAACCACATAGTCTGGGCTCGATCCTGTACCCCACCAAAAGATTAAAGAGCAAGCTTAAATTTACAGCAGGACGTTTTAATTCTCTGTATTAATACCATGTTTTAAAAAGTGCAGCAGGTTTTATTCCCTGGTTATTTCCTAAAGCCACATGTTGGCTCAGCAATGCTGGGTTTCACTGGAACACCTGCTCTTTGCAGGCTCCGCAGACCGAAGGACGAGTTAATTAGGTAACTTACCCAAAGGTCACATGGTGAGTAAAGTAGGATTAGCACTCAAGTTCCTCCTGGCAACTAGTCCTGTGCTGTGACAATTAGAAAAGGTTAACCATCCTCTTTTAGCTTTTGTTTTCCGTCTTCCAGAATGGTGCAGCACGTACGCAGGGCTGGGCTGTGTTACATTGCCTCTGCAGTATTTTGGAAAAAAACCCACAAAACAAACAGAGAACTCACCCCAAAAAGGGCTTTGAAAAGTCATCATATCTGGTGGGATATGGTGCTTGAAAGGGAACGGAGCAAAACAGTGGATTAAGCTAAGCATACTGAATATGAATTCTGGAAAATGCCCCACTCCCCCGCTAATCCCCACGCACAGCCCTTGCATGCCCGCTGCTCTGTGACACACTGTCATGCTGCTGCCCGTCTCCTGCTCAGGTGCCCTGGCTCCCCCTGCCCCTCTGCCCTGCAGGCAGATGTGAGCTGCCAAATATTAGTGAAGGGTGTTACACATCTGTGCACCTGCAGTGCCATTTTGCTCCTCAGCTGGACTGCTCTGTCCACGCCATGCTTCAGCAGACATGCCTGGGAGCGCAGGGCAGCAATCTTCCATGCATGCTGGTCCTCACCCTCAGCCCACTGCTGTCCTCTCCAGCCTGTCCTCACCCTGCCTTGCCTACAGCCCCATACCCTGGTACTTGTAGCATATGAAGGGGAAACTTTGCTGCAAAGGAGCACAGGGCTCTGTCCCTCCTTATCCTGGGGGGACCTTGTGCTATCCTGGGCTGACAAGCATCCTGTAACTCAGCTTGGGCCTGCATGGGTTGACACCTGATCTCCGACAAAATTACTGATCACTCTCAATGAGCTGCGCAAGTACTGGGGGACGGACAGGTCTCCATCTTGATTTGGGGACAGCTGTGAAGGGACAGAGTGCTGGTCTTCCTTCTTTGGGCCAGTTTTGTGCTACTTTTGGCAGGAAAGCAAATGTAATCCAAAGGACTTCTGGTCACACCAGGGCACATAGACCCTCCAACCCCACCTTGGCAGAATCTAGGTAACAATACCATCACAAAAACGTCCTTGAGGTTGTATTTTGGGACCCCTGGCTGTGGCCTCTCCTCCATCAGCATTAGTAAAAAGAGCAAATGCAAATGTGTCTTATCTTGGAGAGCAGTGATGGATTTTGGCTCTGGCTGGAGATGAAATGTGTGCCACCTGATGACACATATTAGCATGCTCTGTGCACTTAGCTCCCAAAGTCATCCCTCCAGGACTCTTCCCATTGTCCTAAGCAGCATCCTTGGGGAAAAGGGATTTGGCTGTTTCCAAGCAAGGATAGCAGAGTGAAAATGAATCTCCTGAGTCCTTCTCCAATTCCTTGAGTACTGCACCTCCCTCCTCCTCTTGTTGGTGGGCAGATGTGAAGATCAAATGCTTATCATGTTGCTGGAGTTTGCTGAACACATTTCACCCACAGCCTTTAGCAGCAGTAATGTGGGGTGGCCACTCACCTGCCACAGTACCAGAAAGCACATTCCACACCAGGCAGAATACATGGGAGGAGTGCTGCAGTCCCTTCCCCTGCTATAAATACATCCTTAGTATAAGGGTTTGAAATGGAAAAAAACCCATTCACATGGCATTGTGTAGTGGCAGACAGTAATTTCTCTGCTTGCCAACAGCTTTAGATACAGGTGTCTTTATCGTGTGAGAGTTTACTAGACCATTAATCAGAAGCAGCAGGTTCAGCATCAGCCAGGGACCATGTCCCAAGATACTAGTTGTTCAGGATAGGTGTAACTTAAATTCACAGCCATTGAGGGTAATCGCGAAAGCGAGATCTGCTTCTAGGCTGTGAGAAGGACAACTTGACTTTAAAAAGTCGGCTCATATTTACTGTGGGTTAGAAAAAGCACCTGTTTAAACTCGGCAGATCTGAATAACAGTGGGCATGTTTTGGGCACTGACCCGTTAATAGAAAGGGTGGGGCTTTGCAGTCATTAAGAGCAACCAGCAACTGAAACAAATACAATGAAGGAAAAACAGCACTTTCTTTAACCCGAGGATAGGAAGGAGGGTGAAGATCATGGCTAAAATAAACTTTTAACAAACATGCTGTCTCATTCCCAGTTGCTGGCCTTCTGACATGTCCTCCACTAAGAGGCAAGAACTTCAAGATACATCAACTATTTCTGTTCCTAAGGAGATCCCTAGCACTGAATGGTATCTGATGACCCTGAACTGGCCAAAGGGTCCAGAGCAAGACATTATAATTGAAGTAGAACATTCCCACACAGAAAAAAGTGTACTATTCCCTCTGAGAATAAAACCTGGATGAAAAGCCTGAGAAGAAGGAGCAAACTCTGCATGATTTCACCAGCAAGTAGCGTTGAGGGGCTTGGATGTTTCACCACCTCCTTCTCACTTCTTGCAGAAAGGATTGTCAGAGGGAGCTTTTCTGCCCATCTGAACTTCAGGTCTCCTCCACCTAGCTCCTGGGCCAATCTGGACTGTGAAAACACTCTCACAGGTGTTTTCAGCATGGTCCTTTTTTTCTCTCTTTCATAAACTGCTGTGCAAACAGGACAGATTTCTGATCAACAGCTGTGTCTATCCGCCTTTCTCTGAAAGCAGCTATCTATGAGTCACCTAAAATAAGCAACTGGGGCTACCCCCTCACCTTCATCTCTGAGGACATCACCGAGGCCGTGAAACCTTGGCTGGTTGCCCATTCCCAGGGCCAGCCCTGGCAAATGTAATTCTCATCGGCTCCATGTATTAGCATTGTCTGTCTCAGCAGCCCAAAGGGTTGGAATGCCAATTTATGTACAACTACTGAAACAGGCAGCAGCATTCTTCAGAGTAAGTAGGCTCAGAAAATGTTCCTGGTACCTGCAATGCTATCAATGCTATCAATCAATCAATCAATCACCAAAAAGCTAAATGGCAGAAAGCATTTGGATATGAAACATGCTGTGTAGAGTTGACAGTGCCTTGACTTTGTGCCGAACACTTAATACTTTTGGAGAGCTCCTGTGTTATGGGACTCCCTGAGTCACATAGAGCCCTTGCTCTGTCACAGCCATGTATGGCCACTTGAGACTCAGTAATGTGACATTAAAGGTCACCAGCTCCATAGAAAATACTTTAATATACAGTTATTTTTGAAAGATCAAATCTATCAAAACTAGTAGAGTTTTCTCTACATCAAAGACACTTTACTGACACTCAGTGAAGCATGTCTCTTTAGATCCTAGAGAAAGGAATGAGCCTCATAAAAGAATAAATATCTTTCCATTTCATCTCTTGATGCCTCTATCTATGGAGGTATTTATACAGCCCCCATAAGTAGTCTCTGGGTATTTACCTCACCTGCTTAGAGTATAGATCTACTAAAGAGACATGATTTGTCTCCATAACCAACCTAATTTTCTTAAAACAGCTTTCAGGAAGGAGAGACAAACCTGTTAATGCAGTTAGTCATAGAACATTTTGCTGCATCAAGGGTTGTTTTCCTGTTTAGCAGGATGCTGCTTGGTTGGTGCCATGTAATTTAAGAGTTATCTCTCAAGATATGACAGCAAAACCAATTAAAATACCAGGAGCCCAAAACCTGACTGTATTTCAGAACTTTTGCAGCAAAGCAGAGGAGTTTATATGCCTGAGTCTTTTGTCACTGTTGAATTCCCCATGGGGCAGGAATATCAACAAGAGAAGTGTGTATTACTTGCTCTTATAATCCTCTCTGCAGAGAGGTTGGACAAATGTCCATGACACAATCTATGGTCTACTCCAGCCATTCCCAGCTGCCAAAAGGAGGCTTTTCCTGACATCGTGAGCAACCCTGAAGGTGCTCTGTGCAGTGGGATATATTTGTGACAGCCCCAGGGGTCATGGGCAAAGGTAACTTCAGAGATCACTATGGGGGAGAGCAGACCCTCTTCTGCTTGCTGAGCTTTACAGCAAAGAGCTGCCTGTATTTCAGGCCGTGGTAATCCCTTGGATAAGAGCCTTGTCCATCGTCGGAGTGCCCAGTTTTGCTTCACAATCTGACCTGCACAGAAAAGAGGACAGATTCACCAAGAGAGGTGAACCCTCTCCCTGCTGCCCAGGGTCTGGGGTGACCCCATCTGCGGACTGGTGGTCCATGCTCACCTGGATCCAGGCACCATCCTCACTGGTGACTGCATCACTCTCCCAGAGAGGAGAGCAGCATCCAGTGAGGGGCTGGCTGCAGGGGGCTCTGGGGAGAGCCCACCACAGCCAGGGGAGCCTGGAGAGGTTGGCTTTTATCCCCTCTTATCAGTGCACCAGAGGTTACTCCTGCTGGGAACTTGGCAGCTCGGCAGCCGGCAGCCTGAGGCCTGGCTGATGAGGGCAGAAGGGATTAGCATACAAAATCTCTTTCAGGAAGATGTCCCCTGGAACTGGAAGCATATCATCATGTCACTGTCGACCAGTCAGGCAGCACCAGGCTGCCACAGCCTGATTAGTCTCCTGTCACTGGAGCACAGCCCTTCCCTGGGCCTGGGAGGGCCTCCCATCTTTTCTTGTGCTACAGGGTGCCCTGTAGGTGCCACAGGATGTCAGAGCTGACAACCCCATGGGTATGTGAGAGCTCACTGGCACTCCTGGCTCCAGCATCCCTCACTGCTCCAGCTTCATCCCAGCTGCCATCCCAGTATGGATGTCCAGGTGGGACATCCCCATCCCCACGCTGCAAATGCAGACTTTGGGCTGCACTGTTGAGCCTCCCTTCATATCTGTGCCCTGCCACTCAATGAGGAAAAGGAGGGCAAGCACCGAGCCCCACCACTAACTAAATGTGGCAGTCAGTGATTTTGCAAAGGGAGAGGAACAAGCTGTCACCTTCCTGAGAAGGAAAGGCCACTGCCTTCAAAAGAAAGCCTACACAATAAATAGTGAGGATTACTGGGCAAACCTCATACACCGGAGCATGGAAGTCAGCAGCACTGCAAAACCTCACCTCACCTCACAATGCCACAGTCTCCATTGTTTTCCAAAGCAATACACCTGCACTTTCAGATGAACCCAAATACCAGGATGGCCCAGCCACTGACTTGGAGATGCCACTCACAGCCACAGAGGGCCTCAGCAGGCCATGAGACTTCCTTGCTGCATTTTCTTTTTGCAGTGTTTTCATCCCATAGAAAGCTGGACTGCCAAAACTGGACACAAAACCTCCCAAAGCAAAGCCTTTCAGGCTCTGACTTAGCACAGCCCCAGGCTCCCCAACCATTCTCAGGGGCCTTTCACAGCAGATGCACCTGGGCCGCAGCCAAGCTGGCACAAAGTTTACATGAATCTTGAGACATTTTATGACCTTAATAATGTTTAGCTGAAATTGGTGGGACTGTTTACAGCCCAGGCCAAACCTACCTAAAAGTATTTCTTACTAGGGCACCAGGTATGCAAATCCTCTCACCTTTATGTCATTGACCTTTCTGTGGGAGGAGAAGCAGTGCAGAGGCATGTGGATAGCAGAGTACTCTCATTTGTAACTGTGACGGCACCATATCCATTACGAGCTTCTGCCCTTGTTCTTAGAGGACAAGTTGCAGTAATAATATAGCCCAGTGAACATTTCCATCATGAGATCACGATTTTTTCTGTGGGAGACGCAGTAGCACATTACGATTTACTGGCCTTTAGCTGACCAATAACGATTTTCTCACTGTAGTAACATAATGCTGCAAACTTTCTGCAGTGAAAAAGCAGTGACCACACTTTTAAACAGAGATTTACTTCCACTCTTACACCTGCAAAAAAGGAACTTTTGTCTTGCATGTAAGAGAAACTACATTTTTACATACTGGATTTTTATATGCCTGATTTATGCTTCCCCTCAGACAGCTCTGAAGGCCAAATACTTGGACTGACAACCATGAAAAAATTGGGAGCAGAGGGACAAAAAGCAAATGCTAATTTTGCTACTGAGCACCCTGAAAGGGAGATTTATACTTTTGAAAATGCCTAAAAAGAAAACTCATGATGTTGTGAATAAAGCTCAATATATTGTAACCAGGACAGGGCATCATTGTTGATTTATATTGATGCAATATAACCATACTTGTTTTAACAGTTTCAAAGGGAAGAAGTTCACAGAGAAGTGCAATAGATGACTCAAGTTTTTGTCATTTCAAAACAATACAAACTGCAGAATTTATTGCTGTATAATCAAGTTTTTATTAACACCAAATGTAATCAGATAATAAAGTCTATCTCCTAAGTCTTTTCTCAAAACACAGTCTGGCCAAAGTTTTTCCCTCAGTGTTGTTCAGCTCAGATCCTAGACTGCATGAAAGTGGTTCATGGTAAGAAAATTGCACTCTACAAAGAGAGATTTGAAGAAATTCTCTCTATTTAGCTGATCAAAGAGACAGCTAAGAGACAACTTGATTTGGGTTAAAAAGTGTCTGCACAAGAAAGTATCTAGATAGAGAGGTTCTTTACTCTGAAATGTGGAAACTGAACTGCAAAAAAAACAAGACCAGAAGTAAGCCTCTAATAGTGAGGGTGTTAGCACTGGAGTAGATTCTCATGAGACTTCCAGATTTTTCATTGTTTGAAGTCTTTGGCCAAGAGTGGATTTTTTTCTAAAAAATATGTCTGGTTCAGTCATAGATGATTTGTGGAGGCTAATAAGAAAAGAATGATAGTGTGAAATGCAACTGCCCATGACTTTTCTAGAGCAGATCCCCTCTTTAGGCATGCACAGAACTGTTCCCAGGGCCGTCACACACTGCAGTTGACCGCAGCTTCCTTTCCTCCATGACCTGTCTCAAAACACATCTAGGCCACTGGCTTTGTTTGCTGTCCTGTGTAGAGATGAAACAACAACTCAGCTCAAACACAACTGCTTTGTGTTCCAGCTGCCACTTGCAAAGCACTCCATTCTTCAGGACCACAGGTACCTGGGAAATCTGGTGCTTCTTTGTAAGTGTTTAGAGCATGTCACTGATGTTTTGAAAACGTGGGTCGACATGGGATTCAGGAACAACTGAGCTCTTTACTCAGTACCAGAAGTGCACAGAAGATAAAATTCAAATAAAAAGCTCCGCACAGATTTCTATACTTCAATATCATCCCTGTGGTGGGGTAATATTAAATTTGAATCAGTTCCTCTGCTAGCTCTGCTGATAAACCAGACTTCCTCCTGGTACGAAATCACACTGGATCCTTCCCTTTCCTCCACAAAGATTATTCTAGGTCCTTGGAAAAATCCCACAAGAGTCTTCTTCGTTTTTTTTAATCCCCTCTGTTCTTTGCCCTATCCTATTTTCATTCTCCAGTCCCTCTCTTTGTAGATAGGAGCTTCGTTCCCACCAACGTCATTAGCATATCAATTGTTTGCTCAGAGGACGGTCATTATGACTCTGTTCCTCCCTGTTATTACTCGTTGCCCTTAGACTGGTGCTAAAGGCCTTGTCAGCAAAGACAGAAACAGAAAACATTGCAGGATAGAGCAACGACCATAGCAACAACATCACATTAATCAGGGTCTGTAGTCTATGCAAAGACAAACTTACCAAATAAACAAACTTCAGGATGCAAGACACCATCAAGTTCCCTTTCAGCCCAGGAACTAGAAACCCCCAGATACTTGCTCCCAGGCCTCCCTTCTCCAGGTGAGAAAATGAATCAGCTGGGAGCAAGGTAACCCTGCATAACCCATTCACAGGACTATTGACACTTACTGTCAGGGTGGATGATAGAGCAAAGGACTTCTGTGTTACCTAAATAATTTAATTTACAGCAGTCACGGGGCTGATGATTTGCACTCCCCCACTTTAGGGAACATACATGGCACAGATGAGGCTGAGAAGCCAGCTTTTCAAATGTCAGAGGACTTCTGAAAAATAGGTTTATTGAGGTGTTAGGAAAGGAATAATAATAAGAATAATTCACTTATATTGAGCATATATGTATTTACATAATTTATTAAAAATAAATAAATGTATATTTATAAAATGTGTCTCAATATCTGTTCCAAGAACAGTGACATGACTGTATCTTGGGAAGCCAAAATGCACATGGAATACCTTCACCACTGTTGATTTGTCAAGGTGTTAGAATCCTCTGGGGGTAAAATGTACCTTTGAAGTAACTGGCTCGAATTCAGTCACCCACAGTTGCGGCAGTCTCGGGATAACAGCAAGCTTGGGGTGCACAGAGATCCCATGGTCAGCATCGAGGTCATGCACACAAACACATTTACATTCACCCCTATCACTTGTTGAGAGGCCGGAAATTGCTGGTGAGTTATTTAAGAGGGGAAAATAAGATAAATATCACTTCTGAGATAGAAATCCTCTCTGAAAAAACATATAAATTCAGGAAAGGGGACAGTTTAAAACTGCTGTCTGCTTATCTTCCTGTCTTATGTTCTTCCTCTCCTGTATCTCCAGAAGTTAAAAATCTTGGGCTGCAGTACTGAGGACAATGCTGAGGGGGACTGTGCGTCACTGCGGTGCAGCCAGGACGGTCTGTGGGCCTTCCTGAGCAGGTGCACTGACGGCAGAGGTCAGCACAGAAGGGCAGCGCTGCACAGAAGGTGTCAGAAGGGCACCAGCTGGCCTAGGCAATCTGCCTGTCTTACCACGGCTGGAGACAGTCCTTGGGCAGAGGGAGACTCCAGGCTTTGCCACATCATGGGCTCTACCCGGAGATCAAACAGCTGAAATGTAGCCATGGAAAAGTCGCGGGGAACAGAGCATGAGCTGACATGCTGAATGTGCTCTTTGACCAGTAGACACTTCCAGCCATGCCTTTCCTGCGAGGCAGGATGGGCTGCAGGAAGTTCCTGCTGTACCAGCCCAAGGCAGCCAACCCTGAAGGAGGAGACTGGGGTAACAGGTGCTGCTGTTGTACTGAATTATCAGCACGGAGGCAGTCTGACAAGAATGATCAGGACTTTCAAGGGGACGTGGTGGGAATGTCACCAGCTGCCAGAAAGGACAACCAAAATAGAGTAGTAATTTCTTCCCCATGGTTCATGTTTGCTTTTTCACTGAGGCACAGGGCATGGGACTGTTCATGGTGCAGGGTTGATGATCTAGTTGTGGAAGACTGGAGACTAGCAGGCAGCTGAGGTGTCAGATCAAAGAGCAGCTTGCCTCTCCAGGAGAGACCTCTGAATGTGTGCAGACATGGACTCCACTATGGAAGCTACTAGGCTTGCAAGGAGAGCAAAAGGAGATCTCCGTGGGACTGAAGCCCACTGTTTTCAGTTTGTGGTCATGGCACATTTGTTTGCAAAGCAGTATTCAGTCAGCCACAAGTCACAAGGTTCAACCTGCTTGGACTGTTTTTCAGGAACTTTAAACGAACAAACACCAAATCATGAGATAAGGAAAAAATAAAATTTCCTGGAGAAATATTCTGAGACATGTAGAAGATGGCCAAATTCTCATAAATGAATGTGTGAGCCAGGTTCTCTCCTGGATCTTCTCTGTATAGTCAATGTTGAAACTCAACCTTTGGCTTTTTACAGGGCTACTGGAACCCACAGCTGGGCTAGAGAATTCAGTGCAGGGCATGGCCCAGCCTGCAGGGACCCACATTGCCCATGGGGGCAGGATCCATGTCCTGGTCAGCACTCTCCTTGTGCCTGTGTGTCCCTAGCCTGCAGATCGGTGGGATCAACCTACGTGTGAGCCAGACTATGACCAATGCAGGCAATCAGAGGTTTGGACATGGAGTGTGATCTTGATCCTGCAGATGTCCCCTTAGCAGTGAAACCAGGTGACTTGTTTATATAAAGCAGTGCAGATAAGAGACACCTCTTTCTTGGGAGAGAAATGGCAACCTGCCAAGGGGGAGTGCATGGTCTGACACACACAGAGTGTGATAGGAGCCAGTAGGAGACCTGGATCCTCTTCTCAGATCTCTCCCTGACTCATGGACGTGTAGGATAGGACGCTTGTCTATGGACCAGCTCTGAATTTAAAATATTATTATTCAAAAAAAATATTTGCCATCCATCCAGGAACTTGCTACCGACTTTTGAAACAACCACTAGTTGCTAATCTTGCTAAAATACTTCTCCACAAACCCATCTTGGTTCTTCTGTGAATGAGCTCTTCCTTGGGTATATCTAGGTTTCCTCTTATGAGGATTGGTGAGGTTTGGCTGTCGGTTTTGACAACTCCAGCCTCTTTTTCCAAAGTCTATTCCCATTGGCTGAAAAATCAAAGCCTCTCTGAAGAGAAGAGTAGACAGTTGACAGAGTAACTATAGCAGAAAGCAGGAAAAGACAGAGCTGAAGGCGTTAGGAAAGATTTCTTACTGATCATCACCACACAGAGTCTTTGTTTCTAGTGATGGGCTGCATTTTCCATCCCTATCAGTTAGTTAACCTTCCTGGGTGCAGACAATAAGATGACACTACCAGAAGAAGCCCCATCAGATATATGAATGCGATTTCTAGGTAATTCAAAGAGCAAAACCAATTTCCTTAGAGAAGGTTGCAGTTCAAAAGGCTTTCACTGAGATGTGACATGTGGCCACACCTCAATGAATTGTTTTCTAAAATTACAGTGGTTAATCAAATATAAAATTCACACAAAAAATAACAGGAAAAAAAAAGAGGAAGAAAGAGAGTAATATAACGAGTATCAGTATGCCTTTATTTGCAGAGGACACTATAAGGTCCAATATGTAGGAGCTGAGTGCACCGTTAGCAAGTTTGCTGATGATGCCAATTTGGGAGATGCTATTAACTCTCTTGAGGGACAAGAGGCCTTGCAGAGGGATCTAGATAGATTGAAGCATTGGCCTATGGTTAATGGGATGAAATTTAACAAGTTGAAATGCCAGAGTAATGCTGAGCACAAGTATAAACTGGGAGATGAGTGGCTTGAGAGAGCAATCCGGGGGTGCTGGTTAGCAGCAGGCTCAGTGTGAGCCAGCAGTGAGCCCTGGCAGCCAAGAGGGCACCACATCCTGGGATGCATCGAACGCAGCACAACCAGCAGATCAGAAGAGGTGATTATCCTGCTGTCTGCTGTTCTTACCCTGAGCACTGTGTGCAGTTCTAGGCCCCACAGGTTAAGAAGGATGTGAAGGTCCTTGGATCCAGCTGAGGGCAAAAAAGCTGGTGAAGACTCTAACGTATGCCCTATGAGGACTTGTCTAGTTTGGAGAAAAGAAAGTCTGAGGGGTGATCTCTACAGCTCCCTGAAAAGGGAAATTAGGAAGGGAGACACTGAGCTCTTCTCCTTGGGATCCAGTGATAGGATGCATGGAAGTGGTTGAAAACTACATCAGGGGAGGTTTAGACTGGATATTAGGAAGATTTCTGTACTGAGAGAATTGTCAAATACTGAACAAGCTTTCTAGAGAGGTGGTCAATGCCGTTTAAGAAGCATTTGAGCAATGCCCTTAACATGGTTTAACTTGTTTAGCATTGAATTAATCAGGCAGTTGAACTAGATGATCACTGCAGGTTCCTTCCAACTGAAATAGTCTATTCCCTTATTCCCTAGTATTATGACTCATGTCCTTATTGGAGCCACAGTTAGGGCTTTCAGTGCTGTTTGGAAGACAAATGTCTGGTTACTTCCCTGGTAGGAAGTTCTCTGGGAACATTCCAGACAGCAAGTATTTCTTCAGATATTTGGATGTGAAGAAACTGAGGCTCACATCCTCTGGAAGCAGGCAAGAGGAGAGCTGAAATACAGTTACTCTTCCTTTCTCATTCCTGTTATCCTTCCTCCCTTAATGCAGGGCTCAGGCCCAGGTGAGCTGCTGTGTCACATGCAGGGTGCATGGTATTTACAGCTAACTGGTATTGTGGCATCTAATAATATAGAGCATCAAACCTGTGAGCTGTGTATGTAGACTCAAGGTACTTCTGCACTTGCTGTTTGCGTCAGCACGGGTCAGCAAATGATTTTTCTGGGATATGACGGTTTCAAGTTTGGGTTTATGAGGTGTCAAAGATGTCAGTAGTGTGACAAGTCACAGTACACCATGCTGATAATATTCACCCCTAGTGCCTGCCAGTGTCTCTTCTTGCTTGTGGAGCTTTAGGGCAGTTCTTTGCAAAAGAGTGGGTGAATAGTGATCACTGGCAGAGGGGAGGCAGAGGAACAAAGCAGCAGAGGGGGCAGGACAGGGGTGATACCAACAGACAGACAAACTTATACTCTGCTGACCAGGGAAACACCCTGCCCTGGCTAAGATAAAGTGGGTATCTATAAATTATGTCACTGAGCTATGTTTCAGGTTCCTGGCTGCCACTTGAGTCTTCATGAGGAAGGTGAAAACTACAGTCTCCAATGACATACATGGTCATCAGTTGTGTTCAACTGGATGTTTTTTTACTGCACCAGGACCCATGGCCAAAATTGCACTTGCATTAATTTCGCTCACAAACGACCTGTCTGAAGTCAAAGTGGCCTTTACCAGGTAAATCTTCAGTGACATTGGTAACTGTACCTGCAAGTTAGGAGTTTGAGTTTATAAACCTACCCTATTTTGTTTGCTCTCGCTTTCCTTAGTCAGCAAACTTTAGCTGTTTTGTGATGTGTGAGGAGCGCACACAACACCTGGTGAGTGCAGGAACTGCTGTCATCCCTGGACATCTCTGGCATGCCACACACCCAGTGCTCCGCTTAGAGCACACCAGCACAGCCCTGGGGCAGCTGCAGGCCACTCCTTGTGGGCCCTCTCACAGCACCAAAAACAGTAGCAAAGCTGGTTTTTTGTTTGGTTTTTTTTGTGAGATAACCTCTGAAAGAAGTAGGGCCATGAAAGCACAGCCTTTGCAAAGTATCCAAACTCTGCTGGTAGCATACAGCATCAGTCATAGATTGTCTCTGCAATGAACCAGACTCTCACAAAGGCGGTTGTTCTGTTTCCATTGTCCAACACTGAAAAAAAAGAAGAAAAGCACCATTAAAGGATGTGATGCACACGAGTGGCAGGGCATGTTGAATTAATTTTTAAGGTATTGGCCATATGGTCATTTCCATCTCAGAAAACTTGTGTTCAGCAGGATCCCAAGTGTGTGCACAGACAAAACGAATGATAAATGAGCATCTGCTTGCTTAAAACCCAGTGTTTGACATAGTTTGTTTTCTTAAGAAATTAAAACACATCTTGGCAGTCTCCATCCCATTCCAGAAGGGGACTAGTATCTCTTCCTTTCACTTTGATTAAACGTTTGCTTTGATAAAATACTTAGTAATATGATTTTTTTTAAAGTTAACTCATTCACAGAAGAGACATGACTAATGGAGGACGATGGAGGAGGATTTATGCTTTAGGGGGCCTCTGTCATTTCTTTACTCTTTGTCCAGGCAATCAAGGAGGCTTATGAGTTTCCCAAGAAACGTAAGTTACTTTAAGGAGAAGAGATTACCGTTCAATTAAAGCTGATCAAAGAATTTCTCCTCTGGCTTTATATCACCCTAATGGACAACTGAAATGTCCACAAGTACTGCCAAGAAATTGCCCATTAATCTCTGAAGTGGTGCAGGTGTGTTTCTTAACACAAAGGGTATCCTGTTTAAGAAGGCTGGAATTGCCACTAATACACCAAACGGCAGCCACCCTTTTCAAGCTTCCTCCTTCGGCTGCTCGGTGTGCGTGGCTGGCTGTTGTGTGCCTTTCAGAGCTTGCCCACAGGTAGGCTCCCATCAGCAGTAATTAAGACCAAAAAAAGCTAATCACACTGCATTCCCAAGGGTTTCCAGCATAACATGAAAAGCCTATTGGAATGCACTAATGATTTTTCTATTTTAAAAGGAAACCGATTATTTGGCCCAGCCCAGCAATATGAAAATTCAGTGGACAAGAAAGAATTTTGTGAATAAACAGTGAGAAGTATTTCATTTGGCATCAGCAAGCAGAACACTGGAGAAGCAGCCATTTTGCTGAAATATGGTATTTACTCTACTTTGACATCGCACTTTGTTTAAACACATTAAGATAATTTAACCACATCTGTAAGAGGCCGAAATGCTTGCTGTTCAGCCTTTCCTCATCTGCCAAATGTGTGGCCTTGTGTGCAATTTCAGAGGGAGGTCAGAGGAAAAGGAGCTGAGTGTGCTGCCTAGCTGAATAACTTTCATTTGGATGCCTGAGAACCAGAGAAAGGGTGCAAAGACTTCTGCTGGCTTCAGGAAGCCCTGGTTTGGTCCTTGGATGCCACAGTTCAGTATGAAACACTAGTGAAACACATCAGCATTTACATTGAATCCACTTCTGGCTTTCTCTCACCATAAAATTAAATGAGATTTGATAGTCTGCTAAAAGATCCTCTCTTTGAAAATATTAGTTTCTCTCCATCCTACTCCATCTGGGCATGTTATTGCTTTAAAAACTAGGATGGATTTCAACAGGAGGGAAGTCTGCGTACTAGGTTATTATTTATATCAAGAAATAATAGCTCTAACATGCCAGGGCGCTTTACAAAAATTGACTATTGAAATGGACAGGATAAATTTTGCTTATGCAAAACATTCTAATCATTTTTTCCACCCAGAAATGTAAAAAAGAAGTCTGAACTCTGCACTGTAACTTGCTATATAAATAATATAATGATGCTACCAGCAGGGTTACATTCCCCTTGTTCAGGGAAGGCCAACTCAACATGAGCTGAGTACTGCACTAAAGGACTGAGAAAAGACTTACTACTATGAAACTTCTCTCAACTCTGACCTGCTTTAAGGCTTGCATCCTTAAAGAATTGCTAAACAGGTGACAAAAAGGAGCAAAGCAGCACAACAGTTCAGTAAGACAGCTGCCTTTGCAGGAGGGTCTTTCTGCAAGTAGGCAATGTAGCCGGACTGTGAAGCGGTTCAAGCAAACTTGTTTAACTGTGTATTGCAACAGCCTCGGCAACACCCGTACAGAGCCTGACACCTCGTCTCAGCCAAGAGACAGGAACTTCATAAACTGGACAGGTGTGATTGCAAGGGTCTGCTTCCATTTCCTGCTCAGGCAGTCTGGGATGGGTGAGCAGGATTCATGCTAACCTCTGCAGCTGGCTGAGCTTAATCCTTACTGGATCAGCAAAAGTCATCCCAACTCAATGCTGAGTGAAAGCAGAATGTGATGCATGGAAAACAGAGTGCATCCTGCAGTATGCTCCCAGCATCCTCTGAAGAACATGTATTCCATGGAAAGCACAGCCTAAAAAATGAAGATGCGGGCAGAATCAGATATGTAGCAGAAAGGGAGCAAGGAAAACCAGAGATGTCCTGTGCACTGCCCACTTCACAGACTTTCCTAACTTTCTCACTGGTTTCCTTTTCTAGCTGGAAACTTCTCATGCTTAGTTACCAGCTGAAGCCACATAGCGAAACATATGCGTAATTCATTCGTGCATGTAGAGCTAATTACATGCTCCACTGCTTGGCTAAAGGAATTCACACATCCCACCAGCCAAATAGTTTTGGACCAAGGAGCTGAAAAGCTAAGGAGTCAGTATTACACTAGCTAAAATTTTCAGTAAAAGCATGACTAAGAGAGGAAAAAACACACACATCCAGGAAAAGTTTGAATGCCCCTTAGAAATGAACCATCTGAGCAAGTTTGTTACAGATGATGTCCATATGGTATTTTGCAGGCAGGTGTGAACTTGCTCTGTCTGCATTCAGAGCTGGCCGAGCACAAGGAAGTCTTGGACAAGTGAGGTCATTAACTTTGGTTGTGCATGCTGTTAACACAGCCACACAGCTCTTCAACTGGGGCACAGGGAGACCTTCTTTATGCCTGCCTGTGTAGCAGATATTCATCTAGGAGCATCCGCCTTTTACACTGTCACTTCTTTGCAGAGAGAATGGGGCTTTGTTTAAGAGCCGCCAACTATTCACTGCCGGAGAGACCAAGAAGGAATTCAGACATGACCCTATTGCGTGCAGCCCTCTGATTGTTGTTTGTGTAAATGGTCAATAATTGCATAAAGTCACAGCTAAATGACCAGGCTAAGACTTTTTCAAAAACCCAAGGGTCTAAAAGCCAGCTACTAAATCCATATGCAGGCA
Source organism: Dicrurus megarhynchus (assembly GCA_013399195.1). Classification (NCBI taxonomy): domain Eukaryota; kingdom Metazoa; phylum Chordata; class Aves; order Passeriformes; family Dicruridae; genus Dicrurus; species Dicrurus megarhynchus. Next base: position 1,469,939 of record VXAD01007025.1, read on the forward strand.
CTTCAAAAAGGCAGCTTGGTTTCCAGAGCAGCCAAGCCTCCCAGCTCTTCTCAGAACTAGTTTAGATGTACAGTCTTTGTGAAAACCACCTTTCAGGTCTGTGGCTATGGGTGTCAGGCAGCCTGCAGTAGACACCAGCACTGGCACATGTTGGTGGCATGCTGGTGTGATGTGAGTGGTACCTAAAAGATGCCAGCCTACAGGAGTCGTATGAAGGAATTTATATTCCAGCCTTGTTGCTCTGTGTCTGGCTGCCAGATTCTGACTTGGGTTTTGTCTCTTGTCTCCTCCTCCCCCACCCTCCATTTTAATTCCTTTCCACTGCTTTCACCCTGCTGTGGTCTTTGACCCACTCTCGTCTCTCCTGGTTTCTTCCTTGAGAACATGCTCTTGCAGGGACAGGAAGACAGAGTGAAACATTAGACTGCATGTTACGATGATTAAAAGGCATGTAAGAAAACCAAGGCTGTCATTTTAATCTCTCACTAATGTTCATTGGCATGTCTTTGAGATAGGGTACCATGCTGACAATAGTGATGGACAGGGTGTGAGATTGGCCCCTTGAACCCAGGGGCCTCCCAGGAATAGATCATGTCTAGACCTGGTTTGCATCAAGGGCCAAACCGGATAAGCTGATTAGCCAATTAGAAATAGTTCAGCTAGTGGAGTAGAGGGACCAAAGAGAGCTGAAACTGGAGGTCATGTGGATATCACAATTGATTAATAACCCCGTGGTGATGTGGAAGCTGGGAGGGGTTGGCACTGAAGTGGGAGGAGGAGCCTCAAGTACAAAACCAGAAGACGAACAGAAGACATTTTGTGTGTGTTTGTGGTTTTCCTCACTAGAACCTGACCAAGAAGAATGATTAGACATCAAGCCAAAATGTGGAGAATGGCGGTATTTGATCTCCCACCAAAATATTTCTAGCATGCCCTTTAAATGTCACACAAAAAAGTCTCATTCTAGAGGTTCCACTTCGGATCTTTACCAGCATATTTCTTTTCGTTCACTTTATTACTGCCAGTCCCTACTATATATGGATACTACTAACTCTAAATATGGTTTTCATCATGAAACTCCTAGAATTTTCCATTGTGGGCACCATTAGTCAGGGATAATATGAATCATAGGAATTTAAAATTACTTACTTGGAACATCATTGAAAGCCAAACAGAACCAATGCAGAAGCGATAACTTTAAATAAAAGAAAGGCAAACCTAAACTCCATTTAGAATGACACCATCTCTGAATCACCAGTGCCCTAAATGCAGGTCTTACTCAATTAAAGGTGATCAGACTACTGCTTGCTCTCTTGATTCCCAAGATCATGACCTTTCTAGTGGTGTGCCTCGCTGGCAGAGTAGTGTTACCCACCTTGCTGCCTTCCACAGTGGGTAAGGCGTAAGGAAAGATGGTCCCTCAGCATCAGGGGACGTGCTCCTCTGCATGCTGTGCTGAGCCCCTGCTTGTTCAGTCCACCTGGAGACAGGAAGGTGGGAGAAGGGTGAAATGAGGGGCCTGTGTGCTTACACACAGGTGGAAGCAGGTGCTGATATGCTGCCCTGCATCTCACTCCTGCCCTGATCCCTGCTCACATCAGTATTTCAGGGAGAGAGCGGAAAGCTGCAGTCTGCCCCAGTGAACTGCAGCCCAGTGGGTGCCTTACACCCAGGCATACCTGAGCCACTCAGGAACTGTTGGAAAAGACATTTTCAAACATCCCCAAGTGACAGAGAACAACAGGCTCCTGGTGCAGTGGGAATACCCACTGTGAGCATGTAGGAACAACATCTGTTTTTTTTAAAGAGAGGGCCTGCCCCAAAGTTGCTTAGATTTAAGACAGAATGGAAATGGATAACTCCCTTAAGCTTCCGTGTTTAAAATATTGCTTTATCTCTGGTTTGTAGGCCACAGTTGTGCATTCAGCTAGCCAGACCTTTTGGGGAGGCTGTCCAAATCTTTCTGTGCCAACAATTCTCCTTAGTTGAAGATGCACGTCTACAGACTTTGCAGGGTAGAGATCTCTTTTCAGGAAAACTCCTTCCACTATTCTGACCAGCAGGTAAGTTTTTTAGTAATGCCCGATTTGCGTTTTTCCCGATGCATTTATGTCTTTTAGTTCTCAGGCTGGGAGAACAGGCGTTTTCCTTCTGCTCTGTGGAAGCTTGGTTTATCTAAAATTTATTTCATGCCTCTTCCACTGTTAAACAGCCTCCATGCAAACTTTTTCTGCACTTCCCATTTTTCCAGACTTCTGCATTACTGTGTTGGTCCTGTCCTGCCTTCCTCCAAACACCCTGTATCTTTTCATAAGTGCAGTGCCCATAACAGGACCACATATTGCCCCTGAGGCCCTGCCAGTGCTGAGTAGAATGCATCATCTAATGTATCTACCTATTCCCATGTATATATCCCAGGATAATATTTGACATTTTCACAGAAGTATGATACAGTTGGCTCATTTGACAACTTCTGTGATCTGCCAGAAGTCTTCTCAGTCTTTTCTGCACAAACTTTCTAAAAATTGTCATTATGGGCTTATGCTGATGATGATTATTCCTGTCTAAGTGTATGTATTGCGTGGGTTCTTATTGAATTGCATTCTATTTATTTTTTTTTTTTAGACCATTCCTCCAGTTCAGCAAGATCATTTCGAATTCTAATCCTGTCCTTTACCAGACTCACAACTAATCCCTGCCTGGTGTCATCTGCAAATTTAATATACATTCTCAATATTCCATCATGAGGTCATTAGCAAAAATATTCAACACTAATTCCAGATGGTGTCTTACATTTCTGGGCAACACAGAATGTGTTGAAGCATTCCCATGACTGACAATTCCCTCCATTTGTGTTATTGCTGAGAACTTTAAGTTTGGGCTGTGTGGTCACCAAGGTGAGGAAAAACTCTTGCATGTAGATGAAGTGAGCATTCCTGCTGGCACGGCATGCTACATCCCCATCCAACTTAAGGAATGGAAAGAGCCGTGTATCTTTCTAGTCTATAGGAAACAGATCAATTTCTGCTTAGTAAGATAGGCACTTTCCCCCTCATTTTCACTTATTCCTAGTGATGTATTTATGTCCTCAACTCATTCCTGTTACTGAAATCTCATTCTTGAACAGAGAAAACTGTAATTTTAAGGGAACTGCTTTTAATTTAGAGAAAGAGTCACTACTCATGATTCCTGAGAGCAAATGCTGGGTTGAAAGACTTCAGAGTAGCGTCCTAAGCACCAGCACCCACAAAAAGAGTAAAATAATGTTTGAGCCTCAAAAAACCTCTCTTTTTTACCTATAGCATGATGTTTCAGGAAAAGGACAATGTACAGGGAGTCAAAACCACATGATCAGTGTGTGCTCTCACAGACAGCATAGCGAACTAGAGGAAGACCTTAAAATTAAGAAGGAAAATGCTATTTTGTCTCAATGCCACAGAAGAAACAAGAGAATAATGCATCAGTCTTAGATGTTGGCATAGTAATGAAAGCAGCATGGTGAAATCAGCATTTAATAAACATTCTCTTTATTCTAACTGGGAGTTTTAATATAGGATGAAGATTACAGCTTCGCTGAAATCACAGAGACATGGTCGGATCACTCATATGACTGGAATACTGACAGGAAAGGATGCTGCTTGTTCAACAAGAATGGATACCAGAGACATAAGAGAGGTGTTGCTTTGTGAGCCTTGTAGGTATAAGCTTGTTCTGAAATCCAGAAGACAGATGGAGTTAGCCTTGCTGAAATATGCAAAGGTGGAAATAGGATACCATTGTCAGAGTTTATTGGAGTCTATTAAAGGGCATCCATTCATGAAGTTTAGGTGTATGAGGCTCTTTGAGAGTAACTAACAGACACGTCTGAAGCACAGGTCTTGTGGGAATTGGAAGATTTTAGCTACATTTAGAGGCATTTGTTGAACAAATAGAGTTCATTAGCTTAAGAATTCTTCAGCACTTTTGTGGCACAGACTTATCAAAATTTTTGTTTGCATTCAGAAGACCCAGAAAGGAATTAAAGGAAGAGGTCCTCTGGGTTTGAGTCTTAGCACAAGGGAGGAGCAGTGTAGGAAGGGGAAGGTGGGAGGCAGTGTGGATGGGCGTTACCATGAAAGGTAGATTTCAGGGTCCTTGGAGAAGCAAGTCAGAAGAGAAGAAACCCAACCCAATGGGTTTCAGACAGACAGACTTCAATAAGCTTGGGAAACTGACAAGAAACAGAGGGCTTAGAGAGAGTTAGTAGTTCCCCAAAGACACAATGCTAAAGGCAGAAGTTCAGATGCAGAAAAAAGTCTAGAAATGAAAAACACTGACTTCTCTTCATTGATCTCAAAGACAATAAAGAACCACAACAAGTAGAAACAAAACCAGATGTCCAAGGATGAGTATGAACATAGCCATGTAAAACAAGGTCTGGAAACTTGAAATTAAATTAGCAAGAGACAACAAAGGTAACAGAATTCAATCATTGACTAAAAAGAAGATGGGGGAAAATGTTAGCTCATTACTCTATGAAGAGGGAAGATAATGGGGAGATTACAATGAGAAGATCAAAGTGTTTCACATCTTTTTAAATTGCATCTAAAATGGCCAAATGTGAGGATGCAATTAGCACAGCCAATCCAAGGAAAAATAAGTAAGGTTTAAGGCTAAGTGGGAAAAGCACAGCCTTGGGAGTATTTACGAAAACAAGACTTTACACACAGAGGAAAATCTATTGCATTACCATGCATCTCAACAAAACATCTGACTCCAGATGATTTTAACATGTTGAAGAAATAGTCTGAAAAAGGCATGTGGGATGACAGAGCAAGATCAGTGGATTAAGTTCAGGTAGACTCTGGAGGTTGCACACACAGTAAATTTTATGATGCTAAAAATGCAGAAGGATATTTTGATTAGAAAGGAGTCTCTTGGAAAAAAAGGATTTGTGGGTTAGCTGAACCTGAAACAGCAATGACAGGCTGGTGTGGAAAAGGCAAATTATCACATGGGAGTGTGCAAACAGAAATTCAAGCCTTCACATAATTAAAATTGATACTGCGCTCTACATAGTAGTGGGAGGGCCTTCACTGAAATTTTATTCCTTAAACTTAAGGAGGCACTTCCACAAAAATGAAGAGCAAGGACTGCTCAAAATGTAGAAAATGCTGTCTATGAAAAAAGACTAAAAGAATCAGGGTGGTTTAAGGAAAACTGAAGGAGAAATGATAACTTACTTTCGACAAACACATGGCTGCTGAAAATAAAAGGGATCTACTGTTTTAATTATACAGACATTGTGAATCCTTGGGTCTACATTACTACAAGAAAGGCAATTTATGCATTCAAAAAAATCTTCCAGTAGCAAGTATAGGTTGCTTAAGGAAGATACAAAGTAGCTATCTCAGAATGTCTTTAGGACCAATAAGCACGTACCTTTTTTAGTAATGGTACGGTTGATCTTGCTTTAGGACAGAGAAAAACAGTCTATCACATTTTGAGCCTCTCTCCCACTGGTATATATGTTAACTTGAACTTCTTGTTCAGTCACATCCCTGAACAAAGGCAATACATGAGGCGTCAAGTCCCATGCCTGGAAAGGACACTTGAAAGTCATCTACTTCCACCTCTGTGCCCTATCACATCCAACTGGGAGTAGATACAGCAACAGAACTAGAACAAAAGAAAATGGTGTTTTTTTCATAGGCCAAGATCTGCTGAGCTCCTTGGCATTCAAATTTCCTGACTGCCATATGGTTTTTTCAAGACCATTCCTAAACCCTTGCTGTGTGCAGGTACCAGCTTCATTATCCTTGCCTGCACAGGACCTCTGACTTCATCTAGTCCATCCTCTGGCCACCTTGATAGGGCAAGACAACCCAAACTTCAGGGTCTCTCTCTTTGCACTGCACTTATCCAAGCCATAAAATAATGTAGAGTCAGAAGGGAGCTAAATAAACAGGGCAGACAGCTGTTAGACAGCTGCATCAAGCTTTCTGGCCCCTGTTATATCTCCATTAGTTTTGTTTGTATATAGTGCTGTACAAAAAGGCTAACTGGTGGCACTTTGAAGGACAACTTTTCTATTACTCATCTTCCAACTTAACATGATTTTCTCTTTATTTATTTAGCTTTCCACTCTCACTTGAGTTTGCAATAATTTAGTGCAGATGTTCTATCTTTCTGTAATTTATTAATATTGACTTGCCTTTCCCTCCCTTTTCTATAAATGTTTTTCAAACGTTCACACTACGACTGTGTGATTTCCCTTGCTTGCCTCCAAGCAAGGGAGTTGCAGGCTTGCAAGAAGAGAGCGTGCTGGAGGCGTTCTCTCAACCGCAGTACTGCAAGCAGCTAGAAGCAAAAGGCCACCCAAGGAAGGGAAGTGGGCAATGAGCTCACCCCAGACAGTGTGTACAGGAAGGCTTTTATGCCCAGCAAGAGTGTAGAGTCATGCACAAAAGATGCAGAGAATAGGGAGAGGTGTTGATTTTAGACAGGAGATGGGTAGCTTCTCCTTGGGATCCTCAGCTGACTCATTATCCCTGCTTTGAGGAGAGATGGACTCCTGGTTCTTACAGAGACAGTGGGAGAGTGACCATCTTCGAAAGGTCACTGAGGAGGCACCCAGCCACTGACTGACTCAGAGCAAGTAGCAGCGAAGGGCAGAATTGGCACTGTCCTGTGTGCCTGGTTTCAGAGAGAAGGACAGAAATACAGTGGGTCAGCAAGCTTTTGCCTTGATTATGCATTTTCCCATCTCCTGAGGATGGACTTCAAATGGCCCAGCCTAGGAGATGGACCCAGAACTTGCCATTCACTTCTGCTCAAAGGATGAATGTCCTGAACAGTTCATTCAAAAGAACAACTGGGAGGGAAGGCTGCCCATACTGTAATGGAGGTTTATAACAGTGATGAGTGTGCAAGGGAGAGAGCTGCATGTTGTTGTCTGTCTTCCATGGGAAGGTTTAACTCCATGCCTTCCAGCTGCTGGAGGGAAGCCTAGCTGCCAAGCTTTAGCATAGTCTGCCTGGCAGACAGCAGGGAGGAAGGCCCTGGTCCCCATCTTTTGATTCACCACTGGGAATATGCCACGCATTAAACAATTGTTATGAAAAAAGCAGAGGTGGCAAGAACAGAACAAAACAGAATCCAAAGCACGATTCAGGATCTTCAGCACCAGGTTTTCCCCAGACAATCTCCTATCTGAAACATGGCAAGAGCAGTCAAGAGTGCAAGTTACTGATTTTCAAGTCTTCCAGCAAGGTAAATGCAACCCTTCAGATGTCTCTCCAATGATGGAGAAGGGAAAATACTTATTTAAAAGAGGTTTCCTTGGAAGAACAAGATGGGCAGGCATCAAGAGGTGGATTCCGACCTGAGTTTCTGCTAGACACCTGTAAGGCAGCAGCAGACTAGCAGAAATTTTTGGAGTCCATCAGCTGCTTGCTCTTCACCTCCCTGACTGTGCAGCTGGTGGTGGCTGGTGCTCCATGAAGATCAGTGGTGTATCCAGCACTACCTGTGCTTTCTCTCTGCACATCACAGACCCACAATATCCAGCACACCCAGAAACTTAAGGAAAGAATGTTGTTTCCATGACCGCAGAACACTGCAAATATATTTTGGAGATATTGTATGCATTAAGAGGCTCAGAATGGCGTTTTCCAAAATGTTTTTAGTATTCAGTAAATTATTTGAACATGGATCAGCCTGGGTAAAGCATTCCTGTGTCTCTTCTACTGGGTTTCCAGTGGAGATCTTCAAAACCTCAGTGCTACGTAGGGCAAGAGAGAATTAGAATCCACTTAGGAGAGGAGAAAACTTCTTTCCATTTTTTTTGTGTTTGCCTGCTTCTCTCCACACTATGCTGGCCTGTGCAGGAGCAGTCCAGCATGCTGAATCAGCTCCAAGAAGGGAAAATATTTCCAAATGTAGGAGAAACAGGAAGCTACATGAATTCTTTTCTTCTTAGCACTCGGAACAATTGGAATAGGGAATGCTGTCAAATGAGGATGTGGTTGTGCTGCAGTCACACATCTCATGACTGGCCAGGCTGAAACCTGGAACCATGAGCACTATTTTACACCCACCTGCTCCCTTTGACTGAGCAGAGGAGACAGTTTTCCTGCTTTCAGGAGGTAATACCCTTCTGGATGTGCATGGTATCATTTCCTCAGACTATGTGGTGATCAAGATGCTGAAAAAGTCATGGTGGAAAAAGGGGAGAAAAGTTCAGAAGGCTGAAAAGTTATCAACAGGCACCTCATGGCCCTTTGCAAAGCAAAATCACATTCTGTGACTGCAGTGCTAGGGAGTAAGGTTATATTCCCTTTCTGCTCCTTCTCCCTGAAGCTGCTCCACGTAGACTCTGCATAATATGGCCATCACCCCGGCTTCACAGAACTCCTACAGGCTTCTCATCCTGTCTTTCTGCTACACACAAACACACAGGATTTTTTGTCCATGTTTTGTTGCTGCCACTGCCTGCTCCCCTCTGTGACCATGTACTGTAGGATTTGGGCTCCTAACAGTATGGGGTCCCTTCAGCTGACTACAGTGAAATTTTCACTTGGTGGGAATAACCTGGGGGTTATAGAGCAAAATGTCTGCATTTATATCCCAGCCACCCTTCCTTGTGCTCTATTGACACAGATTATTTCCTATAGGTACAAGGAGCAAAGCTTCATTTCTGCTGCCCACAGAGGCCATGTTTGGTCTCCGCTTCACTGGATGAAGCAAACAGTGTCAGCCCAAATCCCCATCCACTCCCTGGGATGTGGTCCCCATGGAAAGCAGAGGCCCACAGCCTTTCTGGGTGCCTGCTACCATATCTCCATGAGGTCAGCAGAGTGGGATGTTTGTACACTCACTGTGAGCGTGGCCTCGCGGGGCAGGGATGATAAAGTAAACAACAGGAGGGAAATTTGAGTGACAGCGATATCCATTTTGGCTCTTCCACAGAAGTGCTAGCAGAGAATGAAATATATATTCCAAAGCATTTTCTTCCTCTCTGTCCCAGCTCATTTCTTATCCTTACAAAGGCAGTTAGCAAGCCCAAATTGGCCTAACAGTCCATTAGGATGCGATCTGCTCCAAGCCGCCCACAATGCAAAATATTTGAAAGCTCAGATAAAACTTCTGCTCCGTTTTCCATCGCTGCGAGATGTGGGGTGGGCCATGTGGGGAGTGCGATGCCACACTCAGGGCCAAGTATGATACATGATGGCACAAACCCAAACCAACAGAGAAGTGGTGCTGACCCTGCCCCACCAGCTAACTTCTGCTCTTTGGAGTTTACTGTGGAAAAAACAACACTGTGACTTGCTTAGGAAGTTGGTTATTTGAAAATGATGGTTTGAAACTTGGGTGGCTTAGGGGCAAACATGCTGAAGGAAAAGCAAAGGTGGTTTTTGTGCAGAGGAAGTCAGAGGATGAAGAAATAGTACAAAGGATTTCACAAAAAAAAAAAAAAAAAAAGAAAAAAGAAGCAGAAGATGTTTTCTAAATTGCTAGGATAAATCTGTCTCCACGAGGGAAAACAGACAACAGGAAACAGAGGACAAGACAAAATGCAAATAAAGGATCTGGGTAACATCACTGAGTTGCATCCAGGAGCCACTTCAGAGCTGATTAGAACCGATGAATGACTTCCCACTGACCTCAGTGGACCAGGTCCTGTTTCCCAAAAAATATGTCCTCCTAGGCAGAGGAAAGGTGGTACTATAGGATCTCCCACATATCTGAGAAGTGCAAAGCAACACGGAGAGCAAGGGATTTCAGATACCTGAACTGACCTTCCACTTTTCTAGGCAGTGTAATATTCTATGTTAGATAGCAGTGTCTTCTTGTCACTGCAGGAAAGTTTCCATACCCAAACACTATGGATTGTGAAGTCCTGGATAAGCCAAACCAGTGCCCTGACTTTAGAGCTTCAGCAATGGATCCACATAAAGGAACAAGCCAGTGTGCCCACTTAGAGAGGTGTCAGACACCAGTAAGAAGAGAGCCAGTGTCACTGTTTGGGTGAAACTACTCTCGTGAAGTGGGGGTCAGTGTTCAAGTTTTCAAGCCTTTCTCTTCCGGAGTAGTGTAGGTCTGTGGTCTTACTGCATCTCCCCACAACTGCTTTATGAATTTCTGCAAGCTGCTCCAAGCTTGAAAACAATGCTTAGAGAGACTTGGCCTTCAGTATAGCCAGCCAGCACAAGAACATTTTAGTCAGGAGTGGCCTGGATTCTTTGCAACCATTTCTTTCTTCACTTTTGACATGGGTGGGATCAGAGAAGTGCCTGCTTACATGTCCAAATCACAGGATTAAAAGCTCTACCTCCCAGGAACACATGATCAAATCTTAGTCTGTCCCACAGGACACCAAAGACTTACTGGGAGGTAAGGGAATTAGAAAGGCTTTAGAATCTAGGCTCCAGCCTGCTCCATGTGGACATGATGGATTAGACCCAAATTTTCTTACAAGCGCCAGTCTGGCCTGATCACACTTGGCCTAATGTTCCCTCTTCTGAGAGTCATGCTGTATCATGGGTGCAGTTGCACTTCAGGGACTAATAATTCCCACAGATACACAATCCACTGCAATCACTCAAGCATACAACACTGTAAATTTATATAATGAACTGCAACAGCAGGCCCTTACCTAGGGGGTTTTGGTGTCACAGCTAGGGTAAGATAAAAGTATCAACAAGAAGAAACATGCACGGTGAGGTGTGGCCGTGAAGGACTTTTTGCATTATACAATGGGTGAGCATTATTTATTATGTGAGCAGAACACAGTTTAAACTGTTACAATCAAATCCCCCAAAGTACTTGATCTGCCTTTGGCCATGTGGGCCTTAATGATTATTCAGGGTGAAACACACTCAGTACAGCAAGCTGTTGGGTTTTTATGGTCTTTTCAAGATCTTCTTTTGGCGATGAAAAAATATCCAAGGATCCAGGCTTCCTAGGATCTCAGAATTACCATCTGAACTGGCAGAAGCACAAAGAAGAGATTGAAGCTGCCCAGATGCTGAAACTTAATTAGGGGTGAATAAATCAGCTTTGCTTGAAAAGTCAAGAAAATACTATATTCAGTGGTGCTTGGGATGTTTTTGGTTTTGCTCTTGCAGAATGAGAGCCAGTAGCAGGACAAGGAAGGACAAGACAAAGAGGCCATTAAAACAATGTAGCAGAAGTTATCTCATAACGGAACTCTGATAAGGAAGGCGCAACTTTGTTTTCTTTTGCAAATATCTCTGGGAGTCTTCATGTAACAAACTCACACATCCATTTCACCTACACAGGTAATGCTGTCACACCACCATCTGTATCTGACTGCCACCATGACAGATGGACACCAAGTCCTACTGTATTGCTGATCCCACAAAGCCCCTAAGCAATCTGATATTGATAATGTCGCAAGGCTAATCACTTAATAATAGGACTCCCAGCAAACCAGACACCTCTACCACACGCCGTGGGAGGAGAAGATGCTTTGCATACATCATCCTGTCAGCTGAGTTTATTATTCTTGCATTCAAGATAAACTGCAGCAGCCAAATGCTGGCCTGTATAAATTCCAGCCTCAGGAGTCCAGCAGGCACCGGGCTCCTTGTTAAACACACACACACATGCATAAATCCAGACGGGTAAATAATACGACATCTTTCTATTCCCAGCAGATCCTTCAAGAGCTGATGTTTTCTTTGTTACCTGGGGTGGTCCTCAGACCAGCTGTATAAACCAGGGATAAGGAGTGAGTGCATGGGCTATGCAAGAGACAACAGGCAGGAGAGATTTCTGGCCACATGCAGACCTTGCTGCTTTGTGCTAATAAAGCTTTGTTGTATGTCATTTAAACAGACACCAGGCAAACAAGCTCTGAGCTTCAGAGTCTTTATCTCTTCTGTTTACCTCTCCCCAGGATTCACCAGTATATCTGTTAGGCAAAGAACATAGGCATCTAAGAGGCACAGAAAGGATATAAAACCTTCTGAGCTCAAGCCAAAGTCTTCTTAATGGGTTTGCTGAAGAAAATAATTCCTTCCTGTAAAACATCTGTATTGGTCTGTACTGGGGATGACGACCCAGCAGAACTGCAGGTCTGGCTAGGAGGCTCACTCATACGTTTCTAGCAGAAAGGATCCTCAGAATGAACAGAACATTCTCACGGTCCTCTTTTTGAATGTATTTATCTTCTCAGTGATTCTGGTTAGGCTGTGCAAACAAGGTGGCTGACTTGGCATTGTGACTAGTTACAAAACTCCCAAGGAGTGGAAAAGAATGAAACCTTTCTTCAAAATTTTCTTGTCATTGATTAAAATAACAAAGAAAAAAGAAATCTGGCAGAGTAACACTGGCTTCAGAAATACTCCAGTAGGCCTGAGCCAGAAGTGACATCCTCTGGCACTGACGGAGATGGGTTCTGAGGTTGTGTTAAGACCAGGTCCAAGTCCCTGGTCCAGGAAGAATCTGGCTACATAGTGTGCCCTCAAGGGTTTAAGAGCAAGGTTTGTTCCCGTTACGGGATGTTGTCTTGGACATCAACAGGGACTGGCACATGAAGACTGTACAGAGCCATTACTACTGCAGTAGGCCCTGGTGTGACTTTAAAGGAAGAACGTATTTTCGAGTTTCCAGTCTCCGCTCACACTTCAGGTTAAAGGAGATCGTGGAACCCCCCCTCATACTTCCCTCTGTCAGTACCAGGGATTCCTGGTTCCTGCATATGACACCCCACCATGCAAGAAATCACCAATGCACTGCCTTGGGCTCTTCCCGTCCTCTCTGAGCTCCTTCTGGCAGATACAGACAGGAAAAGACTTCCATTCTTCATCTTCCCAAGTGTCAAACTAATGTCTCTGCTGAGACATTGGAAGCATAAATGAACCAATCCTACCAATTCATCCTAAGAGATCAATAGCTTTTACCACTGTTAAAAATTGAAAACCAAAACAGTTTCAAGGATACCAAGATATGGGAGCAGAAGCATGAGGTGATGTTTTCTGTCCCCAAAGCCACCAGAAACATCAGGTGACCCCAGGCCTGGAGTAAACAACTTTTATCAATGCAACCTCCACTAAGTTTGCAGGCTCAGAGCTCTCAGGAAGGAAAGTTCTCTACAGTCATTCAAACAGTTTTCTATTTTCTCTTTCTTTGACAGGGAGATCATAAATGAAAGATCTTGGTGAAAGGGGCTGACTCACTCTATAAGTAAAGTAAAACTGGAACTGTAAAGTGCCCAGTGAAATGAGATCAGCATGGAGATGATGTGCCAGACTCTGGACCACTTGAAATCAGGCAAGAGATATGGCCCATTACAAGAAAAATAAGGATGTCAAAGCAAGATGAAGGAAGAAGGGCTTAAAAACTTTTTCTATTTTCCTAGATCAACACTTTCTCTCAGCACTCCTCTCCCTACCCTGCCCTTTCCACCACAGGGGACCAGCATTCATTTCTGAACAGCTGAGATTTGTCCTGATGTACCACCAAAAAGTAAAATACAGGGGTCTATGCACTGCCTATTTCTTTACTCAAGCTTTTTACAGCAGTCCTAGACAGATGCCTCAAGGGAAGCGCGACTCCTTCTAGAGTTGAGCAACGTGAGAGAAATGAAGCGATATCTGTGTTAAGGGCTGCCAGCAGGATGCTGTGTTCAGGAGATACCTTGAAAACTGCTTTGCAGCTTTGCAGCTTTGCACATCTGCTGCTCTGCTCCTGGCCAGAGAATAGAGCCATGGAAAATGCTTCTTTAACCAAACCCTAGATGGGCTGGAAAATCAAACTAATGCTGGTTTGATTTTCCACGGGAACCTAGAAAATCTGATCCCAAGCCCCATAACATGTTCAAGCCCATGCTTTTTTTTAATACCACTCTTGGCAGCTCATGAGGTGAACGGCAGATTTCATGCAGTGCCTCATTCTGCTTATAACTTTCAATCCATGGATGTCACGGGCATGCTGCCTGTCTCAGATTTTCAACTCAGTGTTGATCCCACCACTTCTACTGCAGAAATTTGCATCTTCTTTTTTGTCTATATGTACCAGCAGCTGTATGACCAGATCTCACAGTGCTCATATCTAACCTCCCCTATACATGTACCCAGGGAAAGGCAAGAGCACATTTTGCAACTTGGTCCTCAGCATCTTGCCCTCACCTAAAAATGGGTGGTCCCATGCTGAAAAGGCCAGGAGATACTCCCCAAAACACAGCAGCAGTTTCCTATTTCCAGTTTTGCAGTACCAGGTGTAATCAGCTGGTTGACTCAATCTTCAATTCCTGATTTCTCAGCAAGTAAATAATTTCTTGTAGTTTTGTAAAATATGTACGATGTACATTTCTTGTACAGAGCAAGGGTTGAAGTGGAAGAGTCACTCATCTTTGTGGGACCCTGTCAGCTCATCTCAGTCCAAGTGCCGTGTCGGGATTTTCATGAGCAGAGGTGCAATTGCCCCTCCCCTGAGCTGTGTACACACACTGCAACAGTGTGAGCTGGATCCCATTGTTCTGAAATACCAGGCTTCACAAACTGAATGAGTAAGTGCATGACTGGCATTTTAAACATCCTCTTGCTAAGGTTTTACGACAGAAAAGCAGAAAAAAGCAGGCAGAAGGATCTACAGAAACTTCTACTTTTTGGCTTTCATGTTATGCTGTTCTTCTCTACACTCTTGAGCTCCCCTGTTTCTACAGCATCTGTTGGGGGCTGGTGCTTAATTGGGCCGGACAGACCTCCCTGACACCAACAATGAACTCAGTCCAGCAATCCTGGGGGCACTCTCCCAGCACCACACTAGGCAGGGTCTAGGAGCAAGGGAACACACCAAACAGACATGACTTCAGGCTGGTCCACCATTTTTGACCCCTTGCACAGAGGCTGGAAACAAACTAAGACCTGGAGCTAGAAGGAGAGCTTTGCCGCAATGCACCCACTGCTCAGGAACCTTCTCAGCTGCAGCAACAGCCATGAAGCACGCTCAGAGAAGAATAACGGAATTTTCCTGTCTGGGCTTTAGCATTTGGTGAAAGCAAGTCCTGATCCCGGGGAGACATTTTACCCATCCCTGCAGAGCCCCTGGTTATGGTGGTGAGTGGGCGTCTTTGCCCTCAGCACGATCCGAATGTCCTCGTGGTGTTGGAAACACTGCAGCCACCTCAGTCCCCGTCTCTTGCCCCCAGAGGGAGGTGGGCTGCTTGGTGTCTGGCACCCGCTGCACATCCGCCCGCCTTTCCCAGAGTGGCATTTGTTAGCTTTGCCTCTCAGCATGCAATGTCTCGCAGTGAGTCACCTCTCCTGGGGAGACTGTGGCTTGTGCCCTGACCTCAGGAGCTCTGGGATCTGCTCTGGGTGGCATCAAGATGCTGAGAGAGGGGAAAGACTCCATCATCTTCTCAGCAGCAGGGGCTTCCTTCACATAGGTAATGCTGCCTTTTAGCACACCCACGAGAGCCAAGCAATCCCTTGGTCAACCTATCCAAAGACAGGCAGCAGAACCCTAAAGGCCTTTTCCACCTTAGTAGGTGAAGCCTGCTTGTCTTTTACCCCGGGTGCAGTGAGAAGGTTTCAAGTAGCAGATGTCCGGGCAAATTTTCTTTTGCTTCTCTAGTATTGTCCCAGACACGACAAGAACCACATCTCCTAAATATGTGGGCTTAGTTGTTTATTTGAAGGAGTGGTTCTCTTCTATTTGACCACAGTTCTTTTTTAAACCGTTTAGAAAAAGACATTACCCTTATGGGTAATAAATATGTGGCAACTATTTCGAAAGATTTCAATCTGGGATCTGGGCCCTTTCTGCTGTGGCTCTATATAACCCTTTATATATTCAATCCATTATGTATAGTATAATACAGTTAAATATGTATTCACAATCTGTATTCAAAATTACATACATATTTCTTCATGCCTTTAAATTAAACTTTTCTATTCTAGCTGTCTTCCAAAGTAAGGCAGTCAATAAATAATGGAAGGCTGATGGAATAAAGAATTTTTTTCAGAGAATTAAAAAAATTATTATAACTCATATCACAGCAGGAGAGAAGCACCCATAGGTGTAACATACTGTTTTTCAGTCAAAAACTCCCCACAATATTGGGAAGGAGACACACAGCTATTTAGGCAGACCAAAGCTTCACCCAAAGCACAAAGCCTCTTCACTGGGTGAAGTGTGGTTGTAACAGCAACACTTTGTGCTGAACTTGACCTCTCCCAACCAGTTTCTTCCCTTGCTTCCTAATTGCTTGCTTATTTTCAGAGCTCCATGAAAATATCTTTTAGCTTTGTATTTTGACAGAACAATGTTCATGCAACTATTGGTGCCTAGCAGCTCCACACCCTCCCAGCTTCTGAGCCCAGCAGCAAAGAAAAGGGAACTTCAAGAGACCTTGCATTTATACCTGCTTAGTAAAAATTGGCATCTAGTTAAGGAAGGAATAAAAAAAAATTGCTCATCTTTCTCAGGGTAAAGGTTCTGGGAGGTACTTTGACATACTGGTAAATATCAAAGAGTCCCCAGAGCCATGGTAAAAAGTCCAATAAATTTTACTGCTTACATAATTACTTGACCTTGGTGCCATCACTTTCAATATCTTTCTTCAGGATGCAGAGTCCTGTGGAATCACTCTGTTGGCAGCTAAACCTCAAAACACTGTAAGTTGCTGAAAGGCCATGTGAGGTCCTGCACTGATGCAGAGCCTTAGCTCCTGACTCCATCACAGGCTCCTTTCATGATCTCAGCACAGAGACATTTCTCTTCCTGCCTCTACTCAGCATTCAGATATGAGATAATAAATCTACTTCTCACTCATTCTATGAGATGCTTATTTGGACAACTTCTTTTTCTTGGCAGGTGAGAATCCATTGCTGGTGAGGCAACAGAGCAGAATGGGAGCCAGACTGCAAAAGGGATGCTGAGGACAGCATGGGTCTCAGGTGCGTCTGCCCTGTGCCCAGGGAGGGAGGCAGAGAACAGGCTTCCAAGGTAGGGAGGCCACAGGACGAGATAGGCAGGATACATCGGGGCTTCTGGGGTGGTTTGGTGCTTTGGTGCTTCATTTTCACTTTCAGCCACCTACCAACAGCCAGCATGGTGAGCTATGCTCCCCCAGCTGCAAAGTAAACACGTGTGAGAGAACAACAGGGGTGTGTTTACAGTACATAGCCAAGTACAGTAGACTTCAGAGGATAAAAATACCCAGTGGAAAAACACATGGGCTTAAGTAAAACTTTAACCGTCAGGGGTTGCCTAGCCAGCAACATGTGTACCCTTCACAGGCTCTCCTGCTTGCAGAGAGCTTTGAAGCTTCCTTGGAAAACTGCAGCTCTTTTTGATTAGTGGCTTCTCCACCCCAACCTCTGAAAATTACACCATAGGTCTGCTTCAGATTATAAACTCATTCAATAGAGAAAGACATGAGGAAGTGTGGACAGCCCATGAGGCAGAGAGAGCCTACAACATCCCCTGTACAAACTCCCCCAAAAGTGGTTCCTGAGCCACTGGGGGCTCCTGCTGAGAAAAATTTATCCCAGAGCAGAGTTTAGCATGTCCATCTTTCCATCCCAGAACAACGCAGAGAAGGGTGGAGTCTAGCAGGTGATGCACGGCACTGTGCAGCCCAAAGGAGTGACCATGTAAATTCCGAGCTCTCCTGCAAGCTGGGCAGCCTGGCAAAGCCCTGGCTCTCACCGTGGGCTTTGGGCAGGAGTAGCAGGCTGAAGGCAGCAGCTACAGCCCAGGGTGACTCCCATGGTATTACTGAAATGAATGGAATTGCACCCGCCAAATTACACCCACTCAAGCTGCATTGGGTTGAGGCCCTGCTTGAACAAAACACTCAAGCACATGCTTAAATTTAAGCATATGAGTAAACAATTTCAGGGCAAATACTTATATGCTTGAGTGCTTTGCCAGGTAGGTGCTGTTCTCAGCAGCACACACCTGGAGTGAGGTGGTGCCATTTTTTTTACATGGTCACTTTTCTGACTATATCCAGGCAAGAAAGAAAACTTTCCACTGGCTGTGGGCCAACAGGCACTTCAGGTATGTGTAAGGTCTTTAAAAAAAAAGACTTCTTTTTAATCTTATCTGTCTCATTATCACCCTGACATTTGCTTTGGCTTTGAGTTTAATTACCTCTTGAATTGAACAAAGGTACAGATAGGGCTGAGATAATAAGAAGCCAGTAAAGCTGATGTATATAGGAAATAGGGCCTCCCTGAAGGTGTTAGTCCGTGCAAGCTGACCCCCAGTTATGAGAAAGAAAAGCTGATAAGGGAGAAAGCAATTAATCAATCATTCAGGAAACCCGGGGATGTGTAAAGAGGTGTCTGATGTTTGCATCCTACCTGCCACTTGGGCTGGTACAAATACAGCAGACCCCATTTAGATAAATACCTGTGCATCAGAGCACAACCAAGCAAACAAAGGGAAGCTCTGGGGTTAAAAAAAAAGGGATGGAATAAACAAGGGAAATAAATATATTACCATGAAAGTCAGTATTCAGAGTAGAAAACTGCACAATAGAAAGGGTATAATATCAGTCACCAGAAGCAGAGATCAAGACCCCCATGGTGCCCCAGGTGCTCTGTACACAAAGTAATTAAGTCTCAGTCTCAGAAACACTTCAGTCCAACTAGATAAAGATGGGGAGGGGAAAGCAGGAACAAACACTTGTCTAACATCATGTGTGAGCAGCAAGGACTAGGAACAGGATTAAGAGATTGTGCTTTCTGGGTGCTACATGAGTAAAAGCTGGATCAGGCTCATAGCCACACAGAGCATGCCTGCACCATTGGCCTCTTACAGGAGCCCTGCTGTTCTAGGAGAATTTTATTCCATATTTTGAAGGCTTCCTGACCCAACAGGACACAACCCCCAGTTTTTCAGGAGCTCTTCCTTCTCAGTCTATTTCTGGACTGGGTTCCTGCTGGCTGAACAGAAGGGATGGGTGACTGGGAAGTACACAGTAGAAGGTGGCATAGTTCAAGAAATACTTTGAACTAAAAGTCCGAGAGTGTTCTTTTGAAACAGGCTCTTTAAAACTGTTGAAGAGCCTAGTAGAGTCTGTTACTCTGAGATACTATTCATGTACAATGTTTCCACTATGATCTGAGCACAAAACAAGGTTATGGTGCCCATTCAAAATCCACACCTGAATGAGAAAATGTAATTTTGAGACTGCACCGTGGAAAAATCCTGCTGACATTTTTGCTTTGACTTTATCAAGCAAATGAAAGAGAAACACAATCTTGTCAAAATAAAACATTAATTTAATTTTGATTTCATCAGCTTGACCCATGTTACAACATGCTTTGGAGTCAAAACAGTAAGACTATTATGCCATGACCCGTCATAATATTATGGCACGGAAACCTAATAGACAAAACTCGAAGACTTTTATACAGTGTGATAAAAGTCAAAACAAATGTTTCAATAAGCTGGAAATACTTGTGCCTTCTTTGAAAACACTGTGAGAACCAACACCTTCTCACTGACCATGTCGAGGGTATTGGAGCACCGCTTTCCCACGGCACGGCACTCAGTGGCCAACAATAACCAGGTCTGACTGGCACAGGTCTCCAACGGCTCCACAGGGAATAAGAAAGGTGGAGACACAATTCTTGCTGGTCTGGGCCTCCTCACATTCATTCCCCAGAGACACATCACATGCACAGCCCTTCCTTTTCACACCCAAGATACAGATACATATCAGAAGAGTTTTAAGTGGGGCAGTAAATCTTGGGCAGGGCTTTGCTCACCTGCTTTGCTGTAACAGTCCAAGATATTTATATTTTTTAGGGAATATTTGTCAGAGGCCAGAGCTACTGATTGAAGTTTTCGTCACCTCTTCTTGGCTGAGGAAGTATGGACCCTATCACCACTACAGGGCCAAAAGCAAAACTGAAAGACAGAACAGAAGAACCTGCTGATTCAAGTCCCTACTAAAGCCCATTTCTCTCCGACACAGCTGTGGAGTTTGCTCCAATGGGCACCACATTTTATGCCATCACCTGGCTGGCAGGGATATCTCAATGGTCTCTTCTTGTGCAAGGACCTGTGCAGACATGCTGTAAAAAGTTCATGATTTCAAACTATTTACACTGCCACGATTTGACCATCATGCAGCCTTCCAAAAGCTGAAGTCTTTTGCTTGTGGACTTGTTACATGGCAGAGGTGTTCTACAGTAAATGGTAAGACTAATGGGAAATTGAAATGCAGAAAGCAGCAGCAGAGATGTTCTCTTGCAGGAATAGAGGTATGTGTTGGACAGGGATCTCAGCAGACAGTATGACTCTGAAGTACCAGAAAAAATGGCTTATTTCCCTCTAGAAACCATAGTAAAGGATGAGTTTTAAGGAAGGACCAGTATAATTGTCCCCCAGACAAATCCCCTTTTGCCATGCAGCTGAGGTAGGAAAAACTGCAGTGCCCTGGGCATGAGTCAAGAGGATACCTGCTTGTGGAGGAGGTGTTACAAGATTGTGAGTCTTTGGGCAATTCTGCCTTACCGACCTAAAACCAGCATTTTTGATTATATTTTTTGATATGGATCAGGACTCCTCTTTCTGAAACAGTATCTGGAAAACAGGAACAGATCATTAAGTGAAAACAATTTAGAAGAACTCTATGCTCGTGAGGACTCACGATTGTTTCCAGCACAGCAACTGAGTCTTGATAGCTCTTCCACATGGAAATAGAGAATGTGACAATCCAGTACAAGAGAAGCAACATGCAAAGTCTGCTTTTAAGACTTTTTGTCTTAAACAAGGGGAGACAAAAGACAGGAAGAGACAGGAAAGTTTGCTGGAAGGGCTTTACCATCTGCCAAGGATATTGGGATCCAAGGGTTCCAAAGACACGTAGGTCCCCAGTGGAACAGAAAAATCACTTCTGAGTGATTGCCATTTTATCTGGATCTGTTGGTCACTTCTACTTTTTGGGAGTATCAATTTATCATTGTAGAGTATGTGTGCCTTGCCTTACTGAAGGCTGTCCTAAAAGAGTGAAATCAGGACTGTCATCTCTATTCTCTGAAGAATATTTTACAGCCTCCAAGTCTAATCACTTGGGTTGTTGCCTGTTCCTGCTCATCTTATTTACTGGGAGCAACTCAGGAAGAGAGTGTAGGTTGGCTGAATTCCTCTGGCAGCAGCATCCCGTTGCCAGATGTCGTTTTCTGGGGTAGGACACTAGTGCCAGTGGTGACCGAGTCCAGTCCTCTTTCAAAGTAGGAAGGGATCAGAGGTCACTGGGAAATATGAATGGAAATGAGCTGATCTGCCTTGTAGGTCAGAAAGGAAATGGATGCCTTCTTGTCATCTCTTGCTATTTTCTAATGCTGTCAAAAGCTATTAGGTACATGAGATCAGGCTAGTGGCTCATTTACCCCACTAATTATTTTCTCCCTGGCAGGAAATACTTAGGGAAAGTGTATTAGATATAGACTTGAAAAGAGTCATCTTTCTATTCAAAAATTCTTTGAGCTTTCAGCAAACAGGACCAAAGGGGTTTCCTGAGTTGAGCAATGTAGCAAGTGCCCTGTGGTTTCTACCCCCAAGTGCATCCTGACCTACTCCACACCTCCTGCCCTCCATGATACCCCATAGCAAGCTCCATTTCAGGCTGAGAGGACTCTTGTAGCATCCTGGGAGAGTGCTGAAGGCTGCAGAGCTCCGCCCTACAGAAACTGGTGGGACTCTGCTGTGGTGTCTCCACTGTATCACCTCCCTGTGGGGAGAGCACCCTTCTTTGCTGCCTTCATTCCCCTTGCATCACTGCAAGCAGGAGAGCTGTGGTGGGGGACATGGGCTCCTCACCTGATTGTTTCATCTCTCCAAGTCTGAGGGACACCAACCATCCATCCCCACCCAACCTCAATAACTGAGTTGTGAATTTCATTAGGAATACTGTTTTCCAGAGCCTTGGGTTTTTCTTTCATTGCTTGCCTGTCGTGCTTTGTTTCTGATCCCTTGTGCTTAGCACAATAAAGTAACACTAATAATAAAAAAGAGAATGAGACAATACTCACAGAGCTCTGTCTTTTCTATCCCCTAGCTCCTTGAAGTGGTACCAGATGTTGTCCCACAGCAGCCTGCTGGCTGGTGCTTCTTGGCGTTACTTATGTCTCTCACTCCAGCCCACTTCAGGCACAGCTCAATTGTTGGCTCTCAAGGAGCAGGACTGGGATGTCTCTTCATTTCCAGTGTGGAGGGAATGGCCTGGAGCAGCACCGTCAAGCACTCAAGCACTCAAGCACTCAAAAAAAAAAAAAAAATCCCCCAAAAAAGGAGCAGGAAAGTTTACAGGTAAAATATTTTAAAGCATATGAGTAATAGAATGGAGAACTGTTCTGGAGCAGGAGGCAGTTTTGCCATAGCCCTTCTCAATCAGACTGAATTACACTTAAAAAGCATTTTATTACTAAAAGCTTGTACAGACTTGCCGCAGGTAAACCAAGGAAAAGGGCTCAGATTCAGTCCTTCAGGATGGATCCACAACCAACATTTGTCCAAGCAGGTAGGTAGGAGGCATTTGTAAAAGCTTCAGTGTATTTTGAATAAGGCATTTCATAAAGGTGTTGCTGAACCTTGAGCAGAAATGGGAGCCATGGTCTTCCCCGGTCTCATGAAGCAACTCTTATTTGTGTGAGCTGCAGATTTATTGATAGTTGTAAGGGTATCCTTCTCCCCTGGACACCTACCCTCTTTGAACAGCACCAAGTGTTTCCTGCAGTGTAGCCGTAATGTTCACATTCAGCTGATGAAAATTTGGGTGAAAAGCTATGCATTTTATTTTGTCTTCTTTTTATTTCCCTCCATTTTTGATTTTCTGCATGTTGCTTGGCCTGGGTGCTGCCTGGCTTACAGATTGAGTAATGCTGCTCCAGATTATGAAGGGTCCTGGAGAGATGTTCCCATTTATTACCTTATTGTCCCAGGGATGAGGGAAGTGGGTTTTATTCATGAGTGCACTTAAAAGAGTCCGAGTGTTTAGAACAAGCTGTATATCCAGCTACACTAAAATAGAACTTAGAGAATATTTTTTCCTTCTAGAAGCCCTTAGTTCTGGTTTTAAGGTATAGTTTATCTTTGAGTACACTTTTTTTGCAAGAAGTGAGACAGTTTCAAACCGCCTTTGCAACATGCAGCTGAAATTGTAGTGCTGCAATGCAACCCGGATTTTTCTCCCCTCCAGGTTTTCATCATAGTCTTTTGGATGGAAATTAGAGTCTGCAGCTCCTAGGCTTTCAACACGTTAACTCCAGGGAAAGCAGATGCAGGGACCCGTGCACTGAAGACTGGCTGCAGAGCACTGGGAGCATCAAAGAGTAAGGCATAAATGTGACTGGATGCAGCCCACAGCACAGTGGAACTGACTGGCTTATCTATATCATCTATCTATATCTATATCTGTATCTATATCTATATCTATATCTATCATCTATATATCTATACATCTATATACCTATGAGTGTATTTATAATGACTAGAGATGATAGTAAAGCACATACATGTGAGGGTATTTTAGGCAACAAGGAGGCTAATTTGCTAAACCAGATACTCTTGTGTGCAGGCACGAGCTCCTTGCCTCAGACACCTCTTGCCTTCCTGTCACTCACATACCAAGAAACACGAGTTATAAACAAGTTCAGTTGCTATGGCTCATGCTTCCTTCTCCCTCTGGAGTGATCCATGCTCTTTGACATGGTTCCAATTGCCCTCCTGCCTCCAGCTACCCTGGCACTTGGAGCAGTCTGTCAAGGTCACCTCCCTGCTGCGGGCCAGACAGTGTGAGTGCTTGCAGCCGTCCTCCTCATTCTGCGCATGCTGACCATCCCCTGGCAGGTCAGGCATCCGCCAAGTCAAGAAGATCTTAGCTCAACTGAGCCGGCCTCTCTCTGTCTGGATTCCTCTTGCATCTCTTGTTTCTGGTCTCCTTCCTCCTCTCTTCCTCCGGCAGAGATGCCCCTTAGTCTGCCTAGGAACAGCAGAAGGTGACATCGCTGTTGGTCAAATATAAACCCAGAGCTGTTGCCTGGAGGCACTCTCCACTGCATGCTCTTGGAAGCAGCACTTTACAGTGTGCTGCCCTGTACTCAGTCAAGCAGAGCTGAGGAGAAGACCAGTGCAAGAGCAGCTTTAGCAGTACCAGTCATAGACACTGTAAGGTGCTCTTTGCTTTGCCACATTCTGTCGCCAAAAGTTGAATTCAGCTGTGGGAAACATGTCAGAGTTTATCCTGCTTGACTGAAAAACTGAGCTAAGAGAACGTTGTCTCTGATTGCAGACAATTACACATTGTTGCTTCGATTCGGTTTTTCAAGCTGCCTTTGGGCTCCCACAGCAAGTTTCGAAGGGGCCAGTATTGGCTTTCATTGGACCTACAGATATGGGCAGAAAAAACAGGCAAGCATTCAGGCACCCCTCAGGAGGACATATATGGACAAAAGTTCACTTGTTTTTCCCCACCCATAACATCTGATCCAATAAAAGCTGTTGTTCTCCCCATGTCTCCTCCCTCAGTTATGTCCAAAACCTACCACAATACCACAAGAGTTCCCAATTCCCAAGAGATACCCAAAGACTGCAGTGCTGGAGCAAGTCACTTACCCTTTTGCAGGATTGCTGGATCTGACATGGGTTTCAGCAGGATACCTTGCACACAGACTCACAGCTGGCCTGGGGAGAGGTTTCCCAGGACAAAGGAGCACTTGGAGAAATAGCCATAAACCAGGAGCCCACATCCACCTTATACACACATGGAATCAAGCCACCCCAAATCTGTGTACTGATGCTGCTCTTCCCTGCCCTAGGCTGATACAGAGCATCTAAAAGCACACATGGGTAATGCCTTTGGCATTGGTCTTGTTTTTGCTTGGTGTCTCTCCTGGTTTAGTTTTCTCTGGGAAACCTACAAACAGCCCCATGCCATGCAGAGACTGGATAGAGCCACCTGTACTAATCTATCCCCAACTCCTGAGTGTACTGTTGAAAGGTCAGCAGCCGAGGAATGAAAGGTGATGGGATAAAGCTCTGCCAGAGTTCTCTCCACCCATGTCTGCTGAATCAATCATCACCTCTTGGTTAAATCAACCGCTTTTGGTGCTGCCTCTAAAAACCCTTCTCACACCAAGGTACACTGTTCTCTATTCTTCTGGCCCCATCAGCACCCTGTTCCAGCACAGCCTTCCATCTGTATGGGCAACAGCACCTTGCCAAGGTTGGTCACCAAGCCACGACTCTCGTCCCTTATGTCAGCTGTTTGTTTCTACACCAAGACCCACAGGTGGTTCAAACCTGCATGTACTGGCAAAGGCAGTCTGGAGCTGACTCTGCCTGTACAGACTCCAGGAGCCCATGGGGCAGGGCACACGAGCATGGACTTGATGGGAAAGCAAGCGGGCTGCTCTGTCCATGGCCCCGAGCTCGCAGGCCGCTCAGAGCACTATGCTGCACCAAGCAGGCAGAAACACAGAACCCTTCTCTCCTCACTGCCCGGAGCCATCCTCACTGCCCCGCTGACTCAGCCACCCTCCCCACACCGCCTGCCCAGGGGTGCCCAGCCAGAGCTGCACATCAAGCCGTGCAAAAAGCTGCCTTGGTGCCTATGGCTTTGTGCACTGCCTGGGCTGGGGGTCCCTGAGCAGCTGAGGCTCCCTGGCACGGCTGCTATTCATGTCTCCTGTGAGAAGGGGCGAGGCAGGGGGTGAGGCGTTGGACCCCATGAACTGCATCCCAGCCTGCGCATCAGCCTGCACTTCTTGCTCTTTCATGTCCGTCCCAAATAAAGCATCCTTCCCACTAAATTATAACGTAGTAGGAGAGGACGTGACCAATTTAAAAGAAATATAAATTTACATTCGACGTTTATGCCTGAATTGCACTCTTGTTACAGAATTGGCTCAGTGACTCTCAGTGCAGAGCTAGTCTTTGACTTCGTATTTTCCAGTTTCACTTGTTAAGTTGAAAAGAAAGGGAAAAAAAACCATAGTGAAATTCCTCTATCTTTTTTATTTAGAAGGCAGCTAAAATGCTCCAGACTTTCCGTATCCATTCTCCTACTGAAGTCAGAAGGTGTTGTTCTTTCTTTCTGGTCTTTCATAGGTCATACTCCCAAACGATCAAGGGAGGAGGAAATTGTTCCCCACTGGTAATTGTCTCTTGCATTGCCTTGAAGTGAGCGTGGAGCCAGACAAGGCGTAGGATGTCTTCAGTGATTCTCCTGAGAGTTTTTTCCTACCTTAGAGAGCCCTTTCTGTCTGTGAGTAAGACCACAAGCCCTGCAGCCTCCTCCCAAAAACACCTCAGAAAACATGCTTAGAACTGTCTTTTGGAAAGGGAAATTTTGCATCTTTTGTGGACTTTCATTTTTATCAACCACACCATTCATTATTTGCACAAACATGAAAAATAGCTCTCCCACCAGCAAACCTGTTTGTTTTTTTCCCAAATGCTCAGCTCAAAATAGGTAAAACAATATGCAGGTTTTTTTAATGTAAGAAAAATATATAGCTCAAAGGCTGAGGCCCTTTGTTAAGAACAGTTTTAAAAAAGGATGGTTCTAAAGGTACAAAAATAGATTTTTATAATTGGAAGTGCCTGCAAGGGCCTAAGTATAGCAGGTTTTATTACATCTCCACTACCAGGTACTTAGGTGCTTCTCAGAACCTGCCATTAGCCAGGTCTGTTGAACAAGGCACACAATTATTTTTTTCATGAAAATGCTGGCACAAGTTCACACGCAAGGAAGGTGCTGAGACTTTGATCCTGAGCGCCAGGCAGATCCTTGAAAATGTCACAGAATGATTCATGTGCCCAAGAAAAGGGAGATCTGCTGAAGAAAAGCAGGTGTGAGGCTGCCTCTAGCCAGGCTTCGGCCAGTGGATTGGAGCCATAAGGCTGGGGGTGCTGGGAGAAGAGCTCAGCGGAGTGGGATGCTCAGCTGCAGCTGTGGGGCAGAGATCAGCTAGCTAAAACTTGCCCAGCCTCAGCAGCGACTTCCCCCTTCATGCAATAAACAGGACATTTTTCCCTTTAGGTGTGTGAGCCTCATTTTGAGAGGAGGCCAGGTGATTCAAGGCAGAAAGTGCCCACATGTAGAGCATGGAAAAAGGAGGAAGAAAAGACAACTTATTTGATCTGGCTGTTTTAGCATGGCTGGTGTGTTTGAATAGGTGTTAGGGTGCCAGAATAGAAGGGATGACAGTGTTGTCACCATGCAGAAATACTTTGGGCCCAGAACATAAAGGCCAACTTTTTCAAAGGCGGGGTCTAAAGTTGGGAACCTAAATCTGTCCAGGAGCACCGTTAGACTCCCCTACGAAGCCTGGAGAGCTTGTGGAGAACCAAGACACTGATGTAAGAGACTGGAAATTTCTGCTCCTACTTGGGTGCCTAATCCTGCTGGGGGGCTCCGCCAAAAATTCCAGCACCACTACCTGTGTTTGAACATCCAGATAGGATGAGGCTTAGCTGAGGGCAAAGTAAAGCGGAGCTCTTTCTCTCTTTGAAGAGACACTGCTTCTAAATCTGCCTCTTTGGGGTGGAGGCTGCCTGGAGTATAAATCAACGGCCACACTGCATGTGTATGTTGTAAATAAGCATTGGAGAGCATCCAAGGCAGCCAGCTTCCTGGCTGAGGCGCCAGGAGTTGAACCCAGCCTCTGCGAAGTCTAAAGCGTGAGATAAGATAGCTTGGGTTAAAAAGCTAACCATCTGTAGCTGGGGGCTGCAATGACCCGTAGCTTCCCCGATTCGGCCATGCAGGCTTAGCAACATTTCCTCACTGGTTTGGGGGACAGCTGTGTCTTTAAGAGGCTCCAGCCTGAACCAGTTGGAAAAAGGCTTGAAAATGCCAGATCTCTGACAAATTCACTGAACACCTCTGAGTCCTTCTTTGCACTCAGCTCAACAGCCACTGACAAAGCACTTAAAATTAGCTCCCAGCACTGCGGAGATGTCCCTGTAGGCAGAAGAGGGGGCATCATTGGCACTGAGCTTTCTGCAGAAGCTGGATTTGGAGAATGCTGCCAGCCCCGCCACAGGGTTCATGGCTCCCTTGGGCCCCCTCTTTTGTTTAGCAATGCTGCATCAAGCTGGATGTGCAGCACAGTCCAAGGAGCTTCACACAGGTCAGTCTGCTCCTCCGGGCAGCTCTGGCGGAGGGCAGCATGAGGGAAAATGATGCAATTGTGTACAAATAAAGGAAATGAAAAAAAACCTCGAAACAATATCAGAAACCCCACAACCAAAAGCTGAAGCTCAGTTCTGTAACTCTGCCCTCTAAATGCATCTGTATTTAACATTGTTAATGAGAGAAACATGTTTCCAGACAGCTAAGATTGGCAGAGCTGCCCTAGTCCTCTATCTGGGACTTGCCACTGCAAAAGAGAGCATTTCTTCCCTTATGGTCTCATGACTGCTTAGCCTGCAGTGTAGCCACCATAAAACATCCCCTCCAGGTAGGGGAGTTAATTATATTACTCTTCTCTATCTTTCCTGCCATGCTTTGCAAGTGCCATGCTCAGTGGCCACTGCTGCTTGCTGGATGTACATTCCCAATTCCTCACACCTTCCAGAGCTCCAGTGGGATTTCCTCTGGGAGTCCCAGGACCCTTCACCAGGCATACCTACGAGGTGTTCAGCAAGGAGTGGGGAAGGCCAGCCCAGGGGCTGCCAGGGCCACATTTAGGCCTGGGATGCAGAACTGAAGGGCACCACCTCTGCCGGCTGGGAAGGGCTCAAGGAGGAGCAAGTGCTGGCGCCGCTCGCCGGGCCCTGGCTGTGAGCGGCAGACGTCTGTGGCCTCTGGATGCCTCTTAACATATTCCAGTGCCCTCAAGACAAGGTAAATTGGTGGTTGAGGCAAAACTCAGTTTTGTGTGCAGTTATACTGCCCTCCCTGAATTCTTGGTCAACCAATTTTTGTTTGTTTGTGTTACATACTCATTTCCCTTCCCACTTTAAAGGCCATTTTATGCGGGCAGAAGGTGCCATGCTGGCAGCTTTGGTTGACCCAAGAGTTAAATTTAATTCCTAAGACAGGTAGAATGTTAGCAGTGGCTCTTTTTGCCTCTTGCCTACCCTGATGGTGGCCCCAGGCTCTGCCCTTCCCAAGCCAGCCCAGAGGGAGCCCATCCAAGAGGCCATTTGCCCTGAAGCCTGTCTGCCAGCATCCATGCCAGGCAGAGCCAGCAGCAGAGTTTGCATCACTATGGGCAGCTGCCTACCAGGGTCCAGCAAGGTGGGCAATCCCATCCTGCCAGGACACAAACTGAGTGCAAAGAGCAATACAATATTGAACACCATATTTCTCCAAATATTGACCAAGTCCCACAGGTATTGATGTCCTTCCTGCCCCATAGGACAATCCAGAAACCTTGATTGTAGGGACCAGTGAGATATCTGCCTTTTCATCTCTAATGCAGGCAGTCTTAGGCTCTGAAGCAAATTTCTGTGAAGCTTTCAGCAGCTTTCCTACTTTTTTTGATGCAACCATTGCTACTGTATCTTCAACCATTCACATTAATTCCACTGACATGAGAAATTCAGCCTGCTAAGCGAGGGGTGACTCGCTTAGCTGCAAATAACTCTGTACTGGTGTTCCTCTTCTCTACATTACATATATTTTTTGGTTTTCACATTTTTTGAGTATTCCCTTTTCCCTGTGTTCTGACTTAGGATAAAGCCTTCTAGGACCTTGCCTGCATCTATTAATTAAGGTTCTCTCTCAGGCTACATCCATCCACGACTTTGCACTCTGCCCAGGCACTGAGCAAGCATGCTCAAGATCTCTCTGTGTGCAGAGTTGAACGGAAGCTGCTTTAAAGGAGTTATCACCTCGAAAAACCCAAGCTTGGGTTACTTTAGGGTCAGTGCTATCCTATGGTGTCTGATCAGTTCAGAGTTCAGACAGTGTATCAATATCTGGCTGCAAAACACCTCACAGGCATGCCCATAGCCCCAGGACTAACCTAAGAGTAGTCATTTGCCTAACTCCTTCACACTTCTTTTCCTCTGCCAGCTTTTTGCCAGTAATGTTTGACAATCCCTTAATAAATCATTTGAATCAGTTTAGCTACCAGTTTGCTGCCTCATTTGGAGGCATTCTGGCAGACTGACAAGGTCCAGCTTTCCCTGGTGAAGATTGGGTTCTTTGGAACCCACCCTGTAATCACTTAGACAAATAACAATTCTGGTGTTCATTAGTTGCCTGTTGACCCCATGGCCTTTATGCATGATACACTCATCTAGTTCCCACAGTTCATCTCCTCCACCGCACAGGAACTGTTGCTTGAAAGCAGCAGGTAAAGCCATTTTCACATCTTCAGCCCCCTGGTTCCACAACTGGCTCCCCACAGTAGAGACACAGAGGTCTCAGCTCCCATCAAGAGGTGACAAAGTGCTCACGTTTTTGAAATCACCTGAAATGCAAATGGAGAACGTGAGCTCTTCTGGAACCTTGGGCGAGTGTGGGAGAGGGGAATGCTATTCATTGTGGTACTGGTGAAGGAATGCACAAGCAGTCTTGGACCGTGCCCAGCTGCTTGCCCGAGGCAGGATGGAAACTTGCCCCAGAAGCACTGACACCTCCTTGGGGTTAAACGAGGTTGTGCGTCCTCCTGGGAGCTGTGCTCTGCTAGGTGCTCTTGATAGGAGCTCAACCACTAATTTGCCCCGGAGTGGTTCAAATATTTCGGCCTAGCCCCTGGTAAAATATTTACTATGCCTTCTTATCACTTCCCTAGAAGCTTTAGTTGGAGCTAACTGATGCATTAATTCCTTTGGGATCTAACTCGAGTTTTCTCTGCAAGGTCCTGGAACACATCCAACATCATTAAGAAAAAAAGCCTTCCTTTCTCAGTCAATTCTTTTAGGCAGAATTTCACCTGAAACCTGGACTCCATCTGGCACTGCGATGGCTGCACGCAGACACTCTCCTCTCTCCTGATGATGGCTGCAACTGTTGCTTTCTAGGCAGGCAAAAGTATCCCCTAATGAGCTAATTATCACATCTCCAGGGGCAGTATAATAATTAATGAGCTTAAGCAGAGGAAGGAAGAGCCAAGTTAGGGACTGGGGGTCGCTTTCTAATGCTAAAGGTGTGAGGCAGCAGCACATGGTGCCTGGGAAGACTGTAGGCTATATTTAAGGGGAGGTGATGCACATACCTGTACAGGGCAGGTGAGCCCAAGCTGCAGGGCCCAGCAGCACTAGGTGGGCTTTCAGGTTCCTGATTTGCTGTGGTGCTGCCCTCCTGCACCCCACTCTTACCACAAACACTTTCCACCAGCTCGTTGCTTCCCATTATCCCTTCTAATATGTTTCTGTTCATCCTTTCTAAATTTACGTGTTTTGGTCTTTATAGTACCGCTTGCTGGAGTAATGTCTGTGTTTTGCCCATCTGTTCTTGTTCTTCGTATCCTCATATGCCAGGATGGAAAGATGCTTATGGTGCAGCTGAGAATGGGTTTTTTTGTTAGTGCTTCATAAGCTTTATTATGTCTCTCCTGTAATTTCAGCTTGACACTCCAAAGGGTTCAGCAAGGTGCTATCAATGCTGGATCTCATCCAGTCATGCAAACAAGCAAGCCTTCACTCAGGATTATCACCAAGAAATTCCTCCCTAGGATAAATGAATGGCTGATGATGTTGAACAGATATAGCCTGCCATTGTCTCCTGGTGTTTGGTAACTATCAGAAAGTTTTCTATTTCATTTAAATAGAATTTCTTATGAAAAAGCCCTTGTAAGCCAAAGCATTAGACAAAGGCCACATTCAGCTCCTCCAAAATGTACATGAAAATTGAATTAACGTCCCGTATGTTATATAAAGTACCTGTGCAGCAGAGCGGCTCCCTGGCGGACCAAGGCAGAACAATGTCATTGTCTGTTCTCCACACACCCTCTCCAAAATCGTCACCTATGTGACAGGACCTATCCACACAACATTCACCAGAGGACAGATCAGCTGTGGCACAGGCCACAAGCTGACTCTGGAAAGCCCTCACTCCAGTGATGGGCCAAACTGTGAACCCAATGCATAAAAACTCAGAGATGATGTCTGAAAGCTCTATTTGTGCCCTAAATGACACATTGTTATCTCCATCCCTGGCTCCCAGGACCTCACTTCATTCTCCCTCTTTTGGCCAGAATGAAGGTCATTGATTTCTCTGTACTTAATTGTGCATGTCTGCACCCACACCAGACCTGCACACACCTAACTGCAGTATGGATGATCAAAGAGCCCATCCACGTACTCCCCTGGGGACATAAGGAAGCAGAAGGGCAGGTGAGCATCATGTCTGAACTATTTGAACTGAACTAGAAATGAAACATGCGCCAGAAATGAGACTCCAGGCAGCACTCAGACAACCCCTCAGTGGCTGGGAGGGCCAGGAGGTAGGGTGGAAGCAGGAGGGAGAGCAGA
The DNA here is from genome assembly GCA_013399195.1 of Dicrurus megarhynchus. Classification (NCBI taxonomy): domain Eukaryota; kingdom Metazoa; phylum Chordata; class Aves; order Passeriformes; family Dicruridae; genus Dicrurus; species Dicrurus megarhynchus. The sequence goes on from VXAD01007025.1 coordinate 1,502,348, forward strand.
ATTCCTCTCTGTGTCCTTCCTGGCTGGACACTTGGGGTCTTCTCAGGTGGTGAGGTGCCACTTTTCCTTCACCTCCTTGTCCTCCTGCTCTAGCAGCCTAACCAAAGGGTGAGGTGGGGGTAGTGGTGGGCTAGAGCAGGGTGGCAGAGGGGAGAGGACAAGGGGGCAGGGCTGCCCATTATTTTTCCCCAGGGCTCTTTGCTTCCGGGTCCTTGCCCTTCGCCAGGGCACCGCCTGTCGTGTCTTTGCTCACCCCTGTGTTTTGTTGTTCACTTTTTATTACAAGCCCTGCATTCATGTGCATCTACCCTAAAAAGGATTGGCACATAACTGTGCTAACACATAACCCAGGCAGCTGTGCTTCCCAGGCTGCCTGCTCTGGGAAGCGAGCAATCTGGCCTTGAGACAATATATCTCACAGGTGAGTAAACAAAGGGAGGATGAGGCAGACAGGAGAGCAGGGACTGGGGAGGGGAGAGGAGAGAGAGACAAACACCTCAGCCCAGACACAGCAGCCTCAGCAGCCAGAGTGGGAAACCACAACCTGGAGTCATCTCCTTTGAGCAGGTCTTATCCAGGAGCACCCCACATCCCCACTGACTGGGATTTATCTGGTAGTGCTCCCATGTCCTTCACTATCCTAGGTTTTTCCAGGGGCTCTCTCAGGTCACCATCATCCATTGACAGGAGCTTGGATCAGGAGGAGCCATCATCAGAATGCATCTTAATTTCCATGCAGGTCTTGGGGGACCAGCTTAGAGGTTGTTAGTCCACCAGGTTATTTGTCTATGCCAGAGGAGTCTGGCCCTGGTAAAATAACCCCAGGAATCTACCATTCCTGCCGTCATCTGCTAGCAAGGGCCCAATCCTACAGTACCTGTTTGTAGACAATGGTGTCAGTGTTTGGCAAATCCCACTGTTTGTCACTGCACCCATGTGCCTGCCACCCACCATTGTCCCATCAGGTCCCTTGTTCTGAAAAGGCAGCATTTGAAAAGCAAAAGAAACCCCAAACATTACTTACCAAAGTAGACATTTTCGGAAAACATTTCTTCATTCAGATTAAAAGCCATTTTTCATTGAATGTTTTTGTTTGTTTTTTTAAGGTGTTTGTAAAAACAGATGTTGCCCACTAAAATGGCAACATAGGAGTGAAATTTCCTTTCAGGATTAAGCTATTTGCAAGCTTATGCTTGGCATGGAACAGACAAGGAACAATTTTTACTTCCCCCTGTGCTACGACTTTTCCTACAGTTGGGCAAGGGAGGTGTGAAGCAATTTGAAATCACTTTCTCCTGGAATATCAAACAATTTCTAGGCTTTGAAGACTGGATGTCTGGCCTTGATATGTATTTATAGGACTGACTGATCATGGTAGTGCTCTCAGAGGAGTTCTGTGTGCAGGTGTCTGTGCAGAGCTTTTCTGGGGATCCAGCAGCACTATAGGAAAATAATCTTTTCCCAAGTAGAAACTACACCAGCTGTGGTGGGGTATGCTTCAGAAAATACCATGAAAGTGAGAATGCAACTGTGGAAAACAGGAAGCTTGGGAGAGCTCAGATTTTGGGGCTGATAGGGAAGCTGTGTGGAGGAAACAGAGAGGCTGGGAAACATTTGCTGTCTCTTGGTCTAACACTTTTGTTTGGTAGAGAGGGACTGGGTTTGGAAACTTTTCTGTTTATGGAGAGAAAATTATTCTTGCCTGCAGAATGGATAAGAATCCAAACAAACAAGGCTTATCCAAACCTTGCAGTAATGTTTGATATTCACCATCCTTTTGAGGAACTGAATTTAATCTCTGGCTTGTTTCATCCAGATAAAGCTGGCGTTCCTACTGTACCAGAATATAAGCCTGCCTCCCTGTCTTGATTTTTTTTTCTCTCTGTTTGTAATGCTTTAGCAGAATATGTTTGAGTCAGGACACATTTTAAAATGCAAACAGAAGACAGGCCCCCAATTCCAGTGAAAGACTATGCAAGTTATGTACCTATCACAAAATTTTGTGCTTAAAAGCTCTCCTCTCCATAAATAGTAAAGCATCCTTTGTGTTACTTTTGCGTGAAAAATCCTTCCTCTAGCTCTTCGTCAGCTGAATGAGGACAAGACACTATCAAAGCTGTTTGGGAAGATATAATCCCTGGATTGTCAGATCCAAATTGTGACACAAATCAGTATTTGGGTCATTGAGACAAAATAAAACACAAACCTCTCAATGTAAGTAAAAAAAGTTGCATTTAGGTAAAAGAATGAAAGAAAAGTACCATACTCTGGAAATGTTTTCTGGAAGACAGTCACCTCTTCTGGTTCCTTTCAGGACCTTCTGGTGTGCCACAAAGAAGAAATACTGGCCTCGCTTATTTTGTTCCAGGTAATTAAAAGTCAAATATATGTACACAAAAAAAGACACGTATGCACTTTAAAATTTATTCTGTCCTGAATACTAGGCTTAGGTGGTGTAAATCCACACGGCCACATCTTTCACAAGGAAGCTTTGCTATCACTTAAGGTAACACCCCACTTCTGCACATAGCCCACTCTCTGAGAAAGTTTGTGATTGTCCTTTAGGAATCCTTCTCAGCTGTAAAATGTACTGGTGGTATATAACAGTCATAATTCCTCAGAGCTGTGGTACTCCTTGGTCAGCCTCCTATTTTTCCAGCTGGGGACAGAACAAAATGATCTGCTGAGCAACACCTTCCTCCTTTCAGCATTAGGAGTCCCAATTCCTAGGAGCCAGCCCCTTTTCCCAGTCTGCAGCCCCATTTCTGCTTAAAAGCCTTGCTTCCGCAGTTGGATTTTTGCCAGCTGGGTGCACTCTTGCAAACTACCTTGGGGTCAAGACCTTTGGTTTAGGAACAGCTGTGTTAGGTGTCAGAGGCTTTGTACCCCCTCCCACAACGTACTTTTCCAGTCTTTCCCATCTCAAATATTGCAGTTTACATCAGCACCAGAACTGTCAGCTCCTTTTAGTAGTTCTCCAAAATTTGTGGTTTGCTCACATATTGTGTCATGGGGTTTTACATGATAATTCCACCAAGAATCACAAAACCATCATTTTTCTCAGTTTGAAGATGGAACAGCCGAGTTTAACTTCCCCGACCCATTCTTCATTCTCTAATCTCGCTCCCGTGCCTGTTTTAATGGTATTTTCTATGTTTTTCTATTTGCCTGCACAGTTTCCCCCAATGAGCAGCAATAGGTAATTTATAAATATACTTGTATACATACATTTATATATTTACATATTTCAAAAACATAGAAGTGATCTAACCTCTCCAGAAAAGCCACACACACAACTTTTTTTGGCTCCATTTTTACTCAACTTTGTCTCGGTTGTAGTTAGTGGTTTGGCAGATCTTTGCGTATTTTTGGATCAAACACTCACGCCAGGGAACACAAAGGGTCCTGGTATGAAATTCAGAGGAAGACCTCAAAGAGGGGTATTTATTTTTTGTTAAAAATAGTCCAGCCCATCTCTATCTGTATTGAAATTGGCAAAAGAATGGGTATGATTTTCATTTTTTTGCAATGCTTCATTTTAAACATTTGTTAAAAATAGTCAATAACAAAATAGCCAGTTTATTTTTACTGCAATGCAAATTTTTTCTCTGCTATTCAAGTCCTAGATGACAAATATAGGCCATGAGGATAGCATGCTAAGAGGAAAAGTAGAAGGCTTTTCCTTCTCATTTCCACTAAACTGAGCATGTAACCAAAAGCCTGGCAAGCTCTCCATCTGGGATCTTCTGTCTTTCTCCTACCCATACACCTCCTCCAGTCCCAACTTTATATGTATTTCCTCATGTTTGTGCTGGTAACCTTCACAATTACTCTGTGTTTCTCTCAGGAAGACCTATCTTTGATAGAGGCTTTTGCATACCCAGTAGATACCATCCCATCAAAGTGGGTAACCTAAAACATTGTTCAAAAAGGGCACTTCTCAAATTGTTAATGTCCTCCTAGACCCCATTTTTCTCCACTTAATGTCCTGCTTCTGAAAGCTTTTGCCTATGATAAGAATCCCATGAAGTGTATGGTACCGAAAGCCATCTTTGTGGCAAACAGGAGTTATGGCCCATGTGCTCTCCATCAAGGCTTCCTCATCCACGGGCAAAGTGGGAGGTTAAACCTCCTGGGTACTGGCATCAGCTGCCAAAAAATACTTAGGTCCCACCAAAGAACCACATGGTCACACACACTTACACTTCTTAGGGACAAAGACTGCTACCTAGCATGAGGTGGTGTTTTAGAGTGGTTGTCTAGGTTTTAGGGCATCCATATCTGACCTCAGATCTGTAAGAAGTTAGCAGTTCTGTCAGGAACGTCTAAGGAAACTCGAGCTCCGCTGTAACCAGGAGCAGCAGCCCGTCAGAGCACTGTGAAGGGTTGAGCTATGTGGGACCATGCAAGATTGTGTGTGGTGCTGTACAAACACAGCAGAACAAAAGTTAATCCTTGCCCTGGAGAGTTTTGATGAGAGAAGAAAGGATTCTTTGCAAAAAAAAGGCCTCACCCCAGACACTGAAGTGTACAGGAATGAGTCATCTGGTCAAATGTTGCAGTGGTACCTGAGAAAGAGGTGGTTTCTAAGGACTGTGGCAAAACCCCTCCTGGCACAGAACATTCAGAGTGGTCAAACTGCTTTCAAGAAGATATTGCACTGAAAAGTTAAAACCTAGTGAGTTTTTTTCTCCTAGCAGTCTGCTGTATGCAGCATTTTGTGCCATGACCAGCACATTAGCACTGTTCTGGTGAGTGTGGAGGACATCAGGAAATCAGTGTGTGTATTTTTAGGCCACTTGAGTTCTGGCAGTATATACCTTGGGATTTCAACTCAGTCAACTCCCAGCTATATCATCTTAAGCTATGCTGAATGAAATGGATATACTCTTGCATTTGATACTTTCCACAATAAAGCCAGGGAATTTCTCATAAATCACATCCTAGATGGAGCAAACTGTAAGGTTGGGGAAGGGATAATGGCAACAACTTTGATTTATTTTTCTTCATCCAACGTACATTTCTGATCTTCACAAAAGGACTTAGAAGCTACAAAAAATTTTCCATAACGTAATGCAGTCATCCAGAAACCAGACAAATGAAAACCACAGGTTCAGCAGAGAGTCCTTGCCTTTCTCCACTGTGCAGAAGGTTGTTTCTTTTTCCCAGGAAGCATATTCAAGATTTGACCATGCACATGCCACAAAGGGAAGATCACATTTCCTTCCCAGGTTGCTTTTGTTAGTAATAATTATAAGCCAACACTTAGCCTTAGAGTCACATGTCTACTGGTGAGAGATGGGCTCTGTCTTTAATTCTGGTCCTCCTCTCCCATTATTGTTTCATTGACTACTATTGAGTTTATAGTGTGGCTGGAAGCCAAAAATGAATGGGAGAATTGCAATGGCAAAACTGGTGGGGCAGGTTTCCCTGGCCAATGTTGCAACTGGCAGAAAATAAATAAATTAAATAATGCCATTTATCAACAGCCAGGATCCAGGTCCTCCTAGGTTCACTGTATACATATGTTGCAGCTTGAAGACAAGGGCCTTGAAGATCTATTCAAACTTGGAAGTACAATTACATTTCCATAGTCTCACTCCACACCTGAGGTTGGCCTAGTCTTACATGGCCTCCAGAATCACCAGAAAATGCCCAGCTGGAACAAACTTATCTTCAAATCTGGATTTTTTTTTTTTTTTTTCCAAATCAGACCTTCATATCACATCTTCAGATGCCACTGATTCAGCAGGAGAGTGGAAGAAAATCTCCAGGAAGGACTTTTTGACATGAAGGTCTTACTGTCATGTTACATTCTGGGCAGGAGAGCCAGAATGGAACAGAGAAAATTCCCTCATGCTCTGATCTTGCTGCCACTACCCAAGGGACGATATTCTCACGTGATATGGATGGGCCCTTCAGATCACAGTTATTTAAAGATATGAGCTGAGCTTCTGTCCCAGCAGTCCTAGTGACCCATTCTTAACACGATTCACTACATTCCTGTCACACAGAGGGATTAGATTCTGCAAGGAAAGGACACAGAAACGCCATGTGCGGGTACCGTGACCATTATTGGTTGTTCCACTATGGATAGCAAAGCTGCCCCACAGAAGGCAAATACAGGATCTCTTGTGCTGAAACTTCAAAGAAAACTCTGAACTATCCCACTCTCTGCTGGAGACAGGCAGCAGACATCCCAAGTCATCTAATGCCTTATTCCAAGGACAGACTGGGTTTCAGGGTAAGGATTTTTCCCCTGATTAGTCTGGGGATGTCTGAATCTGGATCATAAAATGATCAGAGACAGAGACAAGAAACCAGCCCCGCTGGCTGAGGTCAGAGGGATCCAGCAGATACTCGCCCACTTCCCCTATGGATGGGATCCCATGTTTGGTGCTGGGTGGGCAGAAAGGAGGGATCACCATGAAGTCAAACCGGGTACGGACATTACAGCTCCCAGGAGAGGCAGAAGTCCGGTGAAGAGTGTGATGATACAGCTTTTAACAAATGGTTCAGGAAACAACTCTGATTTTAAACAAACACTCCAGCCTGACCAGACTGAACTGCTTCCAGCACAGTCTGGCTCTAGTACACTCTGGAAATCACACCTCCTTAAAGGCAAATGGAGCTGCTTACCTGAAAATGAACTTACCTAAACTTTCTTTTGAACTGTGAGGTTCTCATAACATTAACCAATAATCCTAGTAAATGCTTCAGGGTGCTTCAATCAGAATGAAATAGGGTGCTAGCCTTAATATACAGCTGTCCATGTGCCATTCAAAACTATAAGTGACAGTCTCTGGGTTCAGAGTTACATCGTTTATGCATTTCACATATGACCTGATATTGACAAAGAGGAGAAACTGATCAGTGACCAACTTAGTGGTTGCTTACATGCAAGTAATCATGATTTGACTGTACCCACTAAGTTTGTGCAAAGTAAATCCAAACTCAGTTACATGTGGATTGCATGAAGTGTGTGGATGCTTAGGACAAGTTACATGGACTGAGTCTGGTTAGAAGAAAGAATTTCAAACAGAAAAACAATAATACTCAAGAACTTGTTTAGGGACATGCTGATGGTAACTGTGAAAAGAATGAAGAGGATTCTTGAACTCACCAAGGAAATCTAATTGCAAAATGGATGAGGACATTGGCACGAAGAAAATGGGGTGGGAAGTCATATCCCTAGAGAAAATAACAGGGATAACAGTACAATAGGTACTGGATTGTACATTCTTTCAGCAAGTCACACTGATGACTATAAATGGGGAAATCCCTGATTTAACATCATGTGAAGAAGCACAGACAACAGAAGATTTGAGGAACCCTTGGAAAGGAGCCAAAGAAGAGCAAGGTTCACATAACCTACCGACAGTCCCTTTAGCCCCATCAGTGACAGAGCACAAGGATGAACGAACTACTGTTTAGCTGAGGGAGGTGACACTGAAGGCCTGGGTTTTGAGGGGCACTGGGTCACATCCCCTGTATAAACAGGATGACAGGCATATTGCTGGTGAGAAGCGAGAATTAATCTTCCTCGCCTGAATCTAGCAGCAGTTGAGGCATTACACAATGCAAGAACTGTGGGTTAAGGAACTACAAACAAGCTTGGCATGTTGCAAAAGGATTTAATCGTGTGACAAAGAATGTGAACAGAAGAGGTTTTCCATTTGATTTTATGTAGCCATTAGTCGTCTGGGTAGGAGGCAAGAGGAATTGGAAATTCTCATTAGTGAGAAGAAATATGATATAATCAGCATTACTCAAATCTGCTGGTTTCAATTTGCATGATCGGAATGTTAAAATAACTGGTTATGACCTGCTTAGGAAAGATAGAGTCAGTGAAAATGGACTGTGTGAATCATGCCATAAAAGCAGGCCATAGAATAGGAATTACCCCACAGTCTCCACGAGAAACACAAGGAAAGAAAGACGATCCTCCAGGGGACTTCCGTACACTGTAAGCTCCAAAGAGCCACTGAGAAAGCATCCTGATTTGGGGGAAACTATAGTCTGTTTTCTAACACAAAGGGCCATCATGTTGTAACCTTTCTGGACTTTGTTCTGACAAAGATGAATTAATTACTGGGCTGCAAGTTGACAGTTGTCTAGGGAACAGTATGACCTGATTATATTCAATATGGGCAGGTAAGGGGGTGTCCTTAACAGTTATATGTGCACCAGGACTTCAAAAGAGCTAATTTTTCAAACTCAAAGAAAACTAGGAATTAACCAAATTGTGAGGAATAACTCAGACAGGAAAAAATTGTGAATAAAAGTAGATATGTCCAGGAAAATTGTATTTAGATGGCAAATATCTGCAAGCCTACAAAAAAAGAACTAGCACAACATTAGTCAAAAGCTTTGTGGTAAGGTTGAGGGCAGTAATAAGGAAAAAAAAAAGAATTTTCTGTAAACAGATGAGAAAAGAATAGTTTTTTCAAACTTCAGAATTTTAAAACTAAAGTTTTAAAATGGTAAGAGTATCTGGAGGAAAATACATGGCCTGTAGGACCCAAGGCAACAGAAGGATGTTTTCAAAAGGATATTCTGAGCAAAGGAAACTGCAACAACTACCCAGTCTCATTACTGGACGAAGATAGCAAAAGCAGGAGTGATAACATGAAAAACCAGAAGCAGTTCAGTAAATATTCCTGTCTTTGGAAGCTAAACGTCTCTTATAGACAAAGCATTTGCAAACCAGAAGACCAAATAATCTGCATTCAGGAATCACAAAATTGTTAGCTGAGGCCTGTTGGTATTAATTTTGAAACCATCTTGTGAAATGGGAGAGTCCAGAAAATGGAAGGAACGTTAGCACAATGCCAGTTCAAACAGGGCAATCTGGATGAGCAAGGTAACTGCAGATCACTTACCTGAAACCCCAGTCCAAGCAAAATGGAAAAACTGACATGGGACTCAACTGATAAAGAATAAAAGGACAACAAAAAAAGCAATTAATTCCTATAACACAGCTTTGTGGAAAGTATGTCTCATTGAATAAATATAATAGTGCTCTTCTGATGAGTTCACAGGTATGGCCAGTAAAGTCAACTATTGCATGATAGTCCCTGATGAGGTGTCTCCCTTAGCACCATGTAGCAGTCTGATTACAAATTAACATAACCAAACATCAGGAAAGGGCAGGTGAAATGGCATGAAGGACAAAGTGACTGACAGATTTAAAGGAGCTGTCAGCAGAGAGCTCTTGCTGAAGGAGGATGTGTCGCTGCTGAGAGTGGTAGTCAACATTTTCATCAATGAGCCGGAAGCTTGAAATTACCGCTGGTAATCATTTGTTGATGACACAAAGATTGGCAGATGGGTAAATAGTGTGGAAAGCATGGCAATCACACTGCCTGACTCTATCACTTGATAAATTAGGCCCTTCAAACAACACATGTTTAGTGAAGCAAATGCTAATATATTCATCTAGAGAACACAAGCCGCTCATGACAGCCTGGAGATGGCATTCTGGAAAGGGATGATTCTGAAAATGATTAAAGGTGAGAAGAGGACAACTGAATGTCCTCAGTCAAGGGCTCTCTTATGGCTAATACAATCCCTTGAGATATAAAAAGACTCATAGAAGGTGATCTTTTTGTGTCTCTGCTTAAAAAATATCCGAATGCTGCAGTCAGTTTTGCTTGCAGTTTTTAGAAGATGCTTAAACCTTTAGGGAGGGTGCTTGTAAAAGAACTACATAGAGGTCTCTTTGGACGCAGAAAATTTTCTTATATAGTATGACTTAGGAAAAAACTGTGCTGCAGGGGACTGCAGATTTCTTGAGGCCTTGTCTGCCCCAGGTTTGAAAACCTCTGGTAATCTCCAGTTCTTCACCTCCGCCCACCACAAAAACTTTATGTCCAGACAGAAAATGCCCCTGCTGCAACTGGCAGCATTGCTTCTCATTCTGCCTTTGTGACCCTCCATGAGAAGTCTGTCTCCACCAGCCATTAGAGAGCGGAAAACAGCAAGCAACTCCCCTTCAGCTTTCCCTTCTTCAAGCTGAGTGACCCCAGTCCCCTCAACCTCTCCTCACACACCGTGTATGTCCCAGATATTTCAGTGGTCCTCTGCTGGACTCACGCCAGTTTGCCAGTATCTTTCCTATAGAGCTCCATTTGTTTTTCCTATCTAAAGCCAGAGTGAGAGAAGATTTAAAGACACGAGACCTCTGTAAACCATAAGGAGAGGGAGATCAAGGAACTGAAAGCTGAAGCCAGATAAATTGGATTACACTGTGGGTGCCTAGCTACTAAGCAGCCAGTGCAGGTTCTGGATTCTCTATGTCTTGATATCTTCAAATCAAGGCCAGATGCTTCTCTGGACATTATTCTTCAGTCTAACAGCACAATCATTCCCAGGCTTAAGGCAAGGCTAACAAGATGTGAAATTGTGAGTTGATGATATGTGAACTGCAGGACTCATCTGCCTCCAAACTATGAATTGTTTTCAGAATAGTGCATTCAAGGGCCCAACAAATGTAAATGCACAAAAACCAACCAACCAAACAATCATGGGAGAAATAAAATAAGCAAAGAAGAAACCAAATATACGGTATATTGGATAGTAGAAAGAAGTTTGTTGTGATAGTGAATATCTGAGTTTTGCCTAGTGGGACACCCACTGCACTTCACTCAGACTTGTGTCTCAGGGGGTTTTCTTGGCCTCTCAGAAGAAGATCCTGCAGCTGAACAACCTTTGTCCCTAAGGACCAGCTGCCCAAGTCATTCCAGTTCCATGAAAGTACTATCTTCTCTAATCAGAAGCGTGTGATTGACCCGAGGCCACAGTTGGTCTTTTCAGGGATGTATAATAGATGGAAGTACACAGAGGTATGCTTTGCACACAGATTTTGAACACCATTAGTCTTTGTTCAAAAGCTAAAGATGGAATATTCAGTGCTCAGAAGACAACTTCCTAAAAGGAGTACCTTCCCTTGCTGCTCACCCATGGGGCCATGAAGGGAATGCATGTCAGTTTAGGCTATAATCTCAGATTTAGGAGATTTATAGGCTCAGTCAGTGGAAGGAAGAGTTGATGTGATTCACCTAAGCTTCTGTGACGCATTTGGCTTGGTATCACACATTATTTTTATTAAGGAAATATGTAATATAAGGCACCCTTGAAACGATCAACAGTCAAATAATAGGTAGGGTTTGCAGTGTCATTCTAAAGGGGGGTGCTGTTTCTCACCTATTTCCTGAGAATTCCTCCAGATATCAGCCCTAGACCCTCTGCTATTTAACATTTTTATTGATAGCCTGGAAGGAGACGTAAGTCCATTAATAATAAAGTCTCACCCATCCTTAGAGAGGTGTGACATTTGTTCTAGGCATGACAAATTACCATCTTAAAAAGCCTATACTTCTCCAAAGCTTAGAGGCAGGCCAGAAAACTGGGTCAGACCAGACATTTAATTTTAGGTAGCTGATTATGCTAGATGGATCTCACACTTAGACATTGAGCTGACACGTATGGAGAGCTGCACAAAAAAAATTTTGATTGATGTCTTTCGGGGAAAAGAAATGTGACCATTATCCACTAGGGTGAAAAGCCTGTGAAGGCAAAGTGAGATCTTATATTTGGCAAAGAAAGATTCAAACTAGAAGTAAGGCAACAGTCAGCTAGCAACTGGGTCAATGCACTGAGGTCATGATGGATTCTCCTCTGTGGAAAATTTTTTGATCAAGGTTGTCTGTTGTCTAAAAGCTCTTCTGCAATCTGAGCATGCAAACTCAAGGTTGCTCAGTAGCCTGTGGCATGTATGCATTAAAACAAAATTATCCCCTTCTGACCTTAAAATCTTTTCTATGCCACACCCGTGTGCTATGAAGTTCTTGGTGACAGAAGGGATCTCCTTCTTCTGCACTTTTTACTGAAGAGGTAGGAGTGCAAGTGCTGGCTGTTCCTTGTGACCTGGCAGGCAAAGTAAATTCACGAAGAGGGCATCTTTTTATCTAGTCACAGTGACTAGAAACAGAGATGGCTGTATAAACACACCAGTTTGACGTTGTCTGTAGTATGATTTTCTGTCTGACATTTTTGAGATGAAGTTGCATCTGCTTTGTCTGGCAGATTGCTGTCTGGGAAAAGGGAACTGGAGGCTTCATCAAACTGTAGAGCAACAATGACCCAGGCCAAAATGCAGGCTGTAGGTATGGTAGGAGGAAGCCAGGCATTTTATATCGAAGTTTAGAGCTCTTCTAATTGTTTCCCTGGCCTTGCACTTCCTACTCAACAAACAGGAAGTGTCTCTAAGAACTCTTCCAGGGAAGGCTCACTACAAGGATTCGGTACAACTCTCCAAGAGAAAGATTGAGCCTTACTGGAGTTTTACTTAGCAAATCACTTGCTTGTGTGAGAGAATACGGACTGAGCCATAGCTTGCACGAGTCTTGCTTTCTTGTACCTTGTGCTTGTGGCTTTTGGTCCTTTTTCACCTTAGTGACAGGTGCTTTTCAAAAGCCAGGATATAAGTTTTAGGATGTGAGGAGGTGTCCCATAGTCATAGTATGTCTTATGCAGCCACAGAGTGCACATGTTCCTGCCAGAGAAGGCGGCAGTTGTCTGGCCACCAAACACTAGGCTTGATGACCAGAAAGAGGCTATTATGCTCCAGCAGTCTAGCGAGCCCCCCCCCTACCCCCTTCCCAGGGCTGTCATTCCAAGCTGCAATCTGACTTTCCCCTGCCAGGGCGGTTGCCGAACCAGCCCTTATCTCAGAGACACTCTGGTATGCTGCAGAATCAAATGCATGGGAGGAATTCAATCAGCCAGAGCAATAGGTTTGCATTGCTGGCTTGAACCTGTGTGTTAGGAAGCAGTGATTCGCACACAGTATTATGGAGAGTCACACAAGGAAACCAGTACCTGGTGGTTTACACACAGCAGAACTAGCTACACACATCTTTTGTTTCCCATTTCGCGGTAAAATTCAATCTGCCTTCTGTGAGAACAAGCATATGCATTATTACATTGTCATGGCCACTCCACTAGGCTATTCAGTAGGACAAATTCAGAATAGGAATAGCTGGAAAATAACTATTATATCCTGAACTTGCACAAAACCAAAAGCTTTCACTGCAAAGAGGTGACTTTGTTTTCCCCTCAATCCGGTTTTGATGTTCTCTTTCTCCTCCCTTTTATGCAAAGCTCTCCATCCCAGAAGGCAGGCAAGCAGCCAATCCACCTCTCTGCCCCACTCCAAAATAAATGTTTGATGCTAAAAAACACACAAAAGGGAACTGTGAAAGCATTTCTGAAAAGGGTTGCTGTTTTGAGGTTTTTTTGCTAATTTTGAGAGCTTTTGTGTGTTTTCCACAGTACACTCTACTCTGTTTGACTGAGGTTCCTAAACAGTGGTTCAGCCAGACTGTCTGATAGGTCAGAGGACATCTGCCACACAGATAGACCTGCTACGCTAAAAATGCCACACGCCTTTCCTCTGCTACATTCCTCCTCTGACGAAAACAACATATCCTGGACTGATAAAATGAGCGTTCGGTTGAGAGATTTGTCCAAAATATCGGATACCTCTGCGGTAGATCTGAAACATTGCTTGTTAGGTCCATGTCCAGGGTGATGCAGACCTGGCATGGCTCCACCCAAAAGCAGAGTCTCAGCTGGAAAAAATCCCTTGACTGCAGCAGAGCTAAAATGATTTACAGCAGCTGGGATATAAGGGCACAGCACACAAAAAGGTGTGCACACACTGGATGGTCTGCTTGCCCTCTGCCATCCAGGGAGCCTTTCCCACTGGCAGTCATTCACTGGACACTCTTCCTTTCTCTGAATGGATACATCTCACCACCCCGTGTCCCAGATTTACATCATTATAAGAGGACTGTGAAATCTTGGGCTTTTTACTACTCTTACAGAGATGCAGCCCGAAGAGCCACACTGGGAACATTAGTCTCTCAGCTGAGCAGCCACCATCCCAGTGCCCAGCCAGGAGAAGACCTGGAGTCCCTGTAGGACAGCCTGTTTCCCAAGGAACCCACTGAGGCTATGGTGCAGCACATGGAGTCAGGGGCAGGAGGTATGTGCTCTGCACAGCCTGTCAGAGCTCAGAGAGGCTCTTGCATTGCTGATGTTACAGTTGCATCTGTGGAGGGTCAGTGTCTGGATGGCTTGAATCCAGGCTCCCTCATGAATAAAGCATGTGGGGATACTGAAACTCCAGCTGTTGTGCCCAAATCCCACTGCCTGTTGCAGGGAAAGACAGATTGCTCACAAAAGGGCAAGTGTGAGTGACTGGCCACAGGGATCTGTTCTCCCCAGTCCATCAAATATTTCCATGTGTTCCATTCCAAAATATTGATGTGCCAAGCCTTGGGAGATTTATATTTAGCAAGAAACATAAATCACAGATGCAGGGAGCAGCTTCTGTAATGTTCCCTGGCTTATCAACTGTACTACTAATAGCTCAGAGAAGCTTGCAAATTGGACTGTGAACACCATAGTGCATGCAGGGGAAAAATCCATGTACCTCTGGCATAGGCTGAGAAGTGTTTTCTGGTGACAGGTTCTCTGGTCCCTGTCAGGAACCTCCTGGATGGGGTCCCAGGAGGCTATGAAGTGTCAGAAGAACAAATGGGACCCCTGCATTTCAGAAACTTGAGTGTGACACCAGTGCGTGGATTTCCCTGGATTTGCAGTGAGGATTTGTGTGCAGGCTCCCTGTTACTGATGTGCTTAAAGGTGAGCCACTGAGCAAAAGAACATGGTAGATGGAAGGGTTGAAAGGTGGTGAACAGGTCTCCCAGCATTATTTCAGTTTTGCTGGAGTCCCAACAGATGCACAGGACTGCTAAGACAGTCCAGAGGTGCACAGACATTTGCAACATAATTTTAAAGACCACAGCACGAGTCCTAAAGCAGAATGTGATAAAGAAGTCAGAGGTCTCTTTCTTCATTTTCTTTCCTCTTGGTTTTGTTCATTTTCTCAACTAAGAAGTCTCACACAAGTCCTATTCTCTTTATTGGGAAGTGGCTTGTAAATTCAGCCTTTTGGATAAATAGCCCTTGAGCTAAGGAACACTCATGTGAACTGCATCAGCCTTCCCATGGCTGAGAAGGTCAACAGCCTTCTCAGCACATTCAGAAGTGATGCACTGGCGTGCTTTTGCAAGGAAGGTTTGAGGCGTCTCCCTTAATAATTAATTGTTTTGTGCCTCTGAATAACTCACTGTTTAGATTAATAATAATGTTGTGTATTCCTGTAGTTCCATCCATCTAGGGACCAAGAACTGGTTTACCAACATCAAAGCATTTGTCCTTTTATATTGGAATTTGACATTGACTGATTTTCTTAAAATCAGCATTCTGACATATTTTCCCTCTAGCAGTTTGTCCTGGACTAAGAATTCTTTTAAGCAGAATCTGAGAACAGCTTTCCTGGTTTCCTCTTGAGTTCACAGCAAAACTTGCTGAAAGGGGAAAGTGTGCATCCAAAACAATGACAATAATAGACACGAGGTCCTGCTAAATGCAAGAAGTGAACAACCCAAAGGAAATAACCAAATACTTGCATATTCACAAGTCTTCTTCACTAGCAGCCAGATTATAATCTTAGCAATAGGAGGTAGTGGGGTTTGGACAGATGGGATCTGTGAGCCGGCGTGTCTCTCCCAGAGCTTCATTGTGACCCCATGCCGAGAAGCACTCGCATCACTGAAGCAAACACAACAGTAGCCAGCCTCAGGATTTGCCTGCTGGGCTGGCTTCGCAGGAGCTGCACCGTGGGGGTACAGTGTCATGATGTTATAGCATTCAATTATCTCAGATTTAAGCATAAGATCAGTTCTCTTGTAATCCTTTGTTAAAACTGGTTTTCTGTAATTTCCCAAGTCTCTGGAATTTTTCTGATTTCTCCCTCTTGCTTAATCTCTGTTTTGCCCCATAGTCCAGCCAGGACCATCAGTGGAGCTTTCCTAGGTATTAATACAAGAGTACTGTTTTGTAACTGAGTGCAATAATCCTGAACCTGAGGAAACCTGCCTGTGGTCTGTTATAAAAAAGGTTTTGTTAAGCCCATTTTCCTTTGTTCCTTTAATTGTGCCCAGTCCTTACCTTGTTTTAGAGCTGACTACCCACACAGAAGCAGCATCCGCACACATCTATAGGGCACAGCTTCTGTGTCAGTACCATACCCAGGTCTCACACTGCTGGTGGGCTGACAGGACTGGGCACTCTGGATACCCTGCTATTGTGCAATGGGATTTTACTCCATTTACTTTCCGTGAACTCTGTTAACATTGTGCAGGGCTCTGTTTGTGCTCCTGTGTCTATTTTAAAATGACACACCTTGTGGACTTCTGTCATTCAGAATTTTACAAATACTTCACCCTTTTTATGACATGTTGACTGTTGAAGCTAACAACAACACTTTGTCACGGTTTTCTCTTTCTCTGTTGCCTCTGGCGGAGCTTATTTAACTCTTTCTGTGGGAATTAATCTCTACGTTTAAGACCTTCCTTATCACAGATCTAGACAAAAATATAATCTTATAAAACTTGATGTTCTAATCCTTCTTCACTGTAGCCATGATTTTGCCAATGATTCTTTCTGGCAGCCACCAGCTTTCCTGGATATTATAATCTCAGTCTGTTAGGCAGGCTTTCTTATCTATATTCTTTCTGTGAAAGGAACTTCAGGAGTTTCGACCCTGTGGTGCTGAGGCCTGCATAAAAACCATCTGGAAAAGTAGTCCCTGATCCAAGACAGCTAAGAATTTTTTTTTTTTTTTTTTTGGCTCATGCTATGTTTTAATGTCTTGAAAGTACTTAAAAAAATAAATGAGTGTGACCAGACCAAAAGCTTCCACTAGAGGCATTTTTCTGGGTATCTCCTGTCTCTGTATTTAGTAGAGATCACAATTTCATAATCCTGAATGTCTTGGGGCTGTCAGAAGAACAGCCTATCATTTACAGCCTAACAAAAGGAAGCAAATGCCTCACCTAGCCTGTATTAAATAATATTCTATGTTTACAAGCATTTACCAGGACCATCATGTAATGGATAAGGTTATCCTTTGTTTATTGAGGCTTATTTCCTGGAAGTCTATGCTCCTGCCACGCACAAACATAAAAAACACAGTTCAGGCACTCAAAAACATAAGTCTGGGCAGGTTTGAAAGACAAGAATTTTTTTCATTCTGATGCAGATATCAAGCATTCAGGCACATCAGCATCAAAATATTAAATTTTTTTCTGGAGCTTCAGACACCAAAAACATTTAAGTTGACATAATCTCATGATTTAGCAAAACCGTTGCCCAATAATGCATCCATTGCCTTCTGATGGTGCAAAAGGAGCTACTGGAGGGATGGAAGAAGGCGCTGTCAGCCTCAGGTAAGATGCATTCAACGAAATTGATAATAGCCCAGACTGTCTGCAGACAAAATCTCTCCGAAGGGTTGAGGGAAAGGAAGTGGAACAAGTCCTTTCAGCCTCAGAACAGGTGGCAAGGCAGAAGGATTTCTTCTGATTCCTGGTCACAGTGATGTAGCTCTAGCTCCATGGTCACGTTACATCCCCAAGAGAACCATATCTTATTTGAAGTAACTCTGAGACAGAAGAAATGGTGGTCACTGGGCACAACCACAAGAGGTACTGCATGATGTTTAAAGGACAGAGCTGACCCCACAACTTCATGAAGGACCACACCAGGGTGCGCGGAGAAGCCCACAATCAAGGCACACCAGGAAGCCCTTGGAGTAGGGAGGTGGAGAAGATGAAGCCAGAGTGCCCAGCCCCAGCCCCTGACAGGCTACTTGCCCCACTCTGGCTCCCCACTCTCAATTGTACATTTTGCAGCACCTGGACCCCAAGTTGAAGGCCTTGCTTGGCATTGGATGGCCAGAGGCACTGCATGGAATATTAAACATCATGTAGGCATGTGATACTGAGTTGCTGGCAGCTTCCCAGAAGAGTCCTATTCTCATTACATTCCTTGGATGTCTCCCAGCCACTGGCTTGAGAAAGTCACTAACCTTAGTATGCTTCATTGTTCTGGCAGTGTGTCTCACTCCGGAGGGTGTCTCGTGATCTCTGCTGACCATTGCCTATGCACTTGAGCAGGTCATCCCAGAAACAGCTGAGCAGATTAATAGGTCTCTGTGGCATACGCCGGTCCCTAGTGCTCACACCAGCTGTGGTGTGAGCAGGCAGTACTTCCAGCCACTGCCTGTCATCATCACTCCCACTAACACCTTCTTCCAGGAGTGAGGAGAGGGCAGTGGGCAGTCTAACTTGGCTTGAGCCCTTCTATGACCTGAGTTCAGAGCCTGAGTCTTGGGCAACTTGAGCCACAGGAGCACTAGCAGGAGCTGACCGACAGACAAATCATCCTCTCCTCAGGGAAAGCAGTGTTTACTCCCCATGTTGCCTCCAGTCCTCTACCTTGGAAGGCATGAGGTGGCTGGGTACCATGGCAATGACAGTGACAATACAACCAAGACATGATTTCTGCTCTTTGGCTCCCCTGCCAGTGGTGCTGGCCTAGTAATGTGGACACATCAGCCAGAATGCTTTTTAGGGTCTGTTTGTCTTGAACTCAAAGCCACAAGTGCTCTTTGTAGCCTGTGGCTCTGCCACACAACGGTCCGCACGCTTTTTCTCCCTGGGAATCTGGGCTGCTGTTGTATCCAAGATCCTTCCCCAGACGTCTTGCCAGCATCTACACCCTTATGCCAGAGCTCTTATTCAAATAGGAAATAATCAAGCATGGGTCCTGGGCTGTTGCCGAGGTGCAGATCTGCCGCTCTGCAGATAGGGCCTGAGGGTTTCTCTTAAAGTCAGCTGCACAGGAACAAAATCTGAGTACTGATCCCCTCATTTTCCTCCTCCTTTCCTCTGGCTCTGAAAACAAATAGTGATTCTTTCATCAGATCAAATAGGCCAGAGCAACTGGGCATTCTGTGCTAGGGGAATATCTCTGAGGGTGGGTCAAAGGGAGAAGAACATACAAGTCCTGTCCCAAAACAAACAGTGGGACTGAGGGATGAACGTGGCCGGGGTAGCTGTCCTCAGCATCTCACCAGGCTTGAGCAGGAGCCATGCAGTGATGTTGGTAACTCCCCACTTGAAGATTGCTTCTGGAGAGCAAGTCCAGGGTCAAGGCAGGGGAGCAATCCCACGTGCTCAGCGGGGACTGCACAGGGGGTCTGAGGGCAGTCTGTCACCTGCATGGCGTGTGGTCTTGCTGCAGCAGGCAAGGCACCGTGTACTGTGAGATGGTCAGAGACTGTGGACGGACACATCCTGCCGTTGGTCACATCTGACAGACAGGGAAATGCTGAGCCCAGAGGAAAGACTGAAAAAGGAGAAGGAAGTTCTATTTGCTTGAAGGATGGAGAGGAGGAGACGAGGACAGCAGCATTGAGAAACCGAAAGAGGATGACACCATGAGCTGCCGTGGAGACAATGTCATCCTCAAACCTGACACAGTGGGATGGCTGCTGCCGTGAAATACCACCTTTCACAGCCCAGGGAAGAGGAGAGCGGTATACTAGAAATTCCTGCAGTGAATATTTGGGTCTGATGGGGAACGGAAGGAAGGTGTTTCCACACAACACAAGATTTACAGACGTATGCATCAAGTTTGGTTGGTAGACAGATCTATGGATGAGGAGGGTGAAGGACACCTGAAGAAGAGACTGAGGAAAACACCAGCCAGTGGAGTATGAAGAACAGGTTTCCCAGAGGGAAGGGGGATACTGAGGACTTGACCAGCTGCTCACAGGAGAACAGAAGCAATGGAAACAGAAAGGGGCGCAAACCCTCTGATGCTGTGAGCACCAGAGCCAGGACAAGAACCGGCTGATTTGAGTTGGGAAGATGGACTCGTTATATCTCTTCATCATTTCCTGTTATCTAGCAATTTTATTTGTACTGACTTGGGTTAGGAAATCAGGAAGTGCTTCTGTTTATCAAGCATTATTGCATTTTTATGGGTTATTAATCAGAAGACTGTAGGCTTCCATGTGTCAGATATTATTAATCTCTTCATAAGCTTGGAGAAGCAGGATAAGGTTCAGTGACATTCAGACTACAGGGGGTAGGAGAGATTTCTTTCTTGCCTCTGTTTTAATGTTCAATAAATAGATGTTACACTCATAACAGGAACGGAAAATCACAGAATAAGCTGAGTTGAAAGGGACCCATAAGGATCACTGAGTCCAGCTCCTGGCCCTACACAGAACCATCCACAAGAGTCACACCATGTGCCCAAGAGTATTGCCCAAAAGCTTCCTGAACTCTGTCGGGTTTGGTGCTGTGACCCCTTCCCCGGGGAGCCTGTTCCAGTGCCCAACCACCCTCTGAGTGAAGAACCTTTTCCTGATATCCAACCCAAACCTCCCCTGACACACCTTCAGGCCATTCCCTTGGGTTCTGTCACTGGTCACCACAGAGCAGAGATCAGTGCCTGCCCCTTCTCTTCCCCTCTTGAGGAAGTTGTAACTGCAATGAGGTCTCCCCTCAGTCTCCTCTTCTCCAGGCTGAACAGACCCAGTGACCTCAGCCGCTCCTCATACGGCTTCTCCTCAAGGCCCTTCACCGCCTTCATCACCCTCCTCTGGATGTTCTCTCATTGTATAATATCTTATATTGTGGCACCCAAAACTGCACAGGCGACTCAAGATGAGACTGCCCCAGCCCAGAACTGAGCAGGACAATGCCCTTCCTTGCCCAGCTGGTGAAGCTGTGCCTGCTGCACCCCAGGAATATCCAGGACACTTCCAGAAAGCAGAACCATTTTAATTTTATCAACCTGCTTAATAAAAAATGAAACTCATATATACTGATGATAAATATTTCAAGATAATTCTCTAGCTTAAATGGAATTGCTGATATATCATGTTGAAGAGGCCCTGAGCTATATTCAAAAATATGAGGGAAGTGAGAGACTAGCATCTTCGATTTCCTTAAATACATGGATTGGGAAAGTATAAGCTTCAAAATCTGTTCCTTTCATGCAGTAAAATGGAGACTGAGACAGAAAAAACAAACCAGCAAGTAGTCAACAAGCCAATCTGCAGGCACAAGAAGAGTTAAGACTAATTATTAAATACAGAACAGGACATCTTGATTAAGCACTTCCATTACAAAGGCAATTATTCTATGATTCAAGTAACAATAAATAATGTAACACCTGAGATAAGGAGAAGACTTAGGGAAGATGTTCAGCTGGTGGGAAAGGCAATGTCTTTCCAGCATGGAAGTCTACCCTTTGCCCACTTAGAGTTTGGCTTACAAACAACTGCAGTAAACAAACACACATCCAGCAAAGCCTGGCCATCCAAAGTTGGGGTCTATGCACTTCCTGTTGACTGTACAGTCTACATTCACAACCTTGAGCATTCAGCATTGTACAGCACTTGATCTCATGAGCACGTACTCTCTTTCCATAGGGCTTCTGCTGCTGTAACTGTGTGCGTGTTTATTCAAACCAGATATTTGTCCTCCTGAGCTGGTGCGTGGCCAGCAGGCCTGTTTTCCACAAGCAGCCCTGTAAACATCATTACTGAATTACCTCGTGGTCTTACCCTCAAGTCAGAGAGCTTCAAAAAATCGATGCATGTTTCTTCACAGCATGCATGGGAGAGGGGGTGATGCTGCTCCACAAAAAGAGAGAGATCAAAGTTTCCAGAAGCTTCTTGCTAATTGTGGATGCCAAAATGAAGGCACTCAGGGCTTAATTTCCCAAAGCTGTGGGCAAGATTACAGCATTTTAGGCATTCAGTGTGTAGCTCCCACTGATTTCCCCTCCAGGTATGTGTGCTCAGCACTGCCACAAATACGGTCTACAGCAAAAAACACAACACACAGTGAGTGACAGACAGAGAAGTTGGAGTGGGCTCTGCTGTTGCCCAGACAGGGAAGAGAGCATCTGTTTCTCCAGCAAAACATCTCTCTGTCTTGTCTACCAGACACTCGCTGCTCCTGCCATGACAGCCACGGCAGTGACATTGCTGGCAGATGACCCAGAGGAGCTTTCTTCTCCAGAGCCCAATTCCTTCCCATATCAGCCAGCCCTGTGTGCTTAAGGAGGCAGAGGTCATACCAAAAATATAGCATGTGCTCACGTAACCAGAGAGCAGCAGAATGTCTCTTGAGCACAAGGCAGAGACATTTCTTACGCTTGGCATCTCCTCACTGAGTGATCAACTCTGCAACTTTAACATAAGGCACTGCAACAAAAAAAATGAATCTTTTAGAGAAAAAATGGTAAAAATATTTTGTCACATGGATTTATACTGATCACCCATTTTGGCTGCCATAGAAGAATTACTAGTTTCAGTCAACTAGTAAAGGTCTGCTCTGCAGATTTGCTGCATTAAACAAGCTGTTCTTTTCCTCATAGAGAAGCTACTCACTAAAGGAAAGAAGGGAAAAGAGGGAATGGACACCCATTCTGGCTGTGAGTTTCTCAGCTGTTTGCAGACAGCAGACACATAGGGAGACTGAGGACTCATAGGTTCAGTTCCAGGTGGTCATCAGGATGAGCCACTGAACACCATTCTGCTGTTACATCATCGCTCATTTCTGGCCATTGAACCTTGGTCATGGTAACGAAAGTGTCTGAAGAAAGGTCAGTTGCATATTAGACAGTAGTCTTTGATACTCCTGGCATGAGTTTGATGCATGGTTGTGGAAAATAAAATTTGCAATTGATTTTGCTAAGTAGCTATTTCAAAGTGATAGAGGCCTTTCCCGCACTCTCTGGGCAGCATCCGTTTCAGAATGCCTCAGAGACGTTACCTCATTAATTTTAATGAGAAGCCCAGACGTGAGTCTGACACAACCGTAAATTGTTCTTTCTGTGCGTGCATGTATGTGTGTGTTTAAAAGAGCTCCCTGTGTTACCCCATGAAGGACCTGACTGTGTTACATGCTGATGCTCGCTATTTAGGCCCACGTCATCCTGGCTCCACCACACAGCTCCCTTTTCATGCTTTGGCCACGCTTTGCAAATTACCTTAGTGCCTCTCCCTGCCATGTCCTGCATGCACAAACCTTCTTCCGTCTCTCAGAGAGGAGTGAGAGATCCTTCCACTCCAGACACAACTCTAGATCAAAGCCATACCATCACCCCAAAATACCCTCACTCCAAAATACCCTCACTCAGACACAGTCCTGACAGATGTATATTCATATCTGTCCAACCCCAAGTGCCACATTATCTTGTTTAACCCCTGCAGACTTCAAGAAGCCCCCTCAAACCCTTTTAGAAGGGACAAGCTTAAGGTTAGACCCATGCCACAGGACTGAGGACAGCCAATGACCCCATCAGCCCCAGGAAGGGGATGAGGGAGGCGAAATATGACAGCTCGCCTTCCTGTTTTTCCCATTTGACCACCCACCCTGCTCTACAACTGACCTTAGAGGCATGAGTCACCTTTGCTGAGGGAAAACCCTTCACTTGGTATATGTGTCATGGGAGGGATCCAGCTTTGTACCTCCTACTAAGGACCATTGTGGAAAACTGGTGTTCTCAATCCAGACCTTTCACCAGCAATCGTGAGTTCAAATCCCAAGTGTCTGCTGTGGGCAGCAGGCGCTGGCTACATAAATGACATTGCCACACAGTACAACAGCTGTTCATCCCTGCAGTGATGTCACTTTATCTTACATAAGAAGCAAAATGAATGGCAAGAGGTCAGCTCCCATGGTACCTGAGCTCCTAAAATGCCTTCCTCCCACATGCCTGCATTTCAGAGGTGACCCATTTCCCCTTCCAGAAAAATCTTTGTTTCCTCCCTTTGCACAATAATCTTACTTTGTGAGAGGCGTACTCCTCCTGATGAGCAGCTCTGCTTGTGTTTCTCATGGAGGTCTCTGTCATTCCCTTTCCTTAGCTGCTTGCTAGGCGTTAGACCACCACATCCAGCTATGGGCCATTTTCAACCCATCATGAAATTCTGGCACTACCCTCACTATCTCAAACAGAGGAGGAAATGTTTCGTTTGTTTTTTGCAGGTGTCTCTTTGCCAAGACATAGTGAATGCTATCTATTCACTCATCAAATACTCAAAATTAAGGTAATCTTTACCATCTATCTCTGTCCTTGGTGGGCAATTCTTGTACACAGTGTGTCAGCCACTTGAGTATTCCCATCAATGAGTATGTTGTTTTTAATCCATCTCAGAGCATTAAAGGCCACCCACCAGCTCTTTAAAAGGAGGTGCTGCGTCAGTTATGTGTGAAGTTACAGATACTCATGTGACTTGGGCTCTCTCCACTCTCTGTGTCCTGATTAGCATTTGCCCTTCTGTAAGCACCCAATGCAGCTTGGCAACACAGACCCTTTGTGTCCTCTGTGATCACACTTGAGTTCGTTACCATTTTGTCTTAATTATAAAAGTAGAAAGTCTTCTCTGGTACTGACAGTATTTCAGAATTTGAGGACATCTGCTCCACTCCACAAAGCAGCCTCTCCTCCTGCCAGGCTGGGTACCTGAAGAGCTACAGGTCTTGCCTCATCATCAAATTGATGAGTTTGAAGTCTTTGTCCTCTCAACCACATGTGCAGTAATGCACTTTGCTTTTGGATGTCTTTGTTGTTCGCCAAAAGCAGCATACTTTTGTTAGACGGGTTGCTTTTATTGAGGGTTTGTAACTAAATCTGCTTTGTCGGACTCATTGTTTTCCGTTGCAATTGCTGCCACGTTTATTGCAAACCGATCTGTTCTCTGCTTTCTGTTTACTCTGGCTCTGGTTTTTGTGCCCTGGTACGCATCTTTAAGTGGATTCACTACCACTGGCTCACTGCTTCTTAACACTTCCAAGTGCTGGTTTCACTAAATTCCCAAATCTCTGGTGCAAATTGTCAAATTAGGTCCACTTCCAGCAGTAACCTCCTCTTGTGGTCAGTCACCATGAGTCACTCACTCTCTGATCAGCTGCCAACCATTAATGAGCAAGGTTCAGTTTTAGCCAGCAAGCCGATAAAAACGGCCAAGAGCATCTCCTGACAGTAGGTCTCTTGTACAGTTGCCTCTGGGATGTTTCTGAAGGGCCAGAGAGTAATCTCTCTGTCATGATGGAATTGGCTGCTGATTTCTCATGCCTCAGAGATAAAACTTCCTTACTTCTGTTTCTTTGAAATACCATTTCCTTCTACATAGGCTCAGACTCAATGCAACCCAATTCTGACTCTTCACCAGGCTCTTGAAAAGAGTTTCAAAAGCCTGTGGACGGAATGGGGATTTAGCAGATTTGTTTCCTTCTGACACTGATCAAGTTGCTGCCAGGGGTCCTGTAGTGGAAGACCAGCCATTCTCACCTGGTACAGAGTGCGTGGCAGCATGCAAAGGGTAAACACTATGTCCTGTTCAGACTGGTTGTAGCCAGGGAAGCAGTGGAAATTATTTTCCCTAACAATTGCACTTTCTCTGGTCTTGTTTTTCATATTTTCCCCTTTCCTCCAGCCACCAGCTCTCTGCCCCCTCCCTTTCCTCTCACAACTTCCAATGTGGTCTCTTTTCTCTCCACCCTCAGCCTTACATTTCCTTTTGTCTTTGGCTGACTGTGCAAAATTGCCTTCCATCCAGGGAGCAGCAATTCTCTATGCTTGGTGAGCTGCTAACAGGGCTCTGTCAACAATGTGCCCGGATGAGCGGCATGATGATCGCGAGCCCAGCCTTTTGCATCAGATAGAGGGAGAGGCTTTTCATGGAATATGGACCTCCTCTGCAGCTGAGGTCTGCTGTCTGAGTTTCCATCCCTTGGGTGCAAGTGAATCTCAGATTAAACGGGACATGTTTTCCAGTTCCTGCTTTTAAAAGTAGAACCCATTTAACTCAGCAGACTGCCCAGCTGGAACAGGCTATTTACAGCTGTACCTGAAGCTCTGATAAGATAATGGATATGTTGTAAATACCTATCATATTATCTTGCCTTTAGTTAGTGTTTGGGATCACATGTGAAACAAATGGCCCCAAGGATTGAATAACATCTCAGGGTTCCTCTTCGAAGTGGGCTGGAGATCTCATAGGATTTGTAAAATTTGTTTGTGTTATTGGAAATTTCCTAGGGACCTGGTAATAATCTGATTGCATGGAAAAAAACCATGTATTGCAGCTCAGATCCAAGGCAGGCAGTCAGAGCTGTTTTTCCACTTCATTCATTTAATAGGTGTATATTCCATTAAGTGAGATTGGACCTGACTTTTATTGGAATTATTAAGGACATGGTAAAGGAGTGAAGTGGGAGAGTTTAGAATAAGTAAGAGAACAGAAAAAGTGTGCACATCATAGAGCAAAAGAGTACTTGTTCTTTCTTCCTCCCTCTGCCCTCTAGAAACTGATACATGAAGGAGGTTGGTCAGAGAGAAGACCGGCGTGGGTCATCTGTATTCTGCTGCAGATCTGTGTGTTACAGACAGCACAGGGAAGATCTTCCAAGGGGATTGGGTAGGGGTTGGGCTTGCTCTTGGAAGGGGAAAGACAGCAATCTCCAGCTCTTGTTTGGGGGTGGGCAATTAGCCCTATCTCCTTCCTTGCACCGCAGTCCCCACATCTTATGAAGAATTACTTGCAAGCCAACATTGTTGTGACAGCTCCCATGTGGCAGGAGGCAGCTGGGGTGCTGCTCTCCACCCATGCTCCGCATGGCTGCTCTCATGTCCACTGAAACCCTTTGCAGAAGCCACCCCTCAAGCAGGAGTCCTGACAAGGTCCACACATTGTTGCACACACAGAGTGCAGATGAGCTGCAGCCAGTGCTGGATGGTCCATTTGCTTGTTGTGTTGTTCCTCTTGGAGAGGAGGAAGGTCCCATTAAATGTGCTCTGTGCTCTGTCATCTGCTCCAGTTTCCTGTCCATGTGAGAGATGTAAGAAGTAGACAGTCTTAATCTGTGGGGCTCCATGCAGAGCTCATCAGCAGCTGTCCTGAGGTCTTTAATAAGGCTTGTTTATTTATTTAAGCAGATTTTTCTATTTAACTCCTGGACCCATCCATCCTTTGGTTCTGTGCGTCACTGTGGTTATATTCACACAGGCACTCCCAACCTGAGGAGCTGGAAAAAAGCATCCCCTGAATGATGCCTGGAGCACAGTGGAAGACATGGTTCTTTCCTCCTGGGAAACCAAAATCAAGTTCAGATGTGTCACTTAAATCCACTATTGTGTTTGTGCATCCTGTAACTGCTGCTTGACCCATGAGGTGAAACAACTGCAGAATACTGGGCTCTTCTGGCGCCAGAGCTAGAGCCACAGCAGAGCTGGTGGAAACTCTGGAATATTTATAGGGGCAACAATGTCTGCAGCTGGGCTGCTACTCCAGGATTCAGGAGACATCAGCGCCCTCCCAGGTATGGCCACCATGCCTTCTTTTTCCCTTCGACCTCTTGTCCATCCTCTTGTAGGTACAGACTCTGTCCCTCATTAAGAGCCCATACAGTGTCTAGTGTAACGGGGCCTCAACCCTACACAGCTCCAGGCCCTGCCTTCATAAATCAAGTATAAAAATGGGATTACAGCACTGTCACCCAGTAATAAAAACATATGCTTCGGGTCAGAGACATTGAAGGGCAAGAATTGCTCATTAAAGAAGAGAAAAATATGGGATTTTTCACTTGACATTATCAGGGAAACATGTTCATTCATGTTTACAGAGTTATTGTAAGAGCTTCCTGCAACACAGATATCCTCTGATAGCAAAAGTGAAACCATACATAGCTGCTCTAGGCTGGCCTCCGGGACTGAACAAAGTCCCCAAGACAGGAGGAGGATTTGGGGCCCAGACAAAAGCCCCAGGCAGCACTGAGCTCCTTGGCTGACAGGAGCCTCAGTGATAAGGTCGCATTTCACACCCTTCCCAGCTAGACCTGAGCTGCTGGACATGAGCCCCCAGCCCTCCCACACCAGCCCAGAGGCTGGATTTAGTGGGTCTTTAGCCTCACTGCTGAGCCATGGATCTTTTCCCATTTTCCACTTGACTCAAAATGTAGTTCAGGGGCAGGGGCACTCTCTCCAGCCTTTGCCAGCCTCAAAGGAATTCTTGCCAGTACTGCCCCCTCAGCGTAGACACCAAGTGTCTCAGTCTCAGAAGAAAGTACTTTCTTTTGTAGGTTTGCAATCTGTCTTTTGCTTTCCTAAAGAAGAGGTTTCATTAAAGCAAGGAAACATTTCTAAACCACTCCCAACAACAAACCAGCTCTATACTGCTCATTTTTTTTTGTTGCAAGAAAATATGCTCTCTTGGGCCTGTAGAGAAATTTTGAGTTGCACAATTCTCGGAGAGCCAAAAAAGGAGACAGGGCAGCCCATGGTGTAGTTCTGTAAGTCCAGTGTAGTCAAATCTAACATTGCTTGGGTACCTGGCATCCTGGTGATGCATCCGAATGGTGACAGGTAAGGGTCAGGTGTGAGTTCTCCAGAAAAGGGGTGCGATACAGCTAAATCAGCCTGGTGTCCTTGGAGAACTGGAAGCTGAGCTCTTCACCTCCTGAAGTCTGGGAAATATTTTTCTATGTCTTGTTGGGAATTTTGTCACTCAAATAATCTGTGGTTTGAACTCGGGACACATGGCTCTGCTGCAGAGGGGAAGGCTGCTCCTTCCCTTCACTACCCTACCAAAAAACAGGATCCAAATTTCTCAGGGCTACAGGCAGGGCAGAGGCAAGAGCAAAAGAAGGGTCTGAAACTCCTGCTGAAAGCCTTAAAGAGACACTTGGGGACACCTGAGTTCAGCTTGGCCAAATCCACTGAATAGCGTGGGGCAGGTCATTTCGTCTCTGGTTCCCTGGCTGTAAAAGAGAAGAAAACTTTACCCTACCTCAGAGTAAATCCCTTGGTTCTTGTCAAGCACTTAACTACTGCAGCAGTGAGGGCCATATAAATTATAATTACACTGAGTGTCTGGTGCTGCTGCCCGGAACTAGCACTTCATTCTCTAGTGCACGAAATTTCTTTTTGGTGGTGAAATTAGCTGCTGCTGCAACCCTAATTAGGTTCCCTGTCTTGAATGACTCATTTGGTATATAGGAATCAGTTTTCTTTGTCTCTAAAGGAAGCTTGAAATCATGTTTTGAAATTCAAACCAGGTTATATTTGCCCAAAACACACAGACCCCAAAGTCTGGTTAAGACAGGGTGGGGAGCAGGGGTGTTAAACTTAGAAATGGATTTAATTAACCTTTGCTGTTTATTGCTTGCTTCCAGAGTTCAGCCAGGTTAGGAAAAGAACAAGGAATGGGTCACCCAGTGTTTACACGGGGCTTCTGAAGAATGGCCCAGACACTATTTCTCCCCCCTTGTTTCTTTAAACATTCTGAGTTCAAAGTTGTGGCTTCATTTTGGAGCCAAGGAAGGGGGATGTTGATTCAGAGAATGGTAAATAGGTGGTGGTAGGAGGCAATATGAACTCCTCTGTGTTACCTTTAACACCAGTGTATCCTTCCTCCTCCTCAGCTTGCTGCATGCGGGAGGCGGTAGAAGAGCCTCAACCTGAGGGTGACAGATCATTTCCATGCTAGGTAGTATTTTCATTATCTGTCTTCACACATGAGTCACCCCCAAAACATTTTTTCATTGTAAATTAAGTTCCTCTGCACAATGTCACAGAGTGAAGAATTGTTTTTCAGGATTTGATCAGCCTGCTCAGTGGTATGGAGCAAAAAACCATAAAAGTTAAATAGCCATCATTAGACTGGCATAACCATGCCAGGAAGATCCAACAGAGGCTCTGAAACTTGGGAGTGACAGGAAGGTTTGGTGATTAAACCAGCAAATCACACAGGGGAAAATGAGACACAGCAGCAATTTTTCGGCCTTTTGTTTTTGCTTTTTCTGGAGAGGAGAGGAGAGGAGAGGAGAGGAGAGGAGAGGGATGATGGAAAATAAAACACACTTAAAAAGAAACAAAGAGAAATTTCATACACTTAAAAAGCCAGTGTTTTGAGTTCAATATGTCACAGATTCCTTCCCTGAGGGTGTTGTATTAGGCTTTTGGATAGTAAAAATTAATACACATCTTCCGACTTTGGTGAGTATATACTTATTTACATCAGTTGGGAATCTCACCTAATCAGCTAGTGAAACAAAAGAAGGAAAAATGAACAAGGAGTTGACGTTGAGATATAGAGATTACACAGGACAAAATTTTGGCCCAAATGTTGTATGTAGTGACAGAACTGTCAATTTGCAATAAGTCCACCAGCTTCCAACAGGAGTTTCAACAACTACAAGAGATAATCTCAGACTGGGAACTCAGTAGGCTACAGGCTCTAGCAGTTGTGAAGAAAGAAATGCCCTGCAAGCAGAAGGGAAATAGCTATAGCAGACAGAAGGTAAAAAAATATCAAATATCAGAGCATCCACATGGGTTCAGGGGCTGCCAGAATGAAATTCCCTCTAACAATCACCCAGAAGATACCCCATCGTTTTGTAATGATTGCAAGCTGTGCCTTGAGCTGGAAGTAGAAAACAGAGGGTCCACCGGTGGGGTGGGCATGATGTCCACAGTCATGCTCTGCCTTCTAATGAGAGAAGGAGGGGGGAGGCGGGGGAATAAGGGAGAGACAGAGAGAATGTGAAACAAAGGAAGAAAGAAAGGAAAATAAAAAGAGTGAATGACCTTTGTTACATCCCCAAGCCGTGAAAAGTTGATTCTGATTGACTCAAAAAGGGAAATAATGGTTTTCTAGTAAAGTAAGCTCAGTGAAACAGGGTCCAAAAATGGTTACAGGATGACTCAGGACACAGTGAGCCAATGCTTGCTCTTTCCACAGAAAGAGAAACAGGAATAGTTAATTTCTCTTTGTGATCTGTAATGTAATGGGAGTCAGGATGGTCTCTCATTACACTTTTGGACAGCATCTGGGAGAGTGAAACATCTAGTCATGGCAAAGCACTTCTGGAATCCAAGTGAAGATGAAGATGTCATGGAAAATTGGATCTGGACAATCTGAAACATTCCTCCAGCCTTGCAGTGGAAGGCCTGGAGATACTGCATGACAATAAGTGGCAGTATTTGCAAAACAGAAGGAGATGCAAGCAAGCCTGCTCCTTTCTAATTATGGAGGACAGCAGAGTTGATTCAGCCTTAAATGGCCTCTGGAACAGGAACATGCAAAGAGAAAATTTCCACTTGGACTGAAATTTTTGCTCGATGGAAGCCAAATTCTTGAGACAAATAGATAGACTGATAAGGTTTTTCAGATCTCCTTTGGCATGGAAAGCCCAGGGTTGAGCAACTTTGATATATTTATTGGGCAGGTTCCAAAACATTTCAGTGCACAGATGCTACAAACTGTAAAAATGTAAGTGTCTACTGATGATATAATTGTCTAGGACAGAATTGTCACTGAACATCAGGAATTGTTTCAGCATGTGCTTGCTGAAGTTGCAAGTGGGGAAAGGTTTCAATTAAACAGAATAAAATTTCAGCTACACAAAAAAAAAAAAAAAAGAAAGAAGAAAGAAAGAAAGAGAGAAGGAAAAAAAATGTCTCAGTTGTTACAGATATTGACCTTAAAACGATACAGTTGAAGTTCTGTCTCTCATACATGTTGAGTTTTAAGTTCACGGCAAGATTTCCACAACTGTGTGAAATGACTTCTCAAACGCTGCCAAGGCAGTGACAACACAGGAAGTTTAACCACTTGTAGTATGTAGTGATATCAATCTAGGCTGCAGTTTTAGGGTCCTATTAAAAGCAACCAAGTTCTGCACAGATGCTTCAAGTGGTGACTTAGGAGCTCTACTTCACCCAAGATGTTGCACAACTGAGTAGATGCCTGTAGTGCATGCAGAGAGCAATGGAGATAGGAAAGCAAATGCTTGTGCAGCTTAAGAAAACAATGCTGGGTCTTGCACATGGTTGTCCTGATTTGCCCAAGTCTCCCAAGGGTTATAAACAATGCAAGCAGACAACAGTTCCCTCTGGAACTGGAAGAACACTCTGCGAGCCTTGAGTTGATGACCCAGGATATGATTTAGTCGCAGCAGACATGCTGTTGAGAGCATATGCTCCACTTGTCAGTGCACAACCTGATGATGTGGAACAAGCAGGAACAACTCATGCAAACACTGTAAAGGCATCGTGCGCTGCATCTCCTGAGAGCAGAGGAATCTTCCAAGAACTAAAGAGAGGGAGCCTCAGTGCACAGAGCAACTGCAAACTCCTGTACATGCTCAGTCTCTGTATGTGCATGTGCTTCTGCAATGAAAGAAGCAGAAAGCAGGTGAAGCAGATGAGGAGGGCATACATAGCTGTGTCTAGCTATTTCTGCATTCATTTGGAGTCAGAGGTCAGCTCATCCTCCAACACCAATCAGTCCAGCCACACTGAAACCTAAGCCAACATGACAGATTCTTTGCTGAAGCAAGTTGGCATCTGTCCACTGACAAAAGCAGGGCTCATCCTTTGGTGATGTGAAGCAGTGTAACACAGCCTTGGCTCTGGAAAAAGTCAACAGAACAGCGGCAATCATCAGGAGCTGAGATTTTGGCTCCCTCCCTTTTGTTTTACAGTAGATTAGGAAGACGGAGATTTTTCCAAAAGACCAGTGAGGCGAATTGACAGCAGAGGGGAGGGGAAGGGAGGCAGGGAGCCAAGGTAAGGAGATTTGCTGGACTCCAAGCTGATGCTGCCAGAGCCAGCAGTGGGACGGGCAAAGAGGAGAAGGCTCAGAAGGCTGAGTGGGCATCTGCCACAAGGGGAAAGAGGCAGGCACCAAGGGACTAGTTGCAGGGTGGGTGAGAAGAAAGTGGGTCCAGGGAACGGGGCCAAAAGGAGGAGAAGGGAACAGGACCCAGCAGCAGGACAAGTGGTAGAAAGGTTTTGCTGTCCTCTGACACATTGATGATGCAACAGCAACAGCACAGCCTTTCTCGTGCCATCATTGTGCTTCTTCAGCAGATTTGCTGGTGTGCTGACTTTAGAAAAGTCATCTTTAAAAAGAGGAAGGGGGTTCAGTCGAGGTGGTACCACCTAACCATGAAGTTGCCTAACACTTCTTATTGAAAGGCTGTTTTCAGTTGCTTCTAACTTTGTCACACTAACCATCTGGCCTGCAATTCCCCATGCTGGGTGTCTGCCTCAAGCTGAATTTGTTTTGTTCATTTGTTTTTGCATTTCTGCTTAAGTGGCATGGCTGTTTCTGAGAACAAGGAGAAGAAATATGCATTGTTTCCCTCATGGTGAAACATTCGTACTGGTTTGTGACTCCCATGTCTCAGAGTGGGCACCCAAGCAGAGGCTGCCCTTCATGTCAAGGATGTGCTCTTGGAAACCTCATTAAAATCTTCCCGTTTGGACACCTTATAAGCCTCAGAAAAGCCAACATTTGCATCTTGTCTGAAAAAGAGACAAGTCAAGAACTTGTTTTCTCTAAAGTTTTCTCAGATATCTCTTATGGGTTTGTGCTTCATCTTTTCTGGCTCCTCTGTAGGTGCAGTTGGTGTAGGTCCCTGTATGGGGACAAAACAATCAAACAGGGTTGCCTCTGCCACCACTGCTGCTGAGATCTCTGGTTGTGAGAGGACTGTACTCACCCTGCCTTCAAAGGCAAAGGTAAACTGAGACATAAACTGGAAGAAGTTGAGGGGTAGGAATGAAAAAATCACATGAGGTGCCAGCCAGAGCTGAGAGGAAATGTGGTATGAGTGAGAGAAGCAAGACAGAGGTCAGGAGTACCACAGCATGTGGGGGTACATCATTCAGGATCTAAGTGATATAGCAGAATTGTTAAAGCCATAAATTTCTGCTTTGGACAGTCTGTGTCTGTACAGTCCCATGGCAGCCCAGGCTCCAACACCAAGGTCAGCATGCTCCTGTCCCTGCGGTCTGCAGGGCTGGTGGGCTGCTGCTCTCCCATCACCCCAGGTGGCAAAGGGCTGCACATCTCCAGCTCCCTGGTCCCTGGTGACCTGTGCCAGGTAGGCCCATCTACACACCACTCTCTCTCTCTCTATGGGGTAAGAAAGGAAGCTCTGAAACTTTGTTGTGGTTGCCCCCACAAGTCTGTGCGATAGCACGTGGAGAGCTCTTTTAAAGGAACAGACTGCACAGTGGAGTGAGGAAAAGCTAATCTGGAGGCTTTCCATAAAGCATTAATTCATCTCCTTTGTGCCTGTGTGTTATAGTACAGCCTTTAATTACATGATCACACAGTGTTTTGTTGGGTTTTTCCCACAGGACCCCTGCATGTTTTATTGCCAAGATGGAGGGGAGTGTAGGAAATGAGGAAGGGGATTGGAGGGGGAGAAGAGATGATCTGATCATTAATGCAACTGAACACTGTCTAGCCCTGCTCCTAGGACTGAGCCCTTGTGTGCTACTGGCAAGTCACTTAAATAAGCATTTTCTAAGTTGGCCACTACCTCCCATTTTTTTTGCCAAGCTATGGACACCTGGGGCCAGACTGGCAAAAGTGCTGAGCATTCTGCATTGCAAGCAAAGTTGCCGGGAGCTGTGTCTTCAACATGAAATTATGAGAGTTCCTGGCATTACAGATTCAAGAAATCCTGGCCATTCTTAGAAATGCCCTGCCCCGTACTCCCACTCTTCTGCCAAGGATGTGTTTTGCCCCTAGAAATCGTTCGTAGCAGGCCATCATAGGTTTGCCAGAGATTCCCTTTGGGTGGCTTTGGTATCAAAACCTGCTAACAAGGATGTTCTAGGGACTACTTAGCTCACCTTTTTTCTGACATCTCAGATCCATGTCCTGCCCAAAACGGTACTCAAGTGTTCATTTTGTTTATTCAGGAACCTTCCACAATAGTAGATGCTCTCGTCTATACACCATTCTCCCTCCCTGCACTCCACCTTGGTCCTTGCAAAACTTTGTATTTATCTTGTTCCTGTTCTTTTCTCTCAGTAGATGCCCAGCTCTCATATTTACAGAAAACAGTTGGTTTTATTATATATCTACAATTTTGTCTTTCACAAGAGTCACATGGAGGGCAAATGCTCTGCAAAATTAAGAAACACGCTAACATCTAAACATATACAGCACACACAGCCAGAAGAAAAAAAAGCAAACTTGTGTAGCTGTAAAGTGAATAGCAAGAATCAACTCTAATGTCTTTATCTTAGTTCCACTTTGGTAAAATGGAAGTGCTACTAGGTCCTTCCTCTTTTCATAAGGGCTGTGGTAAGGGGAAATCTGTTCATGTTTCTGAACTGCTCAGATTTAGAGTGAAAGTGTCACAGGAAAGCCCATGAGGAAATGTAATCAGTTTGTGTTCTAGGCAGAGCTTAAGTGGTGTTTAGTAAATAAGGCCTGAGGTCAAGTGATGAGGGTAAGAAGAAATTCTGAGCAGTTACCCAGTGAGCACAGTGATGATCTGTCCTATACAGTGATAATCCTGTGACTGTGACACAATGCAGATGCATATAGAAGTTTAAACTGAAAAATGAAGAACTATCACGATTTTAATATCTTATTTCTGAGCAGTTCATGTTTCCAACTTCAGTGGTTTTAAATGTAATTTTTAAAATATAATAAGAACAGACAATATAAAAATAGGTGCCAAACTAGCTCAAGTATTACGCAGTTAGCACATTTAGAAAACAATTACTTTATTAGGCATTTGTGCTCTGCAACAGAGTATAGAACTGGACTTCATAGGATACATTTTATTGTCTGCTTTTGAAAGCCCCAGGCAAAGACTCTGGACAGATATTCATATTTCTGTGCATTTCACTATTTAATATTTCCCCACAATATTCAGGTTACATTTTCCCTTAACCAATTTCCTGCCCTTTTTATATTTTTACATACAAGCAAGCACAGCATTAAAGATTCATTGTCCTTACTGCTCAGAAACAGTAAGTGTGAACAGGTATTAACATGCCCCTACAAAAACAGCCAACCAAACCAAGCATGTTTGAGTCATTCTCCCATTGCACTCTTCAAAAACCCAAAAAGTCTTGGATGATTTCTCCAAACCCTCAGTCCTTGCTATTGCTTTGCTTTGAAGACCATCCAGGTTATCACCACCTGCCTCGTTTGGTAGGCCACTGATTTCACAGAAAGATCAACTTCCCGGTCCTGTTTTGAGTGCTCTTTGTGCCAGCAAGACCAAACTCCACTGAGCATCCTTAGGTCACACTGCATGCCAAGATCTTATCAAATCTGCTCCATGTATTGGCCCACCTACCACCTCCCATTCGTTGAGCCTCACATCTGGCTTTAACCAACATACTCACAAGCTCTTTCAATATCACATCTGCCAAGGCTTTCCCTCCCTTCTCATCGTCTGTGTGTTTCGGGTTGATTCACCGGTGTTTGTTTTGTGGGGGTTTTTTTCAAGATGAAATGTGGGTTTTTTTGGCTGGCTTTCTGCTCCTCCAAAGTCACATTGTATTTGTTCTCTGTCTAAACTTGCATTTGCAATTCAGCCCAGTTAAATAGCATTTGTTAATGCCATTAATGGGCTTTTAACTCCCCGCAACCTGATTAATAGTGGAGATATTAAGTACACCCAGAAGTAATGTTTACAAAAGCATCCACGTGATTTAGAAGCATGAGTCCTGTCAAATGTCTCTGTGTCAGCTTTGCCTTTGAAAGTGAACTTCACAGTTTGGCATGGACCCAGAGAGCTGGGAGCATGCTCCATTTCTTTTTTTGGGGGAGGGTTGTAACCTTATCCCTCTGCAGCAGGACATTGGGGTGGGCATCAAATCAAAGTTGATTTGCACACATACAGATTTTTCCTTCCCTTCCTGACTGCTAACAGTTTTAAAAGATCTTGTTTCCTGCCTTACACCCTGTTCAGCCAATCTTTTTGTTTTGCCCTTATGTTTTTAAAGAAGCAATGGGGACTCTCCGTCACTTCAGGCTCCATCTCATTTATGCATGGATAAGCTCTCCAGTACTACTTGTTTTCACAACCTCTCTTCCTAAAATCCTTTCATCTTTCCTTGGCAGCCAGTACTCCCTTCAGATTTCTCTTGCATGTTCCCTTTCCCTGCAGGAGGTGATGACTGAGCATTCAAGTTGGGTTGCTTTTCCTACAGCAGTGTATATTAACAAATCTAAATAAATACATTTGTATCTGCAGGAGGGAGACAGGTACCCACAACAGACAATGCTTGCTGTGTCCCTCTAATGCTTGCCTTTCCAATAAGCCTCACAAATGCCTTATCTCAACTGAGTCACTCTCAGCTGGCTTTCATATCCCTGTATGGGCCAGTCCTAATTTGGAGGGAAGAACAAGACTAGACACCTAGCTTCTTTCCTGGCTCCTCCTTCAGGAAGAGATTGTTTACACCTCAGTACATCGGAATGATTTTCCAGAACAGCAGCTAGCTACTTGGTGCTAATTCATCACAGGAGGAACCACACAGCTCCATCTCACTCATTGCACAAAAGAGCTGAAGCTCCAGGGTCTTACATCCTGCTCCAGCTGTTAAGTTCTTCAGGAACAGTCATAAAAGTAGGAAGGGCTTTCCATCCAGTGTCCACAGAATTAAAACACTGCAAGGCTCCCTGTTGGCACTCCCTGACCTCAACTCCACTTTCAACAACAAACACAATTTTTGCATCCATCTCCTTGCCGATGCCCTGCAGAACCTTACTCAGCTGCATTGCGCTCACCATGGAATCAGAGGTATGGAGCTAGCGGGCCATCCACTGTTCTGCCAGAGACAGCTCCCATACCTGCTCTGAAGAGCCAGCTTGCCTTGACCCAGACACCATGTTAAGCCTGAATGACAGCCACCAATGGTTCAGCAGAGATTTGGCTTTTGGCTGCTTGTTTTCTTGTTGTTTGCATGGCAAAAGAATGCCATCTATCACCTTTTTGGGGCCTTGCCCGTGCTGGATTACTCTGAGGTTTGCTATTTGTCACAAACTGAGTTTTCAAGGGATGATCATGCTAGATGAGTGCATGCTTTCATCTCCTCTTGCAGCAGGAGAAGAGTGGTACCTCATCATTAGAAAATTGCACAACGTCCTAGCAGAGATGCTTCTCTCTCCCACAGACAGCTTTTTGTCACCAAAATCACTTGCAAAGACCGAGGTGCAGGAATGGTGCAGGAGAGGAACCTCAAACATTTCTCCATGGAGCAGGGGAAGGAGGGGATGTAGCTGAACACTGCATAAGTGCTCTTCATTTCTCTACTAAATATAACTAGATATTGCAGAAGAAGTATACTATTTAGGAGTCAAAAGATTTCCCAGCAGCTGTTCACACAGATGTCAAAGAGTGTCTTTTATATACTTATATATCTATATCTATATCTAATACATATAAAACCAAATATAAGTATTTATTATATTTTATTGAACATTTATATATCATATATACACAAAAATAATATCTAAAATATATAGAATTATATATATGTATAATATCTCATATATCTAAAGCCCAGTGCGAGAGGAAGTGATCTCACTCAGATCAGGATCCTCTGGGTACAGTGTGGCTGTGAGCACTACCTCAGGCACTGTTTTATGGTAGCTTGGCACCTCCTGTGGCCCTACAGAGAGGGAAACCACTTCAGTGAATTCTGCTCAGTGGAAATTTCGCGTGTTCAAAGAAGCTTGAGGGGATGGTGACCTGGTGTGGCCTATTAGCACATGGTTCAGGGCCGGAATTAGACCTACACCTACCTCATGGCAGCTGGCATGACAGAGAGAGGCAGAGTTAGCCAGGAGGGTCTGAAAGTCATTTGGTACCTGGTGAATGTGAGTCATGAACTAGTTGGAGTGGGGGATGGACAACCACAGAATGTACCCGAGGTGCAACCCTGCTGGACTGCACGCTGCTTCCCATTGGGCTCCTGCCAAGCACGGCCCTGCCTGATTCTGGACACTCTGCTGTGGTTGTGCTTCCAATAAAACAAAAGAGAAAAGGGCTTTATTTCAAGAAAAAAAAAACACCCACAAAGAAATTGAATAAATGCTATTTAAGTCCTCTGTGTCCCTTTCATGAGTTTAATACAGAACACAGGTCCATCTCCAAGTCCCAACACACTACAGGGGGCCTCTGAGAACACCTCTGCAGGAGAGTTCTGTCTGATGTACCCACAAACCTCTCTGAAGCACTCCATACAAAGGCCAAGGCAAACCTGCAGCTCCAGCCACTGGGAAAGCAGATGGGTTTTCTAGAGAAAAAGCAGTCCATGTTTCCCTTGCTTGTTAGAAGTCTTTGGCTTTGCTGAAGATAGACTCCTAGATTTAGCCAAAGAGCGACACATCACCTGTTCTGCTGCACAAATTCTTCAGGCCTGTGGGAAAGCAGAAACCAGTTATCAGGAATGGGATTGCTCTGGTGGACCCAGCCTTCCTCTGCCCAAGGGCATCAAGGGCATGCTTGTGCATAGCAAACATGAGCCGTGGTTGGGTAAGCCCAAAACCTTTAGGGTTCCCCAGCTGCCTTGTCTGATTGTGGTCTGACATTTCTTTAGAGGTTAGTTCAAGGAGGAGGGGGTGTGGAGTAGGAGTTCTAAGGAGGCTCTCTGTCTTCTTGGAACACTGGGGAACCTCAGGCAAGCCATGCAATGGGTGAGGAGTGTCAGTGAGGAACCTGACAATGCAGAGCATGACTTCTACCATAAGCAACACCCTCCTCTCTAGAGCAGGTTCATATACTGCAAGAACATATCTACCTCTACACCCTCACAGGTGCTGAGAAGTTTCTTAGCATACTTGTTACTATTTTTCATGAGGAATTTGCAAATACGAGGTGAAGATTAAGACCTAGTTGCAATAAAGTCTGCATCAGCTGTACAAACCTGTCCCAAAGAACAGATAGACACAATGGAGCAAGGACATAAATCACAGCATGGGGAATGAGGCGGGGAGGGGGTAAATCAGGAAGGTCAGAATAGCTGGATGATAAAGGAGTTGGCACAGTGGTCTCAAAGGCAGAATTTGTCTGATGGTGCATAACTCACATGAGATCTGTCCCTATGAATAACAGCCCAGCTTCACCTCCATTGTCTTCTCCTTTCTTCACCTCTCACCATGCCACCTACTGGAAGTGAAACTCAGATCACACTAAAGTCAAGGTGAAAGAGAAAGTGGGACATGGGTGTTTAGGGCTTACCATGCTCACATCTATGTCAATGTCCTGACCAGTGCCTAAGAGAATGTCTGCCAATGTAGGCAAACACATACTGATGAAATTGGTCTGGCAAGTTGACAGATGATTAAAAAAACCCACAGGGAGGTCTGGAGCAGGAATGTTCAGGATGAGCCATTGAGAGTTGACTAGTCATTAGGAAGGCTGCAGCGCCCTGATGTCCACAACAAGACAGACAGGAGATATCAGATCTTCAGTTCATCAGTGTTCTGACGGGGCGCAACCCCTTAAAGTCAGCCCTGAAGTCAGTGGGGCACAGAAGTCTGTGGAATGGCCTTACTACCGCACCACAATATCCTCAGGTGGTGCAAACTAGTGCAGCTTCACTCTGAAATTAGGTGCTGATCTGTCCCAAAAGGTTTTTTTTTTTGGCTGCTTCAGTGTTGTGAACTTTTACCACAAGCAGAACTCTACCCTGTTGTTTCGATAAGAGACAGAGGATGTTTCGCAAAACTTTGTGGCAGAACATGTAACGGTGGCCAGAGGGCTGTCAGATTTGCAAAACTGGGTGAAATGTTGCAAACAGGCAGACTGGCGCCATTGGAGAGCAATTCCGAAAAACGAACTCCCGGACACTTCCCGCTTTTTACCAGGCATCCAAACACCCTCCAGATAGGCTTCTAACAAATGCTTCTGCATCCCAAATGCTGCCTAGCCTCTAGGGCCTTGAAGCGCTGCCCCAGCACCTAGGAAAGGGTAGAAATAATGAATATAGAAAGTTTACTGAGAATAAAAGAAGTCAGAGGTTTGAATATAAGAATTTAAAAAAAGTACTGGCTTTGCACTTCATAGTTCTGCAAGGAACATGCCATCCCGCAATGCCAAAGACCGAAAATGCCACCAATATAGCCCTCTTAGGGGCCACCCAAAATGTCTGAGTAGATGGCCATGCCATTGTGTGATTCCCTAAAATAAAATTACTGTAATTGTGGTTAGGCTTTAGCTATCCAGGAGCCACATGAAAGAACATAAAAGCCACAGAATAACTCAGCTACATTGTCTCCTGGGGCTTTGCCAGGGCTATTTCTGAGATGATGAAATCTCTATCTCTGGAGAACTTATGCTCAGTTTCAGGTTCCCAGTTATCTGATTTATTTTGCCTGGAAAACGACTCTATCACCTTGAATTCACTGGTGTTTGTTCTTCCGCAGTCAAATCCTATCATGGAAATGTAATTAAGGATAAGCTGTTCTCTGGCATCAACCTTGCTCGGGAGGCCCAAGTCCCACCCCAAACCCAGTCTAAAGAAGAGGCAGTCTGTTTGAGGACATTGCATAGGAGTGCATGGCTATCCTGCTGAGTCACCCTGATAGAAGGAGCCTCTGCCATGTGAAGGTGTGCAGTTGTTTTTGCTTGGTGCTTCACCACATGCAAAAGCCAAGCCAGCCAGCCCAAGTATAGGAAGGGGAGGCAGGGAAGATCTGCAGTTTGTGGTAGGAGTAGCACAACTGTGGATGGCTGTGCCAGTAAAACTGTTCCAAAGTCTTTTACTACCTGCCACTGCTTGGCTGGTGCCCTTGATTGCTTTTTGAATAGACAGCTGCAGTGACAGCAGAATAAGTAAGAATGATTTCCTAAAACCACAATCTGCACATTAGGTAGCATGTCTAATGCTGAGAGACCCAGAAATGAGGATAAACATTTAATCTTGTGAGGGGACTGGTGAAATCCCTACATTAGGGATGAAAATCAGGAAACAGGTTTCTATGCGAGGCATTTAAGAATTTTCTTTTGGTCTTTCCTTCCGCTGCAGAAGGCAAGCAATCATGGAAGAGGATCCATACCCAAGGGTAACAAAGTCACTTAGAGCCCTAAACATTCATTTCAGAAATGGATTATGTGGAGGGCTTTCAGCAGGAGAGGTTTCTAAGGCTGATCAGCTTTTGAAAATAACTCTTGGGTCCTTAAAGATATAAGCATATTAAGTGTTGAAACACACTAATGCCCACTTTTCAAATCTGCAGAAGTTCCCCCTCCCACATCCATGTTTGTTCCCTGCTTCCATTCCTTCACAGAGTTACACTGGCACTGTGGTCCCACCAGGCATCTGCAGCAGCCTTTTTGCCCTGCTCTTTGTGTATCATTCCTAAGATATTAGAGCAAAGTCAGCCAGTGAGCACAGTCTGAGTTATTAGATTCAGTCAGCAAATACAGTAGCAGTGTAAACAGAAGACACGTCCAGAAACTCTAGTGCTGTCCCCTCTGTCTCCAAGGCTCCTGCCTCTCTTCTGTCCTGAATTTCTGAATAGTTTCAAGGCTGATGCCAGCCCTGCAGTACTCCAGCAGAGCAGGTACAACCCCTTGCAGCAACCTAAGAGTTTTGGTGGCTGGGGAAGAAACAGCCTCCTTTCATCATCTGCCTGTATTGGTAGTAAAACCTTCCCAAGCTGTTCCTCTGATACATGGCCAGTGGTTAGAGGAAGAAATAAAGAGGGGCACCAAATTCCCTACCCCACAGAGAGCACATTTGCGTCTTCCACTGTTTGTTTAGCCATGATAGTCCCCAGTTAGCAAATCCTCAGGGTGCTATTCAGGCAAGCTTGAGCAGGAGAGCCCATGTCCTGAAAGAAGCTGTTGGGGTTTCTAAGTCATTCAAAGACCCTGATCATATGTTCATCTCCTATTCTCTTTTTTCTTTGTCTTTTCACTTGTGTTATCATTCCTTGTTATTTGGGTAACACATGCTTTTGTGCAGGTGTTTAAACCTCTCATGCTGTCTGTCCCTGCTAAAGTCATCTGGCTTATGAAACCTCCTTGGAAAAATCTTCTGATGTGTTTCAGCATGGACCCCACACACCCACCACAAACACCTGCTGGTATTATGACCTGACTCACTGTTCCAGGTAGAGAAGGGCAAGAGGGCAGGACCTCCCCACCCCCTGCTCAGGAATTACACACACAGGCAGGCAAGAAGGTCATGCATCTGCACAGCTTTGCCCACTGCTGCCCAGGGGATCTCTTTCTGCTTCTGTCTCCCCTCTGCAGTCACAGGTAAACGGCACAGGCAGCAGAGGAGGGACCTTGCTAGTGCTCCCCTGTTTGGGTGGAAAGGAGGTGGGTTTCCTGCCAACTCCAGCTCCAGAAGCCCTGCTGTAATTCAGCAATTTTAACTTTTACAGAAAGCTGGTTTCCAGACACCCACACTGATGAGAAAGACTTGACAATGCA
This sequence comes from Dicrurus megarhynchus, assembly GCA_013399195.1. Taxonomy (NCBI): domain Eukaryota; kingdom Metazoa; phylum Chordata; class Aves; order Passeriformes; family Dicruridae; genus Dicrurus; species Dicrurus megarhynchus. Next base: position 1,545,571 of record VXAD01007025.1, read on the forward strand.
AAAGGTAACAGCTTGAAAACGGAAAGGCCAATAAATCCTCCTGCCCCGATTGCCTTTTTCTCAGTGCCAGTGCTCTTTAAGACAAACCTCCAGGAGTCTGACCCAGGGACACGGGACAGCTGAGGCTGGCGATACCACGTAAGTGGCACTCAGGCATTGTGCCTTTCTGCACAGAGGTGAACTATGCTGGCAAATAGGGAGGCAATGTGTAACCTGCTGTGCTAATTATATATATGCCTGTAACCAGGGAAGGGCCTGTGTACGTGCCAGTGCCTGGAAGAGCCTGGAAAGACAGGCATGATAGGAGAAACTGCTATCTCTCCTTTTCCTTCTCTTCTCCATTCAAGGCACTTACAGAGAACATAATTGAGGATGGTATTTATTTATTTCTTTGAATGAAAAAGAAAAATTGTGCTTGTGATTTGGGAGAAGAGCTGCCAGAAGAGGAAATGGAGCCTTTCCAATAGCTCACAGTCTAGTAGTTAAGCATTGCCTGAATTGGGCACCGGGGAATCTTGAGTCCTGCTTTCTTCCACTCACTGGTTTATAACTCTTGGCATTTAAAAAGGCACCTTGTAAACATTTAATTCATTGTTCTTTGATATATAATTGAATCATTTGCTGGCTTGTCTTGTTAGAGGGAGGAAAGCACCCTGCAAGGGGAAGTTTTCTCTCTCCCCAGCCCTTTCCCGCCTGCTGGGGTGCAATGGCACCAGCAGCTTGGTGCCTTCCGCTTCCCACCAGCTGTGTTCTGGCTGCCTGTGAAGGAAGGGAGGTCACCTTGGAGAAAGAAGGTCTTCTCTCTGTGTTGCCAGATCTTCACTCACTTTTGTGGCACCTGCTTCATGTTCCTGCATCAGTGGTGCTCAGCCGGCTGCTGTGTTAGCCCAAGCCCCAGCCTTGAGCAACCAAGCCAAGCCCTTCCCCATGTCTGGTTCCTGTGGGGCTGGCATGGAGGTGTGGGTCCCTGGTGAGAAATGTGATTGCTGGTCTCAGTGGAGGTGCTCTGAAGTTTGCCCAGCTGTTCGGCACGTCCCTGCTGTGTGTGGGGAAGGCATATGCACGAAGCTGTCTCCAGCAGGCCTGGGGTTGGCTGGCTCCCTACTCAAGTCAATGTGATTTTTTTAAAGTGTTTTCCTATCATTAGTGCTTACCTTTAATGCACAGGCCAAGGCTTGTTTGACGCTGTGGCAGAAGCCCTGCCTCTCTGTTACACCTCATGTACAAATTAGTGGAGATCTTTGCTGCATTCCAATAAGGGACTGAAACAACAAATCTGCTGGTTAATCATTTATTGCTGTGTGAACCTGCTGAATAGCAAATATGCTAGAAAGGGGAAAGGAAAGGGCATAGCGAGAGATTAACTGAGGACAGCCAAAAGTCAAGCAGAAAGGAACGGGGATGAGACTGGAAAGGTCAGGTGGCAAACAGGAAGGTTACTGTAGTGTAAACACTGCCTCTGCAGCACAGGGGCCAGATGCACTATTCTGCTGCCAGTTCAGCCCTCTCTGACCACAGGTAGTGCAGGCTGAATGACTGCTGCCTCCAGCTGAATGTGACAACTCATCTGCCTGGGAGAGATATTTGGATTCACTGAGTTTCTTTCACCTTTCCAAGACTCAGGTTCCCGCTGTTCACAAAGTGTGTGCTTCTCCCAAGAAGAGACTTGTCACCCCTGCAGCCTTTAAAACCTACTTCTCCATGCAAAGTGCTGTTCTCACCAAAGGCTCTGACTGCCAGTCCCACCAGCACTGGGGTGGTGGGAAGGCAAATCCACTCAAGTCAGAAAGCTAATTGTCCAGGAATGGACTTTTCTTATGGACTCCAGTGTGATAGGGCTGGTGGGACAGAGCGCAACTGTATCTGCTAAGATAGTAAATAGAGCTTGAGCAGAACAAATGTCGCCCTCCTAGAAACCTGGGGGGTATCCACTTTAGCCCTCCAAAACCGGTAGACCAACGTTTTGTGAGCTGGGACAATGAATTGTCATTCAGGCCCTGGTTGCTCCTGACCACCCCAGTTAGGTGGCAGTTAGCTAGGAAAATATGGATGACCACATGGTCCTTGGCAGAATTTATGGTGTGTTTTTACCAGCCAGTGGATGGTGGGATGCTTAGCCCCATGGCAGTAGTGTCTGAGTAAGCAGCAATTCCATGCAGACTGGGACAGGGTCTACCTTTACACTAAGCACACCTCCAGTAGGAAAGCTTATGGGAACAGCACCCTAAAGGCAAGGAAAGGGCTCTATTTAAAGGCCTGTTGACATAGCAACGGTATGACATTGCCAGCATGCCCAGAGCATGGCGGCAGTACCACGGGATATCTGCCCAGGCAGTGGGGTGTTTGTTTTGAGAGAAGCACAATACTGGGTGAATGCCACAATTCAGAGAAACAAGCACTTCAGCCAACATAAACAAAGCAGTTATTGATATATTTACACAGCCCAGGTTCCTGACTTGAATTGTCACCATCCATTGGACTCAATTGCCTTTTCTTTGCTCTCCACCTCAAGCTGCAGTGTTGAACCCGACACAGAAGCAGCTCTGAGAAGTCTGGTTGATCATCATACAGCTTTATCCGTGTTGACAAGGAAGACTCTGGAAAAACCCATGGTGCCATCATGCTCAAGCCCGTTGCCTCCAGCAGTCCCACTTCTGCTTTGTGAAGGGCGGCAAGAACCACCACCACTGCCCTTGCTCCAGCCACTCTTGAGTCCCCCACAAGCTTTGGCTTCATCTGTGGTCATAAGTAGTGGAAAGGCTGAGGTGAGTCTTGGTGTCTTGAAGGAAAAAGAGGTGAAGGAGAAGCCTGTCCCCAAAGCTATTGATGTCCACAGGACTCCCTTCTCCTGGGGTGAGGGAGACTACAACTGAGAAGAAGAAGGCTCCCTGTCCTGTAGAACACCCTGTCCAGTTTTCAGCTGGCTAGGAAGGAAGATAAGTTAGGAAGGGCAACAGGAACCCACCGACCAACTATCTGAGGACTTAGTAGGCTAGTCCTTCAAAGGCAGAGAATAGTTTTTTACTCTTACTGTTTTTTTAAATAGTAAGAAGTAAAAGAATAAAATAAGCTACTGCCTATTTGGTGGCCCCAGCAGGATTATACTGCTTCAGTGTGCATGACAAAACCAAATGTGTCTACCAGAAACTCTCCTGTATTTGCCTGCACGCAAACACAAATTGCACAACAAAATATTTTAGCAGTCAGTGTTCTCATTAAAAACAATTAAAATAAGCAGGAAGGTTTTGCCAAAGCTGAAGATCTCTGTCAATTTGATTTGGGCAATTTGCCTTGCAGCAGCTAAGTATCAGCTGAAAATGAAGGCCTTGATCAAACAGGGAACCTCCCTTTTCCTGTTTAAGGCTCTGCCAGACTGCAGTAGGGTGGGAACATCGGTGTGGGGAGAAGTGGGAACAGGTGGCTGAAGAGAAAAAGGGAGGGAGAATGAGAGGAATGGAAGCAGTGTTACTGGCCAGTGGTCATATGGTTTGATGCCTAACACAAACAAAATGTTCTGGCATTTCAGTTTTTCCATGAAGCCAGCAGCAGAGGAAGGGAGGCATCAGCATGGCACAGAAGCTGAGGCTCCTCACCACGTAGGCATCAGCTATGGTAAACATAACTCAGCATCCTTCCAGGAAGGGGCTTGCTCCCAGCATGGGCGGATTGTGTCTGGCTGGGTTTGAGGACTAATTCCATGGTGTTCTTTCCATGTGGCACGTTAGAGAGTCCCACATGTACCAAGGAAGTCTCCTCTTGTCCAGGTCCCTGCTCTGTTGGCCACCATGTCCAGGATGTAGTTCTCTCGATGACAAACTTGCAGCCTAGCTCCCCACAGAACTTTACTCCTGAGTTCCTCCAGCTCATTTTACCTGACAGACTCAGCAATCCTGCAGCTGGTGTCATGTTACACCCAGGGGATTCTGTCTACAGAAGCCCAAAAATAGTGGACTTCCTGTCAAAGTACAAGCAAGCAGCAGCTGTCAGTGTTCAAACCTGGGCTTGTCACAAAACAGGGCTGCCATCTGAAGAACATTGCCCATCGAGAGTCAACTCCCTCCCAAGCAAAACAGTGAACGGGGAGTGGGATGCCACATAGCTGAGAGAAGATGAGGAGGGAAGCAACCACCCATGTATGAGGCAGCAGGGAAGTATTGGCCCCCAAAATACTGACATTAACTCCCACCTGAAATATTTTTGCGCAGACAGAGCCAAAGAGAGAGTTTTTTGCAAATTGTACAAGAAATGCAGGAGTAATTATTAATAGAGTAATAAGAAGGTGAATGCTACCTCATGTTAGAGCAGGACCCTCACCTCCCTCGTGTCAGCTCAGAGCAGAGGGCTCTGTGTCACACAGACAATGAACAGGCCTTCAGCTCCACTGCTCAACAGGGGGAATCTTGGCCATCCCATTCTTCAGAGCTGGCAGCTGAGCCACAGAAAATAAGAAAATCTTTTCCTCGGGGACTTTCTAGGAACTCACTTCAGGAGGATTCCTGTCGCTGAAAAGGACATGCATCAAAGCACTACATATCCTGTGGGAGGAAAAGGGGAATTCTTTCACAGACATCATCTCTTCCTTATGTAATTAAAAAAGTCAATGGGAAACAAATCCAGACATGAATATTTATCTTCAGCTTCCTGGTAAGTGTTTCGCTGCACTAATTCCCCTGGCTTTCTTCCAGTTTTCTTTTAGAGAGAGAACCCAGATACTGTGGCTCCCTGTAAGGACTTGGGCACCTGGGGACATATAGTCTGAGAACCTGTTGACCCCCAAGTTGTCTGACTGAGCTGACACATGCATCTTCATCTAACATTTTCCCTGAAGACTCAGCCCTCGATGTAGCATTTTCCATAAAGGGTAACACTGCAGTAATTCTGTTAACGAGCTGTGCTGTGAAACTGCCTGCTGATCCCTTCCCACCCTCATCTCGGGGAGATGTCTGAGGGGGTAAGATGGAAAGGGATCTGTCAGCCCAGCTGCATTAATTTTAGACATCAGCAGGACATAGGCCTCCTGTGGGCCTGCTGCACAAGGGTGACTTTTGTTGCATGAGGCCAGACTGTCAGGGCTTGGGAAGGGGCCACAGACACACCCCGAGGCAGCATTAAAGGTGGCAGCCTACTGTGCCTCTGCCTTCCCAAAGAAGCTCTCCAATGCAGTTCTGGTAAAACACTGGAAGAGGTTTCCCAGAGAGGTGGTGGATGCCCCATCCCTGGAAACGTTCAAGGTCAGATTGAACAGGGCTCTGAGCAGCCTGATCTAATTAAAGGTGTCCCTGCTTGTTGCAGCGGGGTTGGACTATATGGCCTTCAAATGTTCCTTCCAACCCAAACCATTCTATGATTCCCTGATTCTATTATTCTTTCCATGGTCTAGGAGAGGAAAGAAACTCAGCCAAGATCTCCCTAAGCAAAACCCATGTCTCTGCTGCCAGTTCTCCCCTGCTCAAGGATGCTACAGCCTTCTCTGACTTTTTAAGTGTGAGGGAGCCTGAGCCCCCTAAAGCAGACCACACCCTCAGCTCACCCTTTTTGCTCTTCTCAGAGCCAGGTAAACTTGCAAAGTCAAGAACCACCAGGTTAGGAAGACCATAAGTTAGATTTTTTTCTATAACCCTACTTCTCCTCCCCCTGGCCCCAACACTATGATGCTTTACATGGAAAAGACTCTCTGCTTTTACCCCACAGGTTTCCTGTCCACACAGAACAAACTGTAGTATGCAATCTACACAAATTCATCACTCCCTCTTGCTTTATCTGTGTTTATTAACGACTCTCTATCCAATCTATGCCCTGAGCACACTATTATTCATTTCCTGCTGTGGTACTTTTCCCATTGTACCTGCTCCTTCACAAATATTAATGAGATTAAGGCTAACGTGATGAGATTAAGCTTCCAACGTCTGGATCATCCAGCAGGCTTGGCTAGTGCTCAACCTGGGTTCCCCCTGTGTCCCCTAGGGTCCCTATGGTGGGAAATTGACTACCTAATGTCACCTCTGTATATAGTGGGAAGAGTCAGAAACCCCTCAGTGTGTGATTTCAATCACCTTGCTGGCTGCACGCAGAGTTTCCCTTTTCAGCCTATTTTGGGACTTTGGAAAAATACCACAAAAAAGGAAAGATATTGCAGGGCAAAGAAATGTCATTTTCTAAAACTTATTCTCAGAAACCAATGAATCATTTTAACAAAAACTGGTTTTCAATCAACTCATTCATTAATTAATCATGCTGAAGCAAGATTTTTCCAGAATGGAAAATTTTTAGTAAAATAATGACTGGCAATGTTATAAGCAACTGCAAGGAAAAAAAAAAAAGGCAGAACAAGACAAAGTGCTGCCTAAGTTTACCTGTCACTGCCCCTAAGAGACAGATGGCCTTCCCACAAAAGCAACACCTCTCCTGTCAAATTTAAAAGTCACCAACTTAGTGAGACTTTTACCTTAATAAAGTCTAAGAAAAATATTGAGTATGGGCTTGTAATGTTAAGTGATAGAATCACGTAATAAGAAATAAGAAAGTGCAACAGCACAGAGTGTTGTATTTCCCAAGGCCTGTAGTTCCTTGTCTGTAAGGAAGCCCAGGTAGTTTACAGGGCACACAAGATCAGGAAGTCCATCAAGATGTTCCTGGCACAGATTAGTCACAGGACTATTTATCCAAGGGTCAGTCACATGTGTGGAAAGTAAAAGAAAAAAAAAAGGTAGCAGTTAACAATCTGTTGGTCTATGAGCATAATTGATCTGCTCTGTAATGCTCCGTGGATCTTGTGGTACACACACGCATGGCTGTTCTCAGACTGCACACCCTTCATGACAAGAAGCTGATTTTCGTGCAAATCTAAACAGCAAAGCACAACTCTGAATTACAAAGTAAAGAGTTGGGACCTCGCTGCAGAACTGCCAACATCTTCTCCTTTACAGGCAGATGGCAAAATTGTCATAATAAGATGCTTGAGGAAGAATTCAACAGTAACACTTGGAGGGGGGTAAAGAGACTATCCCTCTTAATTGAGGAAGGAAACATCAAACCAGTAGCCCCAGACTGCAATATCCCTGTATAGATTTGTCCCCTGAAGTGGGGTGGAAGTCTTTGCATCAGAAAATGATCAGTTCCGGCATTCACCATGGCAGAGTCATGTCTAGCAACCCAACTGTTCAGTCAGAAGAAGCAGGGAAAGACAGCAGCACATCCACCAGCCCATTGGCAGGAGATGTGCCAGGCTCCTGCGTGGATATGTGCAGATCACCCGTGCTAAGCATGATAAAAGAGGAACTCACATTTGGCGTTGGTGACTGCCATTGGATCCCCTGCCTCTCCCAGGTGCTGGTGACTGAGAAAGTGCTATCTATGTTAAGCGGTTTCTGCCAGAGAGAACATTTGTGTCCTGCTCATATGGAATTAGCTTTTACTCATTTCCCTACCCATTTTTACATCTTAAAGGTATGCCATCTAAATTACACTTGCACCTTTGCAGCAAAACCCATGGGTCATCACCATGAAGAGGACTCAGAGAATAGTGCCATGGGAAAAAAGAGGCTGCATTGGAAGGATGAAGAGGAAAGCTTTTCACAATCAGTTGCAGAAGACAAATCCAACAGTGGTAACTGACCCTCAAACTTGACTACATGGGCCTGTATTAGGTATCCTTTCAGTTCAGCCAGGTATTGGCAAAGCCCATGGCACGGTTCCCATCCCTTTCACTAACCCTGCAGTCATGCTCCTCTACCCCCAGCAGCTCACAGCAAGGTTACGTGGTACTGGAGGGAGGTTCAGGACATAATGTGCAGCAACCAGCAGGTTCCAACAACTTTCTCACCACGTCACGTAGTATTTTTTGCTTCCCACAAGACTCCTTCTGCTGCAGACTCCCAGCAGAAGAACGGGCATAGAAACAGGGATTGTGAGTGGCGCCTTCCCCAGATAGATTTCACACTTCTAAGGCACAGAGAAGGAAACCAGCATCACTTTGATCAAGTGCCATGCGCTGCGTACGGTAAATGACGATACACCACTCCCTCTGCGCTTGGCACCTTGCCAGTTTGGCATACTTACCCCGATCTCTGAGTGTCACCCCTTTTCAGTAAAGGAAAATATTTTCAGAAGTGAGCAAATGACCTAGGAGCCCAAGCCCCATCTCTGCTCAGTGAGGCATTACGCCCATTTGATGGTACGCACTTCACACAAGTATTTAACAGGTCAGTCACCCACAGGTGGAGTGAGACAAATACCACCACGGGGAGCTTGAATATGAATCAGACACTCTCTGGAGGTGCCCATCAGCCTTCAAAGAGAGCTGAGACTCACTGTAACAGGTATTTTGGCCTTTCAAAACAACTGCCAGACCCCGTTCCTAGGTTCCAGTCCACAGCCCAGACATATCCTGCCTCTAGTTCAGCTCACAACTGAGATATACTCGTGAAGTAATTTTATTATATATCAGCATCTGATCACCTCGTTCCTGCTGAGGAGCACTTTGCTCCGGAAATGAGCCTATGACTTGGATGGGCTGCTCAAGGACTACAGCAGCTTTCTAGGCTTTCAAAGCCCCTCATTGCTTTCCTTCTCAAGTGTGTGGCTGCTCATGAAGGGGCTGCCTCTGCCCATCACTGCTCAGAGCCCACCTGACACCTGAAGTCAATGCCACTTGCAGGCTGAGGGGGTTTCTGTTCCCATACCCTGGAAGGGATGGAGCAATAGGGTCTGCAGAGGTGAAGGTGCTCTCCTTGCTGTCATAGAGGCTCAGTGAGCCAAGGAACAAGAGGTCTAAAGCCTCTCTATAGACAAAAGTATGCTCTACAACACAAAGCATCAAGGTCCCATGCTGTAGCACATTGTGTTCCTCCAGCACAGCAAGCTCACAACAGTTACCCTTACACCAGCTCCACTCCCAGAGCCCAATCCCACCACATTCCTTCTTAGGCTGCTGAATGCAGGTGATGCAGCAGGTATTTATTACTCTCACCATAGAATTCCCTTGCATGAGATGAATTCAGCACCAGCATTACCTAGACAGTACACCTGTGCCTTGCACTGTGAAGCAGAGGTCTCAGTCTCACAGGCTTTGGGGACATTAACCACTGCCACATCAGACACTGCCCTTACTATTTCCCATGTTATCCGTGTGATCTGTCAGGGAGCAGAAGCCACATGAGGACATCTTTAAGCGTGAGAACCAGGTTCCCCTAGGACAAGAGATGAAATATTCGCTCTGACATATTAAAATAAACCAACCCCTCCTTCTTTGGAGCCAGATTGTGAATATGTAGGGTGTGTGTAGTCAGATGAATGTCATTGCCAGATAAGAACATCTCTCACAATCATGCAGTGTCGAGAGCCCCAGCGAATGCCAGTTACTGATCACTGTCACGTCAGTACGGTGCAAAATAACAACTGCTCTCTTTGCTGTTGCCACACCGTGATTTTGCAGAACCTCAACAGTCATCCATGATGTCTCTGAACAAACTGTCCACAGGGAACAAATCTTTGTTTTCTCTTTGTCCATGGCCATAACTTTATCCCTGGTGACTGCAGGGATAAACCTGTGCAGGGAAGGAGTGGAACTAAAACCACCCAAGAAAACAAGTCTGGCTTACAAAATGCTACCGGAGGCACACAAAGAGAAAGTCTGTGGCTGAAACCTTTATAAAGTGTTTAGTATAACTAAACACAACAAAGAGTGACACTATGGGCATTTCTTCCCTGGGAAAAGGTGGGTGCAGTGGGAACATTCCAAGCTCCTCAGTTTCCCAGCATTTTCCCTTCTGTACTCTGTACAGCCCAACCTCAGGCAGACTCCGATGAATACAGAAATGACCACAAAGAGTTAAAACTGCCAAAGTAAACTGAATTACGTCTGACGTAGAGTCCTATTTCCCATCCTGCTTTGCACCCTCATTTATAGGTAGGGGACAATACCTTTCCTTTCATACAAGTGTAAATAAATGTCCAGTGCCAGACACAGCCACTGTGGCTGAGCGACAGGGGAGGACATTCAGCACTTTCAAACCGTGGAAGCAGACAGAGGAAAAGGGCCAGTTTGACAACATATGGAAGGCTGTCAGGTGCCCTCTCAAACTTGGAAAGACACAGCCTTTCCAGTGTAGGTTTAGATCCAGGAGAAGTATTTATTTTAAAAGATAACAAAGGATTCACAGTTGTGCTGTCAATAATAAGATGGTAACAAGCAAGGCCATGCAAGAGGAACATCTCACCCATTACCCACGTAGCTTCAGGGAGTGTCTCATCCCGATCCAACATCTGCCCAGATACTTAAGCAATGACTTCAACAGAGATCAGCATTTGGTAAACATTTCCTACCTGAGCTGGGGCACCACAAACAGACCTAAGGGTGGCATAGAAAGCATGGACTTCAGTTGCTCTACTCTAGTAGTGGAAGTCTGAGAGCAGCAGCCTGCAGCCAGCTTTTGCCCAGGCAATTTGGGTATGCAGAGCAGTGTTTGTGTGCTGGCAAGGACCCCCGGCAGTGACTCCCTTCCCCTGTAGGAACCCGGCCTCCATCGAGTGCTTGCTGCCTCAGAGTTGTGGCTTTGCTTCTGCTGTCCTGCGAGACACAAAGATATCAAGCACACTTGGACTGTCTGCTGTGGCCACTCGTGCTGGAGTCTGACAGATGTCCTTAGCATCTAAAATGAAGCAGGAACCCCACTTGGTATCCCATAAAAGACTTTCTAAAGAAGTTTATTTGGAAAAGGAATCTAATACTGCTAAGACTTTGCTTTTTCTTCTTCCACAGCTGAAGACAAAGAACACTGGCACATCAAACAGCAACAGAAGAAAGGCAGAAAAACAGGAGAGATGTGTCCTGGTCCAGGCAGGGGCTGGAGGAATGTCTTAAGGAGAAGTCAGCAGATTGGTATCGGGCATATAGGAATATAATGGAATATAATTCCTATTGCAGAGGCCCTGTATGACACTGAGACACATATTTCCTCTGTGACACACAGGAAACAATTGCAGCTGCCTGTGCTCCAATTCCCTTTCTGGAAATGGGATTGTCTGCTGTTCACTGTTCTGCTCATGGCTCATAAGGACCAGCCCCACTGGCATTCAGGTTCTTGCCCAGGTGCTCTCAACACTAGGACCAGCTTATCCAGCCCTCAGGAGAGGGATGTCCCAGCACACTGTGGCAGCCAGTAGGCTGCGTTGAAGCAGCCTCTACTCCATGAAAAGAATATCATGCTCAGCATTCCTGGGGCTGGCCTGAGGAAAGAGACGAGTACAGCAGGGAGGAGATGGGTGGGCTGGTGCCTGCAGCTCCTCTGGTGGCAGCTGACAGAGATCCTGTTGGGGTTGTTACCCTGGCAGTCAGAGGTGTTATCTGATGCGGTGGGACTCTCTCACCCCCCTTGTCACTTCTGATGGTGAATGTGAGCAGCCTGCCAACCCTAGGCTTCTCTCCCCTTTTAGGCTCAAAATGTTGGGTTGTGACTCCCAGCGTGCCAGAAAAAAGCACTCTAGAAAATTTGCCCCAAATATCTAGGAAACTGTTCACTATGAAGCTTCTGTTTCTCAGAGACTCCTCAAATAATACCTCTCTCATTGAGAGCCCCAAGCACTGGGGTCCCCAAGACACACTGATTTTCTGCTGCAACTCTGGTTAAAAACCCACTCAGCTGCCAAACTGCCCATCACAAATCAGGAAGATTCAGCTGAGCACCCTCTGGTCCTGGGCAACCCCTTCCAGCACTCAGGCACCTCTTTCCTCATTGCTGCAAAGCAAAGACAAATACAGTTGAAAAAACATGGGTACGCGTGGGGCGGGGAGCGAGGGCTTCTGTTGGGTATGGGGTGAAGCAGGAGCACGAAGGGAGGACTCAGGGAGAAATCATCAGTGCAGACACTCTGCTAGTGCAAATCAAGGTGGCCTCATTGAGTTTGCCTTGGCCTGGCTGGGTTACGCCTCCTGTGCCATGTTTCCTGAAATAGGGATCTGCATGTCTGGCTCAATGAGAGCAGGCTGTCCTAGCAGTGTTTAGAAGCTATGTAAGTGGAAAGCATTTTTACACAAGTTAATTTGACATATAATATTTCAGGAACTTACAATTTATTTTTATGGTTTGTAAAAAAAAAAAAAAAAAGAAAGAAAAGCCCAGCAGAAAAAAAGAAATAAAGAGAAAAAAAAGAACACTGAGCAAATAATAACATGTGTGGGTGGGTTGGTATGTAATACCCCAACCACAGGGCTACAGCAACATTTGGTCCCATTGACCTTTTTGCTTAAATTAAGGTAATTACTCAGCTACTGACAATAGTCTGCTGTGTTATGTCTGTGGATTTGCACATAGAGAGGGACATGACAAATAATTTATAGTTTGACACATGCCAGTGACTTCAGACTCGATCCAAAGTCTAAGGACAGATTGTTCTTATGAGCAAAATTATTAAACCTTGATTAAACTCCAACATATATAAAGATGGAAATGTGGAAAGGTGGAAAGAGAGAGAGAGAGAGAGAGAGAGATAATAGATAAACTCTATGTACCTTAAAATAGATCTTGTCAGGTAGTTTCTGCTGTAATCTTTGTCTGAGGGTAATGGACTTTATACAAATATCAGCAGGTTTTATTTCCATGGGGCTTTTTTGTCTTAAAGCTTTCTACTAGGAAAATCAAACCTATATATTTTAAATCAGAAAATTCAGTGTGACTGACTATATATTATGTTGCTGACCTGGCCCAAAATACTCTCAAGTGCATTTGCATACTGTGATGCAATGTCTCCTAAGTGTTTGCATTTCTTTCCCATAATATAACAATCTTCTGGTTCACATGAGGAAATGGGGCTACCATTCAACCTGGGTTATGTGCCCCCACACAAATATTCTTTGTAATACTGAAGGAATGCTAAAGAAAGCAATTTCTGCTAAATGAATGAAATTACTCAGAACATTGCCACCTTGAAAAGTCAAATAGTCCATTCCCCTCAGAAATGTCAATAGAAGCAATTACAGATGTAAATGCTTGAGACTTTTTTATTCAAATACCCCTCTGTATTTCAAATGTACATTCAATGTTTGCCATAAAACAAATGCTGAAGCATCTATTTCATTAAAGACAAATTCTCATTTATATTCTCCTTTCCTTCTGCATAACAGCAAACACACACACACATAAAAGGTAATCTTTTTCTAGCTCAAGTTATTAAGTTATAGAGCAGATTTGCTATTATGTAACATAAACAATGTGTCTGACATGAAGAACTCATAACTTACACGCTTACACTGTGTTCACAACCTTTAAATGAGTCTTAGAAACTTTTGCTGCTTGAGGTTGAATATTGCATCTGTGCACTGTTACTGCTTGCAATGGCAGAAGTGCTCATTGAATGCTGCTAAAACAAATTTTCTTTTTACAATGAATGAAACCACTGGGATGAGGCAGAGAAGACCTCAGGTCATAAGATTTGCAGAATGACAGAATGATATTAAACTTTGGAGTTTAGTACTGTTGAGAGCAAGCCCTGGGAGTTCACTTGCCAAGCACCAAGGTTCACCCCTGAGGCCAGGCTGCCTGTGAACCCTTCTGGTGCTGAGCCATCTGGTCCCAAGGCTCAGTTCATGTTTGCAGTTTCCCACTGTAATTTGCACGCCCACAATTTGACATCTCTTGGGAAAATGAGGCTAGTATTTTTGTAAAGATCTGAGAGTTCATGACTCTTCTCCTTAAGGGTTAAGAGCACCTTCAAATTCAAAACAGGTATTTGGAAATATTCACAAACTCTGGTGCTGTTTAGACTGAAGAACGGAGGTTTAACTAGACCCCTAATTTTGCTCCCTGTGAGGAATGGGCCTGGTGTCATTTGTTTTTCTCCATGGAACAACAGATAACACCAGGGAGAAGCAAGAACTGGAAGGACACTTACAAATCTGAAGGTGAGGAAATGCAGAAAGCATTGATGTTCCAAGCAGACAAGTGGAACACTGGATGTAGGTGAGGCAGGAAGGCATTTATACCAGACGAGGCATTCATGTCTTGTTCATGGTGTTTTCATAACAGTCTTATCATCCAGATCCTCAGCTGAGGGATATTTTGGGCCAAACCCTCAGCTGGTGTGAAGCAGTGCATCTCCATGTCACAAGCCCTAATTTAGCAACAGAAGGGTCACAGAAACCAGAAAATGAGTCCTTCCCTACAGATTGCTTCATTGGACTTTCGCTATCCCTCAGCCACATTTCCCCTAACCTATTTCTAGATGTCCACTGCGTTTTTAGTCAATCTGAGGCTATGAGACAAAATACATGGTCTAAACTGGTAAATTCACGCCGTATCACTGATGTAGCCCCAGCTGATTGTCTTCTCCTTGAAAACACATCCCAGAAATACCTGTGGGACTCTCATTTCCCTGATGGTTCTGAAGCTCTCACCTAAAAGTCCAGAAGGCAATGAGCCCCTGCTGCCACAAAACTGCCTCCAGCTTTCCCTCTCAATACCACCAGACTGAGCACAGCAAGCAGAAGAATCCAACAAAACAAAGCCAAACAGCTTCCAGCTGTTATTTTAAGCCAGGAGAGGGGATGGAGGGAGGGAGTGGGGGGAATGAACCACTCGGCAAACGCTGGGAAAGCATTTAGTTTTGGCTGATGGCCTCTTGTGGCTGTGGTTTCCACAACGTCTCTGTGTTCTATCTGTGTCAGGATGGAACCAGCCTCCTGAAATAGACTGAACAAGCTAGACTGGAGCTATTTTAATACCTAGAGCTTGTTCCCTTTAGATTTTTTTGAGTGAGGGGATGGAGTGGAAGAGGAGAGACAACAAGTAAGGGTGATGTTATTTTAACACATGCAAAGGAGCTGTCAGAGTGTAGCAGTTTAGCTGTCTCAGCACACACCCCCATCTGCCCCATCGTTACTACGTGCAAGGATGCACAGCCTGAGGTAGCACCTGCGTAGACCAGAATTAGCTGGGTTTGTGTACGCACACACACACGTCTCGTTGGGAAAGCATCATGGTTTCCTTCGTGTCGCACTGAGAGGCAAAAATGAGTTCATGTCTCCAGGCATGACGTACGAGCTGTTCATGGGGGACCTTTCTTACCCAAAATACACACAGATCACTCCCCCATCATGCCACTATAGTAGCTTGGTCACCACGGCCTTGCTCTGGAGAGCAGCTCCTTCCCAGCATCAAATGTTGGAATGCTGAGAAGGGTGGTAGGATAGTGTGCAAAGCAAAGTCTCAAGAACACCAGGTGGCTTTTTACACTTGCAGCCAGTTTTGATCTGACTGTCTCTTGCTGTGTAATAAGAGGATAGGCTTTCAGAAACTTCATCGACAGAAGCAATACAATCCAGTCTTTTCCCCAGGCCTGCCTGGATCCTGGTTCATGATAGTTCAGAGCACAATTTCTTCTTAGCTCTTCCCTGATTTTGCAGCAACAAATTGTATGTCTTGAAAATGTCCTCTCAGGTCGCCAGTGCTGCCCTTTTAAAGATCAGTGCAGGAACAGATTTTAACATCTGTGCCTGGAGTATTTTCCTACATTTCTTTAAATCAGGTCAACATTAAATTGTCTTGGATTACACTGGAATGGTCTTGGTCATGACACACTGTTCTGAGGGTTCATACCTCCATGGCAATCATGAACTGTGTTATCCTGATTTATATTGGGCCACTGTGACCTGATATGATGCTACAGAACAGCATATCAGTTGTACCCCTGACACATGACAGCTCCACTTTCTTTAACAGATGAGAGAAAAGCCATACAGCACCTCGTATCACCTCTAGGTTGGTCAGAGAACAACTTGCTCCAAGGGGGACATTCCTCAGAAGCTGATGAAGCCCCTTTGGCAGCCTCTTCCTATTGCTAAAGTCCCAGCAAAAATCTTTTGCTCACCAGTATCTGGATTGCTCACTGTCTTTGCACACCCTCTGTGTTGAAGTAAGGTCTGAATCCCTTCTGACACCCCTACACTACAGCAGAACAGCTTAAAAACCTATGCGAGGCATTCTGTTGCTTCTTTCAAGGTTAACTCTAATTTTTTTGCCCTTGCAACCAGACCTCCTCAACACAGTCAGCCAATGAGGTCATCTTCTCTATCAGATGGAAGGAACTAAAAACATGACACAGGAGATGTCAGCTCCATTGGCTGCTCATCTCAGTACCTGCAGCCAAAACAGAAAGCTTACTCAGGCTGCCAAATAAAAATACCTCTTGTGGGCACATTCCTTGCAGAGTACACATGAAAGCAAGCTGAGAAGACAAGGGAGGGCAGCAAGCAGTGTCAGACAGAAACATAAGAAAGGATAGATGAGGGGAGGGGGAGAGAGAGAGAAAGAGAGGGAGAGAGAGAAGAGTGGTGGGGGGGGGATCCACAGGTGAAGACCTATAAAGATAGACAAGGAGCCAAGTGAGATGGGGCACAGAGATTTGATTAGCAGTAAATGTCATGGCAGACAACACAACTGTAGGATACAGTGCTTTCTTAGGCATGCGCAGTGAAATCCTAGCTCCATTGAAGACTATGGCCAAAATCCCATTGACTTCAGTAATGCCAGGACACGTGGAGCTGCCCAGTGCCTCCCAGCAACCAGCTCTGGCCAAAATCCCTCCTGCAATCTGATCCCAGTTCTCTGGTTTCACCCATTACACTGCCAGAACCAGACTCGAAGGGGCAGGCAGAGGATAGCAATGCACAAATGGCCAATTTGTGTTTTTCCCATTTTCCATATGTGGCAACAAGCAAAGCAGGCAGCTAAGGGCAGAATTTAGCCCCTGCAGCCCATTGCCCTTCAGAATGGTCTTCAGTCCCAGCAGAATTTCCTTCTCAATGTCACTGCCTAGGAAAAAGGAGCAACTCCTAACTACTACAAAGGGTAGCTATAAGGTTCCAGTTTCCTCAGAGCTTCATGCAAAATCACTGAAAATATTCCCACTACCTTTGGAAAGCAAAGTGTGCAGTGACGTTGGACTGTGTAGAGTCGCAAATATATTGCAGCCAGCAGAACCAACTCTTAGAACAGGTGGACTGCAAGATCTTGCTCTGTCTTCTTTGTCACCATGATTTGATGATGCAGTGATCAAACCTATGCAATGTGGCAATGCATAAAACTTTAAATGTATTATGCATTTTTTCAAGCTCCTTGCAGTGTAGAGCCCCCACCACAGGACAGGCTGTCCACAGGACAGTTGAGCCCTCGGCCTTTCTTGCCTGGACTCCCACACTTCCCCCAGCTAAGTTAGAGGTCAGAGTCATTAACTGCAAGGTGTCCCAGTGCAAAGGATGGGATAACAGAAGGACCAGCTACCACTTGAGATTATCATGGCTGACAGCTTGACTTCTCCAGCACTTGGGAAATTTCAGCTGCAAGATGAACCTTCCTCTAGCTGGCTGGAACTGCTGCAGACTCATGAATAGTGTGTGAGCTTCTACAAGAAGTCACCACTTGTCTTTCTACTCCAAGTGTGAGGAAATTTTTACAAAGGACCTGTTTCAACCTTCAAAGATACAAATGAAAAGTGAAAGGAAAAATAACACCCAGCTTCAGCATAGCATGACATTCCACCTTTCCTTTGACAACTGTACATGTCCTCATGCTGCTCAGATGTTCAGAAACTGGATGAAGAAGGGGTTGTAAGGATCCCTCCACAAAACTATCTCAAAGCTTCCCAGCATGGTAGGGAAATAGTTTTGTTTTTCTGGAAAAAAAACTGCATGGACAAATGGGTGAGAGGAGTTCACTTTGCTGCTCTTTCTGCATCTGGAATGCTGGGGAAAACATGCTTCCCAGCTCTTCTCAACAGCTGCCCATCCCAGCATCCCAAATCTACACTCAGCAACAGTGAACATCAGCAACAGTTTTTTTGTGCTGTGGCATTGACAAGGTATGCAATAGCTTAGGGTAATTTTGGTGCCTCTGCAAACCAGCTGACCCAAGTGTTTGTCTGTTTTGTTGATGTTTAGTGTGAGTCATATCTTCTATTAGGAGAAAGGGAAGGGAAGGGAAGGGAAGGGAAGGGAAGGGGTATATAGCAATGCAAGATGAAGCACTGTTTTACTCCCGTGTGGCTCAGGCACTTTTGTTTCAGTGGATGCACACGTGCTCACACCAAGTAATCTGTTGACTCAAATGCCGTCATGGACATAAGCAGCATAAACTTTGCCTAAGCACGAGCAGCTGTCACCTTGTGAGACGCATGTGCTCGGAACCAGGTGCGTGTCACTTCAGTAATGTTGGAGGATATAATCTTGACTTGGCCGTAAAAGGAAGGAGGGGGACGGACCCAGGGAAGATATGGACACTGCAGCAGGTACTGGAAATTGTTCTTGGCTCCTAGCAGCATTGTTTGATCTGTTCAGTGGGTCATGTGCCAGCCAGCCGACTCGCTACGTGTGTTTAGACAGCTCCTGCATGTCTGAATTCTCCTGGCCAGCTGGCTGCTTTAACTCCTTCAGCTGCCCTTACTGCCAGGAGTCAGGCAGTACTGGAAGCAGCAGAGTAAAACCCAGCAGGGCTGGAAAGTAGCACAGGGTTTGAGTTAAGTGAAGATGAGGTTTGGAGTGACAAAGGAAACGGGAAATTTACTGGGACCCTTGAATTAATGATTGCTGTTGATAAAAAATCATGACCATCATCCTCCTGAGACGTGCTTCCTAACATATTTAATGGAAAATTAATCAGGAGAGCCTCCGCTCTCTCAAGCTTTGAAATCCTGCCATGGAAAGCTGTAGCAGAGGATGAAGAGACAAAAGCAGCAGCAGCATACAGCACAACCTGGTATCAGGAATAACTGTCAGGGACAGGTGCATGCACTTGTCGTGCCATGCATCTTCAGTTGCATGCACCCCTCACAAAACCAAATACTAAGCCTAGAAAGCTTGGAAACGTGACACTGTTCACTGAAGCTCATGACAAACCTGTGACTTTGACCCCCTCCCCTCCTTACCCCACCATCACCTGACAGCTGTTAGAGTACAGTCTCTGCATTAGTGATGTAGGTCCCCTTTAAAACAGGCTTAAATGGGAGCCCAGGCAGAGCATGGCCTGAGGAAAAGTTTTCTAGACCTCCTGCCTCTCTGTGAGTCCTTTCTTTAAAAATATTCACTAACAGATTTGAGGTTTTGATGTGACTTGTTGCCCCTGACACATACTGAAGCCCTTATACCAGTAACCCCTCTCTCTGTTTGCCTCTTCTGCTGTGCTGATCCAAATTCTCAGGTCACTGTTAGAGATCCAGAGTCATTCCCTCGGGTTTATTCCAGCCTGTTGGCAGCACTGCTGAAAGCTGAGTGCACCCTCCTATTTCCCACCCCTTCAGCCAGGATGACAGGCTGGTTGTGAGGTGTTCTGTGACATCTCACACTTCAGGCATTGTATTGGTGTTTGTCATGTTGCAGCATGAGGAGACCCAGCTGGCATCCTGGGAATTTCAAACAGCATCCATGAAGACTTCTTTGTTCCGCTCGTGGATTCTCCTGTGCTGGTGATCTGTTGTCCTTTTGTGCAGTTCGATAAAAGTGAGGGCAGAATCCCAATCATGTCAGATGAGCTGGGAAAATCCCACAGAGAATGGGAATGAAGGAGGCATAGGGACATCCTTTCACTCAGCAAACAGGCCTGGGGCCACCGTGATCACGCAGTGTCTGGAGACCATCCACAACGTGAGGAAACCATTACAAGCCACTTTGATGGTAAAACCACAACACATTCCCACTGGTGTTTTCACAAGCTAAATGGTTTTTGCATTGCTGACAAGAAGGCTGTTTCCATCCATGGTGCCACTGAAGTCGGGAGAGTCGCACTGATGCAGAAATTGCAACAGCTGAGAGCAGAATAAGCTGCAATTTTCCAGCAGCCGTGAGAAGGGCAGCCTTTTGCCTTCCACCAGCTCAACCATGAGTCCCAGGGAGGCAGACTCTTCTCCTCACTCCTATTCCTGGATACTTGCCAGGGGACCTTGCAGAATCTGGGTCTTGTTTGCTTTTAGTTGACTTTATACTGTTTTACAACAGCAGCCACAAATGCCAAGTAGCAGCTCAGCCCCCAATTAACAGGATCAGTGAGCATTTCTGGTTCCATGGGGGTGGAAGATTAGCATCCAACCCATTGGCTGGGGCTTCTTGTGCATAGGAGTGAGGTAGCAGGCACCACTGCCACCTTCATCTTCTCAGAGACAAGCAGCAACAGATTCTTTGGGCATCTGTCACCTCCAGGCCAGCTCCCTCTGTCTTTAGGTTTGCCATCAAGGTAATGCTATGTCCTCCCCAAACCACTTGTCTCCAAAAGTAGGTCCTAGCTGCTAGGTACACAGCCATGAGCAGAAGTCCTGTCAACTTTGAGAAGCAGCCTTTTCCTCTGTATCTTTCTGAAATGATAGATGTCTGCATGGAATTTTCCCCCAGCAGAGAATAGTACTGAACTTCTCTTGGACTGAAAGCATCACAGGACAACCAGGGGATCAGGCCCAGCTGGCATGGGTTTACGAAAGGCAGGTCCCGCTTGACCATCCTGACCTTCTAGGACAGGATGATCTGCTTAGTGAATGAGGAAAAGGCAGTGGATGTATCTACCTAGACTTAACTAAAGACTTTTATACCAATTCCCACAGCATTCTCCAGGAGCAACTGGCTGCTCATGGTTTGGACAGGTGCACTCTTCACTGCACAAAGAACTGCCCGGACGGCCAAGCGCAGAGAGTGGCGGTGAATGGAGCCACATCAGCCGGTGGCCGGTCACAAGCGCTGTTCCCCAGGGCTCAGTGTCGGAGCCAATTCTGTTTAATACCTTTGTGGATGATCTGGACGAGGGCATTGAGTGCACCCTCAGTCAGTCTGCAGGTGACACCAAGATGGATGGAAGTGTCGATCTGCTGGAGCGTAGGAAAGCCCTGCAGAGGGATCTGGACAGGCTGGATCGATGGGCCCAGACCAGTTGATGAGGGTCAACAATGTGAAGTTCTGGGTCCTGCACTTGGGTCACAACAAGCCCCAGGAGCACTGCAGGCCGGGGGCAGAGTGGCTGGAAGGCTGCCCAGCAGAAAAGGAGCTGGGGATGCTGGTGACAGCAGCTGAACATGAGCCAGTGTCTGCCCAGGTGGCCAAGAGGGCCGATGGCATCCTGGCCTGTACCAGCAACAGTGTGGCCAGCAGGACCAGGGCAGGGATTGTCCCCTGTACTCGGCACTGGTGAGGCCTCACCTTGAATCCTGTGTCCGGTTCTGGGCCCCTCGCTGCAGGAAGGACATTGAGGGGCTGGAGTGTGTCCAAAAAGGGCAATGGAGCTGGTAAAGGGTCTGGAGCACAAGTCTTACAAGGAGCAGCTGAGGGAGCTGGGGGTGTTTAGTCTGGAGAAAAGGAGATCCAGAGGGGACTTTATTGCTGTCTACAACTACCTGAAAGGAGGTTGTAATCATGTGGATGTCAGTCTCTTCTCCCAGGTAACAAGTGACAGGATGAGATGAAACAGCCTCCAGTTGTGCTTGGAGAGGTATAGATTCAGTATTTAGACTGGAAATTTCTTCACCAAAAGGGTTGTCATGCATTGCCCAGGGAAGAGGTTGAGTTGCCATCCCTGAGAATTCTGGATGACAGCGAGCAGAGCAGAGCAGTGGAAAGAACCTTTTGCATCCAGTCCTCTGTTGTGGCAAAGAACCATGATACATAAATGTGCTCAAAAGCAGCTTTGTAAAACAGGCTGTCAGGTGCAGTCTGTCAAAGTACCTTCCTGGAGAGGGAACTGCACAGGCCACTTCGCCATCAGCAGAGTAGCAGAGCAAATCAGACAGCTATCTTCAGTAACCAATATGGATTTGTGACATCAGGACATCAGCACTGTTCTCAATAAGTGTCTGGGTAAATATCTGGAGCATTACATTGGGACCGATTTTACCATTGATAAATTGCTCTGACAAAATTTTAGCTTTAAAAACAAGAGGAACTTCTATCCTCATTAAATTTTCATGATCTGGACCCCTGTGCTACTTTTAGAAGAGACAAGAACTGTTCCCTTGCTCAAGTTTTCTACTGTCCACACATGCCAATTAAAAAAAAAAAGTTGTTTTTTTGTTGAGGGAGGCAAAGGGGAGAACAATTCAACATCAAGGTCTGAGAATTTGTCTACCCTATCAAAGTCTCTTTAGGCTTGACAAGTTACCATTCTTAATTGGGAGCAGCCTGAAAGGAATTACAAAGCAAAATAAAATATTTGAAATGCTTATTCCTATCGTCACACTGCTCTGTTTAACTGCTCTGGCAAACCTGCTGTTGGTTATAAATTTCTTCCCTGTGCCAAGTGAACCCAGCAATAGTGAAACATCTATGCTCCTGAGTTACTCTGGGCCCTTGGCCTCCTGGCAGCTATTATTCTTTCCTACCTGTGCCTGTGGCTGCGTGATGCTTTGAAACTGGTGCATGTTCACAGAGGGCTGCAGCCTGCCAGGAAGACACCTGGCCACATGCAGGCTTCTCACCCATGTGCCACCAACTCACGGCACCCTTGGTCTGAGTACTCCAGGTGTCCTCATGCCTGGCAGCCACGGCACACCTTCCCTGCTGCCTCTGTCTCGTCCTTTCCCACAGCTCATCCCTCTCCACTCCAACCTGCCTGACCTCCTGGGTGCCCACACCCAGACCCGAGTGAACGCTCAGGTCAACACTTGGGTCCAAGCCAGCGAGGCCATTGCTGCGTTCTTATGTGCGGTGTACGATCCAATAGGTCTTTTTGTTCTTTCATGTGAACATAAGTTCACCAGAAACTCAAATACATCTAACTTGTCAAGCGATGACAGATCTCCCAAGACAAAATGCCTTCTGCCCTGAATGCTTGCACAGCTTGGCCCTGGATTGTACATTTGCATGTTTGTGATTGTATGTTTGTCGAGATCACACGTGGCCCTATGACTTCATCATCAAGAATATTCCCAAGCATTAGGGCAAACTATTGCATTTGGGGAATAACACAACGCCTGCAGCACTCCACAAACACCAGCGGTGCTGGGAACCCCCGCAGCCAAGCAGACCAGCATGCTCCCTGCCCCACATGGCCCAGCACGCCTACAACACCATCCAGAACATGTGAGCAGCTCCACGTGTGCGCACCCATGCCCTATGGACTCTGTCTGGAAGCCCTGCACAGTCCCATGATCTGCCTACCTTGGAGGAGGTGGTGTTCAGAGAGCCACACCTGCAAAGCAAGTATCTGTCACTGTGAGGCATCCTTCTGTCATATGGGCTGCCAGAAGGAGTCACAACAGATTGGAAAGATACACCATCTTCCTTGCTCATCACTTACGGCGAGCCTGAGTCAGTGACCGAGGTGATGTGGGTGTCCCATGTTACCAAGCAGCAGCTGGCTCCCCAATGTGTATGGCAACAGCCAGAACAGCAGTGTGCAGACCCCGTAGATACATACCCAGGCCTCCTTCATCCTGTACCCAGGCCTCCTTCATCCCTAAAGTAAAGATCACCTTCTGCTTGCAGTGTCCAGTTGAGCACAGGGATCTCTGTGTCCTGCATCTGCACTCTGCATGAAGAAGACTCAGCATGGCTTCACCTTGAAATCCTGAAAGCTTCAAGACTCACACAAGCTAGTGTCAAACAATTTGTGAAAACCAAACCCCAGGGTAGGATTTGGGGTGTGAACTGCTTTTGAAAATTCTTGCTGCATACCAGTGTGGGTTTTGTTTGGTAGATAAATCCGTACACAAGGAGAATGGTCCCATCTGTAGACTTCAGACAGTAACACGCTGCCCAATGTCCTGTTGGAAAGTTCTCAAAAGTGATGGTATTTTGGATGGGATAAAAATCTCCAGAGATGAGTCCTGAACTCCTCTCATTCCTGACTACGTACATCTTTCAGAACAAAACTAATTCTAATTTTTCTTTAGACAAGACTAGCAGTCATTCCCATAAAATTCTGGAATAGATGTTTGTTTCACGTCAATGGAGAGGAAAGCAAAGTCTGGCCTTAGCGTTGACCTATGTCATACCTACGTGGCTGCATGTCACCAGTGCCACAAACTAGCAGGTCTGTCAGTGTTGCACTTGCACGCTGGACTCTGGTTCTCACCTGTATCCCCTTCGCCTCCAGCCCAAGCAGCACGTGCAGCTGCTGGGATGTCCTTTTTAATAACCGAGCATGCCCGAAGCTCATTAGCAACCCCTTGAGATCGAGTGATGACGTAACATTGAGTATCTGCAGAAAGGGAGTGTGCAAGGCCTGTCAGTGCCCTAAGGACTGCACACGCCCTTGGACAGGCTCGCCTCAGGGTGCAGTGCAGTTGCCACCTCCAGTGTATGCTGTTAGGTCCACCTACTCTGCCTGGGTTTTGTGTGGTTGAGTGACTTTGAGTTTCTTTCATAGCTCAGGATGTTTCCTGTGTGTTCCCTCTGCTGGTATGTTGTTAGAAGGGTCAGGCATTAATTTGTGTGGTTTTATAATTGATGTGCCTGAACCTGAAGGTCACAACAACAATTTGCACCAGGAAGAATGGAACACTCAGAGGAAAGTCTTGCTCATTTTCTGCACCACAAGGGAAGTCTCTGGACCCTGCACATGACTCAGACATGGTCCACAGCAACTGCAGGATTCTGGCATCAGCCTGGTCATTTTGCAGGGCAGCCTATTGTACTCTAATCACCTGCTCTCAGGGCAGCTGCACCAGCGTGACAGGTTTTCCTGCCTCTTCAAAACACAACACTGGCCAATGGATATGGGCAGAATTTACTGTTTACATTTTTCTGCATGGCAGACATGTCCTGTTTGTCTGTGGGAAACTGCTGCCTGGGAGGAAGTGGTGACTTCCTTGTACGTCCTGTGTGTTACCTTTTCGTTCCATCTTCACTCTAAATCTCAGGATTGGGATTTTCCAATTGACAAAAAGGCTTTGAAATTCATGCCCCCAGCACCTCCATGCAAAGAACCACAAGCTAAAATGCTCCTCAGTGCTTCTAACATGCTTGTTTGCTTCAAAGCGTGCTTCAGAGTGGGGATTACATCTGACAGCAGTGACCAGAAAAGCCAATGTTGGCCGTAGACACAACCCAAAGAATTGTTCCCTTCACCCAACTTTGAGTAAGGCAGGTCCCAAGAAGAAGAAATCCTAACACAAATGTGCAGCCCTCCAAGACCCAGAGGGTCCAGCAAACCTCAGTGCCAGGGTCTGGCTGGACCTGATCCTGTCCTTGTCAATCACTGAACTTGGGAGTGAGGCCCGAAGGAAGGCAGGTAGGTTTCATGGCAACTTTAGCCTCAGCAGATGAACATGCTGCAGTGGTAGTACCACGAGCAAAGCAATGAGCCTGTTAGCCTGCTGTCAAATACATGGCAGTAAATGAAATTACTCCACTACAAAAGCCAGCCTCATTTGCTTGAAGATTTTAGGCTGAGGCCAGAAAGCATGGTGCAGGAGATGGAAAGCTCCTCCACAGCCCTCAGGAAAGCCCCATCTTCCTCGACTGCATCCTGGGCTTCTCTGGGCCTGTATATGAGTGCGTAGCATGCCCACCTGAGTAAAGAAGTCATAGAGCATGGTGTTTTTATAACACCAAAGACAACAAATGCGTACAAAGTTTATGGGTGTCTTTCTAAAGCTCTGGTGTTTTCCTGCACCAGATGGAATGTGGAGAGGGGACTGGCAGTCCTCTGGGGACTGTACAGACAGGGAGGCTGTTTCACTCACTTGGCATCTGCAAGGACACAAAATGAGTGTGATAGTATCAACAGAGGCTCTAATTAATGCTTTGTCTGCCAGACAAAACCCCTCTGGAACTGAAGAGAGAGACCTGGACACTCCAAATGATGAGGGTGATACAGGGTGACAGCTGGAGAGGGGTAGAGAAAAATCCAATCGACTGTAGACCTGATTTGTACAAGAATTGCACACATCCACTATCTGTCTCCAGCCAAGGAATGTGAGATTGTACGGGCTGCCTGGCTCACCCAGTCTGGTCCTCAGTTCTCACAGGCACTACATTTCAGGAATATATTGAATTCCATCTTAGAAGGGGCTTGGTATTTGCCTGGAGTAGAAGTCTGTTTCAGAGCCCAGTTACTGAACACAACCCCTCCAGGGCCATGGCATGTTTAACAGAGGTCACGAGCCTCACTGGAAAAGTGATTGCAGAAGTGGAGCTTTGGCTAGAGGTTGGGTAACATCGGAAGTATGGAGCCTCCTTCGAATTTCCCTCCAAATTTGCTGTCCTGCCCTCATGTGCATCACCTTTGTGCCTTTTAAGAAGGAAAAGGCAGCATGCATGCTTCAGTAGCTACCCAGTGTTTGTTTATTTTTTTATGACCCATTTGCCTTAAAATTATCTCGGTCAATTCCCAGTCTTCACAGATCAGCCTTAAAGTTACCATGTAAATCACAGCTCTCCTCATTCTATATACACAGACAGGGAGCAATAAAGAAGCTATAAAAAGAAATTTGGCACTTTTTCAGCTTTTATCATCTAAGCGTAATTGGTTGTTCTTTACACAAGAAAGAAGTTGACCTCTTGCCTATATTATTTGCATGGAAGAGGTGAAGCTAGATGGGGTTTTAAGGTGGAAAATTCCTGCAAAAGCAAGAAGCGAACAGCACAGAAAGGTCTGTTGGCCCTCTTGTCAGGTCTAGGTTTCACCCTGGCTCACCCCTGCATGGAAAGGAAAAACATGTCTCCTCTCTGTGGTGGCTGGGTGGACGAAAGAGTTCAGAGCAGCAGGGACCCTGATTTACAGCCCAGCTGTCCTCACTCAGAGGACATGATCAAAGCATCCTGCGATCTCCCACTGAAGACATGGGAAGAAACGGCCGACTGGCCATCTGCTTGGCATGTTCAGCTCTAGCATGAGGCCAAGGCAAGTGCTTTGTTTTCATGGACCAGAGCTTCTCAGAGTGGCTGCTGAGAGGAAGTGGCTGAAAACTAATTCTCAATTAAGTTGTGGAACCAGTAGGTGGGAAGTTCCACGCAGGCCAAAAGCCCATAATCTCGTCTAAAGATGACTTTTGTTAAGAAAGAAAAGGGTTTGTGATGTCCTGTCCACAAATTTCCTGGTGTACCCTGGAGGAGGTCACGACCTCTGAAAACTTGTGCCCCTCTCCCCTGAGGGTTGATGCAGCCATTTGGAGACCCAGCTACCAGAACACGAGCAGTTCCCCAACCAGAGGTATAAAACAGCAACATGGGATGCTGCTCTCTATGTTGAGCACAGGACCAAGCCAAGGTCCTCTATGGTTATGGGATAAATGTGTACAAGGTCACAAGTCACAAGCCCAGGCTGAGCTCAGAGCAGAGATGACTGTGGTCTCCTTGGGCCTTCACTGCAGCATGGAGTGTGAGGACATCTCCAGAAGCATGGCTTGACAGGGACAGTCAGCGTATCGTCCTGGAGAAAAGGCGTAAGGCATAGGGCATGCCTGGTGCTGTGCTAATTCCAGAACATGAGGCCAAAGGGGTTTCTCGGGATTGGAGGGCAGGGCTTGCACATGTGTATACTGCCAACCTGAATTACGTGGCGTGATGCCACAGACCCCTCACGTACACTGATGATGGCTGGGTCACCAGACCTGGCTCACCTCTCAATGCCTGCTTGGAGAAGGAAGGGTACCCACAGTAAGCAGGTAAGAAAACTGGCTGAAGAGTGAGAGTAATCCCACTCCCTCGCTGCAGCCCCGGCAGCACTGACTCCACCACAACAGCGTGTTGTGTGTGTTGGATTATTTGATCTTTGGGACTGTCTTGAGGGGAAAAGCAAAGAAGGGCCTTTGTGGAAATGTCATGCATCCTGCCACCAAAGGGGTGGCTCCGGGGCAGCCTCAGGAGGTGCCACTCTTGGGCTGGCATGGCTACAGAGAACCTGGGCTGCGCAAGGATACTGGGTCCCCCACCTGGGGAAGGCTGCAAAGGAATCTGATTAACACCTGGAGGGCTGATTGTCCTTCCCTTATGAACCTGGGGAAGGAATGGTTAGTGGAGACAGGGACTGTGATTTAGGAACATATTTACATGGGCTATGGGAAATAAGGAATCCTTGAGTCACTAAAATGACAGACCCAGGCAGAAGGGATGTGCAGGGGACGGTCACTGGGGTAGATACTCCTTGGGCATATGTGGTATGGAGATGGAGTTTCTGGACAGGGGTAGCTTTCATTTAGGGCCAGTCCTGCAAACCCAGTTGTGTTTCCTCAGACTCACAAGTTGGAAAATATGGCAAAACATGAAATTCCACCTCCAGCATGTTTATTCCTTCAGTTCCTCCAGCCACCTCCTCACCCTAGCCTCAGCTCTAATCCTTCAGGTTTGCATCACACTGCCTATCAGGCGGACTAGCTCTTGGCCTTGCGTCTTTAGACTTGTTCTTGCCATCGGAGTCACTCCCCAAGGCCCAAGCCACCTGCATGGCCACCCTTCCCTAACACTACTGCCAGCCTGAAGGAAGTGGTTGAAACATGACATCCACACCTGGTCTTGACCCCTGGCGTTGTTGCCATTTCCAGTTTTATTCAGTATGGCTTCCTGGATAAACAGATGGATTTTCCTCTCCTGACCCTTCATAAATATTATTTCAAGGGTGCTTTTGAAATTGTACAAACAATCACCTGTTTTCCACCTTCACACAATATTTTTACTGTCCTTCATTATGCAGATGGGTCTTCTTAGTCCCCGCCTGAATTAACATTCTTCTCTGGTGGCTCTCACTTCTGTTTACCTCTTAAACAACAGGTTATTGCCTTTCAGTCACAGCCTTGAATTTCTTGCATCCCAAATAATTTCACTTCATTTCAGTCACAGCAACGACTGAGGGATTCTTACAGCATTGGAGGCCTGTGCCTTCCTTACAGAGATATCAAGGATCCTGTCAAAAAGGCCCAGCCTGACAAGGTTTTCTTCCTTGAAGAACTAAAATGCTAAATTTGGATGTCTTACATTACTGTAGAATATAAGCAAGTGAGGGAAAACCTGCCCTTACGTGCCTGAAAGCTCATCTTTTTTCCTAACCGCGTGGTTTGGTGCAAGCAAAAGGTATACTTTCTCCCCATGACACTTTATTTATTTATATTATCTACCACAGATATAACACAAATATGGAAGACTGTAAACGTGAAGGGCTGGGGTGAGGCAGCAGAAGCAGTCACCCCATCTGTATTTCAGAATTTAGTGCAACCATAAAAACCATTCCTGATAAAATATTGGAAGGAAAATCAGCAATGAATGCATCATCACCATCATAAAGGCACTGAGAAGTCAACCACAAACAACTACAGAGGGGAGTCTTGGAGGCCTCCAAATTTTGCAGACTCACCACTGCTGCTCTTTTTTTTGTACTTACTGGCTGCGACCCCATCTTGAGTAACACCTCTGAAGCAAGCCCTGGAGAAGCGTGGCAGCCAGAGGCTGTTTTACCTCTGTTCTCATCTTCTGCCTGAAGACCTTTGCTCCCTCAGCAAATCCTAGCAAACTTATATGGCACTTGAATGAACAGCTTAACTGTAAACACAGAGCAGGACCAAAGGTGAGATAAACAGGAGCCCAGCAGCTCTCAATGATCCGGGAACAAGGGGCAGAGTTGACGTTCAAGAATTGGACTGAGACTGATGTTTGCTTGCCCCTGAGATCACAGGATGTTGTTTTGAGGACCCTTTCCATGGGGTTCCTGTAGGAAATTCACTGCCTGTTAAAAGCAAAGTGGAAGAGAAGAACAAAATGAACTCCATAGCTCAGACCATTGACTGACCCTCTGACATGCTCACCCACTGCCTGGCCATCCATCACACTAACCTCATTAGCTGCAGTGGGGTCCTCCTGCAGTTTATGCTCCCTCTGCAAGTGCAGCTCCCTGGGACAGGAGTTTCCCTCTACCAGGTTTGCACAATACACAGAGCTGGGGAGAATCAGTGGAAATACTTACAAATAGATAACCATTGTTTTTCTAAGAGCAGACTTGCATTGCTTTTGGCAATATTTGACACAGCCAGCTCCAAAACACTTGCTCTGGACCAGGAGCATGAAAAAGCTCAGCAGGACTACACCGAGAGGGCGCCTTGTGCCTTGAAGAGAACACGGGTATTAGTTGCTGCTTCCCAACAGCCAGCACTACATGCAAGACCTCAGCTCATCTGCCTTCCCCCAGCACCTCCAGGAATGCATGTGGCTTCATGGTGCAGTGAGAGGGTGCCAAGGGCCGGGCTGTAAGGCCAGAGTGACTTGACCAGGTGACATGTGCTTGGAGTCCTGCATTGCACCTGTCTGCAGACGTGCCAGCAGCGTGTTGGTGAAGCTGCTCCTGCATTCACCTCCATACCCCACCCAGCATGGCTACACCTGAAACCGGTGTCTGCAGACAGAGCAGGCTGGAATGTTTTTAAACACGGCTTTTTTCCCTAAAATTTTTTTTAGATTAAATGCATTGTTTTCAATAACCAGATATGAATATCAGTGGAAATTTCCCTGGCAAAATATGTCAATATGGGCATCTTCTTTGTTCTGGGTTGAGAAATACATATTCATAAATATAAAAATTTCAAAATTTTATCCCAATTTTCATTGTAATGCTTTTTAACTTAATGAGAGCCCCTCAGCATGCGTATCACCATATGAAAGACTTGAAATATTGCTGTTTTATTTCCTTTCTTAAATCATGACGGACAGCTGCTATTTAGTACTAATTAAAACACCTTATCTTTTTTTCACAGATCAAAGTGTCTCCTGTTTGTTTTGTAATGAAGCAGTGTGACACTTTTTGTGTTTGACTTTTTGTCAGACTGTTTCATTACAAACAAAAGTCACTTTGATCTGTAGAGAAAGATAAGATTTTTTTAATTAGTACTATATAACAGCTGCCCTTAATTGTGCTTAAAAATAGACAAATGGAAGGCTTCAATTCTCTTGCCATATCATGCACTAAAACTTTGTCCTAAAACAGGCAGCAATCACTGTAAAACACAAAAAGGACATGGATTAGGATTTTTAACTGATGCTTTGAAATTCCAGGATGTACATAAAATACAAAATGTAAACCCTCAAATCCCCCAACTGGAAACACTATGAGAATCCATTTTGTAAAAAATAAAAATTATTATTTAATTTACAAGTATCTTTCAGAATTACTCTTCACATGGAAAAATTGAGGGTCTTGCCCTGAAAATCAGCAGGCACAGGCTGGGAAGAAAATTGTTGGTCGATTTTTTGGCATGTTAGGACAATCCACGGCCTTGGTGTTCCCCTGGCTCCTCTTTGCTTCTAGACATTGAAATAGCCACATCTGTTAGAGTCCTATCTGCTGCTCTGTATGAACATTGCCTTGAGCAGCAGAGTCCCATTCTTGACTGGCACCTGATCATACTGCAGATGAAGAGTAACAAAGCATCTTTTGGCAAGGAGACACCACCTCTTTCCTGTTGCATTCACATTTTGAATCAGCCTTTCCAGAGATGACTGCCCACAAATTTATTCCACCTAACTCCAGGTCAGGCACCAACTTCAAACCTCAGAACCTTTGCTTCTCTGCACTAGGTCTGTACCAAATTTTGGGCCAAAGCCAGACTTTCAGCCCTTCTCTCCAGACCAATGTGCAGTCTGGGTGCTGGCTGCCTAAGGGAACTGTTCCATGCTTTTGCAGCACCGCTGGTGGTGGCGGCTCACAGCAGCCGTGATTCACCCTAGAACCCTCTGTCTCAGGGGAATGCCGATGTCTGCAGCAGATGGGCACCTTCCCTGCAGCTGACTCCTACCCATGGAGCTTGCCCCTGCAGGGAGCCAGAGGAATGAATGCTTTCTCATCTCCCAAGGCCAGAGGCATGTCTCATTTCAGCCAACTCACCAGAACAACACCACACATGCCAAATACCACCCTCGCTGCTGCGAGCACCAACGAAGGTGGTCTGTCCCACTGATGCAGAGGTCACCAGCACAGCTAAAGGGCCTGCTCCAGAGGAAAGGCTGTATGGAAACAGGAGGTATGGCAAGGGAAAGCAGCAGCATCCCTGCTGGCAGCACATCTCTGCCAGCAGCCAGCACCACGTGCTTCATGGGAGGTAGTAAAACCCTCGTAGTGGACAGTTATGCAACAGGCTTCCTCGTCTAGCCCGCAGCAATTATTGTCATGCAAGATGAAGATTTATGTCCCATGTAGGTTTTTAGCCCAGCTGGTGTAGGGGTGGATGATATTTTTATTGCTTCTGTATGGAAAATGTGAGAGTAATGTCTTCCCAAGCTCTTGACCCCAGTCGTACTTTCACACAGCAAATTCCACAGGTTACATACTGTGTAATGCTGGGTGTTCCTTTATTAGTATTTCAGGTACAGTATTTTAAGTCATTATCTTTTTCTTTCTCATTCTGGTATTTTAATAAGGAGTAAATGCCAGGATCTTATGTGCCTTCTCCCTGCCAATATTCTTTTCATTCCCATGTCACATCTCTCTCACTAAATTAACAGTCCTAATCTTTTCTTTGTGAAATCCTTTTAGGTCTTCTAATAATTTGTATCAACTATCTTTAGACATCTTCTATTTCTGATATATCTTTCAGAAAAGTGACAAAATCTGGGCACATTGTTTCAAATGTAGACATAATTTCGATTCATAGGAAGGTATCATAATACAGCATTTTCAGTGCTAGCTATTGTGATCGCTACTGCTTAAGGAGCCTAAAAAGGACCCTGATGTTTTCCTGAGTAAGAAATAAATAATTTAGGGCCTGTCATGTTACATAAGTAGCTTAAATTGATCTTTCATGTTGCATTACCTTGTACCTACCCATGCTGAAATTAAACTGCCAGCTGCCTCTTCTGGAGATCCTCACGCTCTCCTCTTTTTGAGTGCTCTCAGCAACACGCGTCGTCTTGCAACACCAATACCCAGGGCCCAGGGAAGCGCAGCAGATGCCACACAACCCTCTGGCAGTCTTGTGTGGTGGGTAACATACCCACCATCCTCCACCCACTGCTGGGGGAATGGCTGCTGGGTGTTGCTGCTACACCACAGACGGGTCTGCGGGAAAGGTCATGTGAGCCCACAAAGAATGGCTACAGTCTGAGGGGCTAAATCCTCACCTCTGCATGCCCACAGGGATCCTCAGGCACTTTTCATACAGCTTTCTTTGTAACTTATGTAACTTACTTATGCTCAGTACCTGCCATAACTTTTCTTTCAGTCCTCTCTTCCGCAAGCCTTGATGATTGCGGAACGAGGTAACACCTATCTCTTGGAAAGACAGCCAATCCCAAATTAAGAGTGCAAGGCTCAGTGATCCCACTCCATTGGTGTGTATTTCTCCATGGGTCAAACTAGAATTTGGCACATGACCCTAGCTCCATACACTGTCTCCCACCTGATGCAGTTGCTTGTGGGAATATCCGTCTCTTTATGATTGCTGCTGGTTTTTAATTCTGATCGGTGACTCAGCACAGGCTGGAGGAGTTGCATCAGTAAAGCTGAGAGCAATGGAAAGTGATTTGGCTGAACCTGGGTCAGGAAAGCTCCATACATTCTTTACAGTGGCAAGGAAGAGCAGAGTTTGAAAGATAATTGGCAAGGACCTATAGCTCATCAAGATTTATCTCTTGGTACAGACTCGTGGTGCCTTAAAAGGGACTTCATTAGAGTTGTTTATGTAGAATTGTTTAAACTCTCAGTAGTTATAAATCAGCATCGCTCCAATTAATTCAATGAAACTGCCAATTGTCACCAGATAAGCACATGGTTTGTAATACACTCTTGAATTCAACCAGATTACCTTCTTTTCATAAATACCTGCCTGGTAGTTTTCCCTCTGGGAGCCCTGCAGAGCTTTCCTTCTGGAATCCAGCAGACTCCATGTCCTTGCTGTCTCTCTGGGCACAAAGTAACATCTGAGTGTTAGCTCCATAAAAAAAAAAAAAGAGGCACACATGGGGTTTTTTTACAACAGAGACCTATTAGCAAGTCAAAGCAACAGCTTGGAATGGTGGAGGCACAAATGTAAGGAATCTGTGGTATTTGAAAGAAATGCAGATAGCAGATGATTTGACTTATTTCCAAATACTACGGCAAATTTTCCTCTTACTGCACAGGGCTGTGCTCAGCCTATTGCATTGCCTGCAGTAGCACTGTGTTTATGGACAGCCAGAGGCAAATACACAGACCTTCTTGTAAGAACTTCTTGACCCATACAGCAAAGGGATGATGTTCCTCCTTTCAGCAGCAGATTTCTGGGCATTTGCAAACAGCAAATTCATCATCAAGGAAACCCTCTGTGAGGCAATTGATTGGAGCTGCTGTACTAAGAGAGTGATTCAGTAGGTTACTGCAGGACAGTGGGAAAGGCAGAAATTAAACTCTACTAACCCACTTTCAGGCTACAGTCAATCACTTCTCTAGCCTGGAACTAGAAGCCAAAATCCTGATTGCACTGGCTGCAATCTTCCCTTTTCATTGGCAGAGTAATACCTACATCTCTCACACCCCTAGTCCACACTCTAAACCTTACACTCTTGGTAGAAAGTCACCCAGAAAGACTAATTTATTTTCTTTACAGTTATGTAAAAGCAAAATTCCCCTGGTTGTGTGGCAGAGTGCATCTTTCTGCTCTTTGGTTTCCTCTGGAAGTCTCCAGCGAAGACTCGAGGAGAGGAAGAAGTCCGAGTTCTCCGTGAGAGACGACTCAAAACTACTTTGCTCCTGTTCGGGCAAAAGTTGGATAAGTCATTGCAGTTCAATCTGAATCTCTGCTGTGTTTTTGGTGATGATGTTTCAACTCAACTCATTATTTCAAAACACTGATTCTCACTCCAGGTGATTTCTCCTTTGCCTGCCTTCCTCCTTCCTATTCTCTACATCACATAGATATTTTTGCTGTTTTCCTACTGTCCATTGCACTATATCCCCCAGGTTTTATCCATCTTATCATAACTTTTCCCATTTTCTTTCTAATTCTTTCTTCAGGTTCAGTCTGAATTCAGCGTAAACTCTCTTTTCTGTCTCCAGGGTGTCTGGATATTTTGTTTCTCCTGATGCTGTTTGCTGCATCTTTCCTTTCCTCACAGCTCACCGGACTGTAGGTGGCATTACTTGTGTCTGTTCTCTGAGGTGTGGGAGCATTTTCTGCTTTACCCATCTAAGTCCACAGCCAGGCCACGTTCTGATCTCCTGGTGGGACAAATACTGGATACACTTGATTCTCAGTCTCCATGTTTCTACCCCATGCCTTAATGTCCACAGGAATAGGATCACATTGCCTGTGCAACAAGACACATCTAAGCCACATCTCTGCTCTGGAGACTCACAGGGCAGAGGACCAGAGCTGATACCATAGTGCACCCCTCTATCCTTAGTGTAAACCAGGTTTTCCTGACTGTTCTTGAACAATGCTGCAAAAACTCCACCTATTCAAATACCTTTACCAGATATTCTTACAATAACTTTAACCAGACATTGCATGTGAGAAGTGCTCAGCCCCTCTAAACTTACAATCAAATAATTGCTGAGCCAAGCAACGAGATAAGAGATAAGAGAAGGCCTCCACAACCAAAAATAGGTACAAAGATGGATCCTATAATCACACAGCAAGTTGGCAATAGGTTAGGTACAGCACTAGGTCTCCTGATTGTCACCACTGGTGCCCTCACCACAGACTATATGACATTTGTCTCTCCTCACTCCCTTCTCATCATTTTCTCCATCCCCCCCCCCAGCCACTCCTCTCCTTTTATTTTAAGAGCTGACTCTGACATTTCCCATCTATAAGGTGACATATGAAAACTTTCTTAGAAAACAGTCATAAAAAGAAGAACAAAATGAAAAAGAAAGACCCAATGGAGAGCAGAAAATTACAGTGTCTGGGCCGTATTTACAATAATTATAATTATTATAAAGCACAATAGGGTGTAGAAACCCGTAATTCTCCTGGTGCTTTCTGATTTTTAGATCTATGTTTAGAAAGCACATGTCAGAGAAACAGTCAGAAAAGAAATGCCATGAAGTCACTTTCCTCTCTGTGTTGCAAAAGCATTGGGAAGAATATTTGCGTCTGCAGGAACACAGGCACAAGCAGCTTCAGAAATGAATCCATCACTGTCTGTCCCAGGATAATGTGTTACCTGCTAAAGGGAAAAACTAAGCCCTCTCCTGACACCACTTCACAAAAAGAGGCCCTCCTTTTTCTACCCCATCCACGTGTCATTTTTATAGGACCAGACATTCCTCCCACTTCTGAGACTTTGACGACTCTTACCCAAATGTCAGACTCCACGCCAGCAGCCATGACCCCCAGCCCACAGTAATGACAACTTGGAGTTGCTCCCTTCCCTACACAGACGTATCGTGGTGCTATCTGAAGACCTCCTGGTAGCACCTGAGGCAGTCTGACTAACATCTGCCCTATGGGACTCCTTTCCTCATTCCCCTACCACAGGCACAAGTGTTTTATTTTCCTCACCAGGTATCACAGGCAGAGAAAGCAGCTTTGAAGTGCCTTCATGCATGAGACGGAAGATGGGAAGGCTTGTGATGCTCCTTTGCTCCTGCAGACAGTTATCTAGCCCACGAGACAGCTCTCCTGGCAGCCCAGAGGACCTCTACCCATTTGGCAGCAAATTCTGTTGCTCATTGCTGCAGCTTTGCTCTTAAAACCCATGCAATCTCTTCAAGGAAAGGGATGAGATCTTCAATTCTAGTCAGAGGTCTTTCATGAGAATAAGAGCTCATATTCCTACCTAATCTTCTACAGAGGCTTACCTTGAAGCCAAACCAGTCCATTCTGGTCT
The DNA here is from genome assembly GCA_013399195.1 of Dicrurus megarhynchus. Lineage (NCBI taxonomy): Eukaryota > Metazoa > Chordata > Aves > Passeriformes > Dicruridae > Dicrurus > Dicrurus megarhynchus. Next base: position 1,582,259 of record VXAD01007025.1, read on the forward strand.
TCTCCCAGGGTGCGGTGTGAGTCTTGCATCTGTTAGAAGAAAGAGAGAGGTGCCTCCATAACTGCAGTTTCTATTATGTCCACAGCAGTCTGTGTTGGTGTGTGTTTACCTCCACCAATCTCCCTACCCTTTCCTGGCTCAGACTCTGCCCTCTGTGCCCTGGCTCTCGAGCTCTGCTGTTCTGTTCTCCTAAGCATCACATTGCAGCTGCTGTGATACATGCCAACATCTCCTGCAGGGACACTTCTCAGCCAGTAGCAAAAGTGGTGTTTGAAGTGCTATGGGAGTGCCCACATCCCTTTCAGAGAGCTTGGGACACCTTCTGAGGCTATTTAGCTGGAAGCAACTACTGGACCATAACTCTTGCTGTGCCAAATGGACACTGAGGACTTTCTAACTACCAAGATGAATTAGAGGCCTTTTCACTGGAAAGAGATTTCTTTCTAAAAACAGGCCCTTAGTTGTCTTTATTAATATATGAATGGGTGATAACACCACCTGAATGTAAAAACCCACAATGAGTTATTACTGGGAAACCTGAGTAGCAGAGCCATGCTTAGTGACATCTGGGTAAACAGGAAATCAACTGGGACCGGCTGTGAAGGAAAAGACAGTCTGTGGTTTTGGACAGAAGGGAATACAGCCTGCCCTCAAGCTCCAGCTGGGGCTTGGGGATGGGTATAGGGATCAGTTCTGTGCATTGCACAGGTGTGTATGGATGTACATACACGAATGCTCGTGTTTGTGTCCCTTTTTCTCTGAATGTTACACATTTTTTGCCTAAATAAGGGGGAGTGAGACTGCAGCATGGATATCCATAAGCAGAAGAGAATAGTCCGTGCAATATTTATGCCAGTCTGCAAACCTCCTCCCAAGCCTGCAGTACATGTCAAGATCAGGCTCAGATAAAAAGTCACAGGATTATCCCAAAAGTGGAGTGTTTTACACGCCTTCCCCAGGCATCCCCTCTGCTCTGGTGCTGGCCTAGTGGAGAAGAAGGATGAAGGAGCACAAGGAACTCAGAGGAGGACTTCTTACCAACCCTTGCTGTTTCCTAAGGGGCAGGTGGAGAGTTCAGCATGATGCCTTCAGCAGCCAAGATGAGCTCTCGCCCTGACAGTGAGGAAGGGTGCCAAAACAAGGAGGTTTTCCATAAAGAGGGCTGAGAGTCACACCTGGCCAGGTGTTCTTGCTCTCTTATGAGACCGACTCCCACCCCACCTCAAGTGAGACAGCCTGAAGCGGGGAGAGAAGGTGATCAGATAGATGCACATAGAGTTATCTCAGATATGCACCTGCCGCTCAGCCAGCGCCACGGAGACGCCAGGCACAGAAGGAAAATTTTTTTTCCTCTGACATTTTTGGTGTGGATAACAGAGTTCAAGCAGAGCAGAGAAGCCCAGCAGTAATGGCTTCTCTTGCCTTAAGCTAAGCTGCTTAATTGCATTGGACTGGTTCATCTAATCAGGGAGAAAGGTGAAATCCCTTGTTTCTTGCCCCAGCTGTCTTTCCTCAATGAACAGAGCCTGTGAGCCAAGTGCCAGGTGGTCCCAAACATCAGAAATAGCTGAACAGGGCAAAACGGGTCACACCAGGAGTCCTGTGGGCAATAGTGTGTGAGCATGTATGCACTGAAATGGCTTTCAAATCAGGCTGAATCTCAAGCTCAGTAGCTGTGATCCTCCCAGCCTGCTGGAAACACATCGTTCCTAACTTATCTCCTCTCCCATTCTCTGGGCTCTGGGCAGCAGCAAGCAGCTCCCAAATGATTGTTGGTATCTAGAAGAAACTCTGCTGAAACAGTTGAAGTAAGCATCTTTCTTCCACTCAGCGTCTCACAGTTCAGGGTCATTTTCTCTCATCCTTGCCCTTCCCCTCCCTAGCAAGACCTTGACTTGCTGTTTAAAGAACTTGCAATCGCCATAAGATATAAACTGTTCCTCCAGGATGTTAAAATAAAGATCTTGATGTACCCCAAATAATCATGGGTAGAGGAATAAAACATCTCATCAAGAAGGGCCCTAGCCTGGACTGGTCCCTTTCCATGTCCTGGCACTCAAACATTCCAACTCTGCAGCAAAACTGGATGATATGGGATAGAGCCTTGGCCAGTGTAAGATCAGGACAGGGCTGGGGGTGTCTCGCTGACCTACGAGAATGTGTCCCACAGCATACAGAGAAGCAGAGGTGATCTACTTAATTTTACTTTGGAGCCATTCAAGGCAAGGCAGGTATCAAAGGAACAGTTTTGGTGTCAATCCAGCCTCTTTGACCCATGACAAATTCCACATTAGCTGGGGACAGAGTACAATGAAACCAGTGCCATGTGTGGGGCCTGACCCTGGTCTTCTCTCTCTGGTGGCTGATGCAGCATCAGTCACCGCAGCCTCAGAGAGGTGACCCCAGGCTCTGTGGTCAGTGCTATGATTGCTCTGGGAAGGGGACCCACCACCAGCACAAGGGAATGGCTCACCACATCACTCCTGTGGCTGCGTGTTTATCATCAGCATCAGCCACACCACCTTCGAGCCCCAGGCTCCAGGGCCACATACCCTTCATCTGCCCAGAAGTCACCACCCACTGCAGACAATGCTCCAAACCCTCCATCTGCTCTTGAGGGCTGCTGGCTGCCCAGGGCTTACCTCCTTGTCCTTCCACCCATGCTCCCAGCCAAGCCAGGCTTTCCCTGCCAAGCTGGGGTTTGTGCCAGGAGAGGGAAGTACCCTCATGCAGACCATGGGTGCAGGGGAAGAGTGGGCTGGAAGGTGGGCCCTGGGATGGCTCTGGTACCCTGCTGTGCCTGATCCCTGTGGTGGACGTAATGTGTATCCACAGTGCAAATATCACGAGACCTGGCTGCACATCCTGCTGCCACCACTCACCCGACACGTGGCCCTGGGCAAGGCTTTTGCCACTTCCTTCTTTCTGTCTCCCTACTTATCTGTCTTGTCTAATTAGGTAAAAGCTTTCCAGGGTAGAGATCGTCTCTCCCTGGGCAGTGACACAGAGTGGCTGGAAGCGCTCCTAGACACAATTAACACCCGAGCAGAGCAGACCCTCTGGATATGACAGTGTCAGCAGGAACAAGCATCCCTGATGCAAACTTTTATCTTGTCTCAATTATCAGGCAGCAAAACGTCAGACCTTTTGGGGTTTGGTTGGAAAGCTAAGGGTCTCCCCTACAGAACCAGCCAGAGTGGCTCCCTACTCTCAGCATGCCAGGAAAGGTGTGGCTTTTGCAGAAAGTGCAGGATACATCTCCAAAAAGCCTTGCAGGATTGAGTCAAGCACAGAGCAGAAAGGCTTTCTTGATCTTTGGTGCTACTAAAGGAAAATCTTTTTTTGACTGACTGGAGATAGCTGGAAGAATTCTGAAGCTCAGCCTATCTTGCAGGTAGAGGAACACAGGCAGAGGGGAGAAATCGAATACTCCTGTGCAGGGCCAGGAGTTGAACTTGATGGTCCTTGTGGGTCCCTTCCAACTCAGCTTATTCTGTGATTCTGTGATTCTGTGACCCTGGCATAGTTACCACAAAGGCTTAGGGCTGCTTGCCTGCGTCACAGTAGAGATAACATCAGCCTACTGAAGACAGTCTCAAGCAGCCTAATTGCTCCTGCAGAAGGAAAACATGGGCCACAGGAGCTGCTCTGGCTCTTGGCTAATTGTCAGGCAGTTGCACTGCAGGGATCGTGTGTCCTGGAGGAAAGGCTGCTGAAGATGGATGCTGTGGCAGCCAGCATGGAGATGAGCCCTGTTTAAACACCATGAGGCATGGGTGGACAGAGGAGTACACAGAAGAGCAGGCTCAGTTCTCTGCCTCCTGCTCCTCCCTGGGGATGTAATTCCAGGTTGGGGTGTCATGCCAAGGATGGTGGTCACCATCTCAGATGAAAATGGTGAGGGTCCTGTTGAGGGCCAAAGGAGAGTAGGGAGCAGGGGTGTGATGGCTGCTGGGAGGTTAAACAGGGGCACTGCAAGGGATTCAAAAGCAAGGTCTCACTCGGTCCTTCACTACCTGCCTTATAAATTCATTGCTGTTTGCCAGTAGACTGAAGATACTGAGAAGAGAATGTCATAAGTCTAGCACCACTACAGACACTGCTAACCTCAAATGCATCACCACAGACAGCACTGCAGAATGGCAAACCTGAGCTCTGTGGACATACCAAACCCAGACTCTCCTCACTAAAATCCCCATGCTCAGGATGTTTCCGACATGGCTTATAAATAACACATTGGCCCTAAATATTCGGAAACCCACAGTTACGTCCTCTAGGATTCAGGCCAAACAAAATAAGCAAAAATTTTGAGATGATATAGGTCTATGTGCTTGAGAGCTGTGTACTAAAAGTGGTAGTGGCAACAAATGCAGTGTTCTTTTCCTTCCTGGTGGACTTTGGAGGAGTAAAGTGTGTGTCAGGTAGGGTTCTGGCTAAGGTGGAAACTAGGACTGGCTTGAGCATGTGGTTCTGGGAGCCTTCCTCTCCTTCTGCCTGAGTCTTCTTCACCCTGCTCTGAATGGTTCACCAGTCTGCCTCATCACCCTGGCAAGAAGCACAACAGAACCCAGCTATCCTGGTGGGGATCCGCCTACACTGACCAGGCTGACTGCAGGACAGGGAGCTGAGCTTTGTGGAGCTTGAGAGGCAGCAAGAGCTCAAGCAGTCTTCCCAGCAAACCCTTGAGCTCATTCACAAAACAGGAGCCCAGATCCCTGTGAATCCACACGCTCACCAAAAGGAGCCTGGAAATGATCTGAGTGAGAGCACAGATGGAAATCATTGTCATCGGGGAGGCCAAGAGCTTTGCAGGAAGCACGAAAGGATCAGATGTTTCAATGGATAAAAGAGAACATCCAGAGCTACATGAGATAGAATAAAAAGGTAAGAGATTTAAGCCCTCTTCCTCCAAAATACAAGCCAGGCCTGACTGACAGGGACAAAACAACGTATCTGAGCAGGTTGTTTTGTAATTACCTGCAGCTGCATTTCCTGCCCCTTTTTCCTGCGTTTCCAGTGTCTGGCACTGGCCCCATCCCAGATGTAACTCTGAATTAAACCACTGGGAAACTGGCAACAGTGGAAGGAGGTTCTGTGGAGGGGAGACAAGGAGACAAACTGAGAAACCTCAACTGTGGTAGAGCGCACACATCCCGCTCTTGCGCTCTCCCTTATCCCCCCTTTCTCCCATACCACTTCTGCCAAGGAAGGATCTTGCCTAATCAAAGCTCTGATGACAGAACAGCCTGCCTTGGATATTTAGTTAGGCAAGGGAAAAAATTAATTTTCAGACCATCTGTCCTGTCCAAAGAATAGCAGTCTTTCCCAAACTGAGCTAACTCCATGAAATGGCAACAGTAAGCAACCTGATATTAAACAATAATAAATCAAAGCTGACATCATTTGGAGCACATCCGGACCCTCCCCTGTGGGGGTATCACTCTTCTGTGTGTCAACAGCAGAAAGAGAAAAGCAGAAAGAAGCTTAATCTGAATCAGATAAAAGACAGTGGGCCTAAGATGGTATTTCTGAGAGAGAACATCCCTCCAAAAGACTTGCTGTGGGCTCTGTGAGGATGGGAAAGGGGCACAGGGGAGGAAGGATGGGGCAGGATGAGCTGTCTCCTTTGCAGCAGTGACAGTCTAGAACAGCAAAGCCACTCTTGGCTCAGAGAGCCGGGACTGTCCATCCCCACTGCAGCACACAGCACACCTTCCAGAGCCTCTGCCTATGCAGTGAGGTCCCTTCTTCAAAATTGCAAGAGGGCTGACCACCTTAGTCCAGACCAGAAAGCCCAAAAGCTCAGACATGTTAGGAGCAGCAGGGCAGAAGGGGAACGCTTGGGGTGGCTTTGGAGTAGAGGATGCAATGAGAGTTTGACAGTGACACAAAGTGACAAAAGAGCAGTTCGAAATCATGGGAATGGCTTGGGAAGGCATCCCTTTATCTTTAAACTAGATGGGGACTAATGGGAGAGTACGGGCAGCAGCAGCAGACAGCCAAGCTTGGTCTAAGGTGTGCAGTCCAGACATCTCAGTGACACGCCACTACTGGTACCCATGCCGTGAGGCAGAAAACTAGGTTAAAACTCAGATTAAAACCCAAGCTCATCAGGGTGTGTTTACCAAAATGTAATCCCTCTCTGGAATGCAATGCAGACATACCCAAGGGATGACTGGGTTTAGCTATCTCCCTGTAAAACACTAATGGAGAAGAGACTTAAGGGAGTTTTACTCCACAGCCAGTCCTAGAGCTGTGTACCAAGCATCGGTGTAAATCTGTTTTGTTGTCTTTAAAAGGAGCAGAGAAACAAAGCCATTTTCCCAGTGATGCACCAGCAAGGGACACCACTGTCAGGTGTACTGCAGACATAGTTTCTGCTCATGTCTCCACTCTGCACACATCCCCCAGGTCAGGGTATTTATACCTAGACATGTAGAAGTCTCCTCCCTCCCTAGTTCGATGCTTTCTTCAACTGCATGTCCAAGAAACCAGTCAGCAGGCCAGGGCAAGGTGGCAGGTGGATGGTGTTCAGAGAGCCCAGCTTGAACCTAAAAGCTGAGGGCATGTCCCGGGTGCAGATCTACACTTGTGCCATGGGCACTGTCAGCCCAGTGCAGGACGGTTCACAGCACAAGGGCAGTGCTGTCCTTCAGCTACTTCGGCCTCTGTCAGAGGTTGCAGACATCGGGGTGGATGGCTCTGAAGAAGGCAGAGTCCAGGCAGTGAGTGAGAAATGGGCTCTGGGTCACACCACTGACAAGCCCATTAGTCTGGGGGAGCTCTGCGAGGCCTGGAATTGGGCTGATAGGGGCCATGGGGCAGGAGAGAGGGGCACAGGCAGAGCTAGGAGGGGATTACAATACACAGTGCTCCTCTCTGCTGCCGTCTCTGCAGACACTGAGATGTGCGGTTATAAAAGAGATTATTTACAACAAAGGGAAGAAATAAGGTACTTGAGCTTCTTCCTTTCGGTTTTAATGGGCTTCTCGTAGGTGTGCCGCTGCTAATGAGTGTTGAGTCATGCTGGCCAGAGCTTTCCCTTGCACAACTTCTCCCTGCCTCCCCAGGTTGCTCTGTATCTGCCCTCTGATAGTGCTCTACCTGATGATTAGGGCAAGCACCACTGCCAGCAGCAGGTCTTACGTAGTATTTGCTGAGCTTTAGCAGAACGGGACCCGATTGTTTCACATTGGCCGCTGTTTGCTCGGCCAGCTCACTGTTTGCTTGGCTATTCCTCTCCCACCGCCCCTCCAGAACCCTCCACAGCTGCTCTTGCAGTGGCAAAGGGCGAAGCAGCCCTGGGGTGCAGCCCCAGCCAGCCGCAGCCCAGCAGCAGCAGCAGCAGCAGCGCCGGGGCCGCACTGCTCCCCTCCGCTGTCACCCGCACCCCTCCCCGGCTCGCCAGCGCCCACAGCCCCGCTGCCTGCCCCCGAGCTCAGGAGGAGCCACACGCCCACCACCCCAGCTCCGCTGCCAGGGCCAAACACCGCGGCTGAAGGTGAAACCAGCTCTTTCCTGCTGCACCGGACCGTCGGCCCCCGCAACTTCACACCAGTGCCCTTCAGCCCAGCCTGGGTACAGACTAACCCCAGCAGAGAACATACCAGCTTGATGCAGGGATGGCTCACCCTGCAGCCAGCTGGAAGCAGCCAGGAGCTTCAGTACAACATGATCAGCCCCTACAAACGCTTCATTTTCCTTTTCCTTCCTATTTTTCTTCCAGGCTACCGGTGGAGAAGTCTCATGTGGCAGACAGTGTCCATGTGCATCATTCAGAGGCACCAATCCCATCAGGACTCTCTTGACAACCTCTGTGCACAGGGGAGCACTTCTCAAGGTCTGCTGCATGAAACTTCCTACAGCAGGACTGTGAGTCCAAAGACACAGTGTGAGCAGACAGCATTCCCTTGCTGATTCAGCTGAATGTACTGGCACATCATCACGGGGAAAAAGCTGAAGTATTTTCACTGACTCACACGGGTCCAGAGATCCTGTTAGATCTATCGCAGTCTATGACAGTGGGTAGAGCCTGTCTGTGATTGTCAGTGCTGTGGGATTGCAAAGGACAGGAGGGGAAATCCCTTGTGGGGCACAACTTGAATCCTGTCTAACACACCAGGGAGAACACAGACCTTCCACCCTGCAACGGGCATGGGCTGCAGCGCTGCACAATGCAGCACCTCGCAGCAGTTTAGACTCGTCTCTGAATCCGGCCTTCAGTCTCTGAGTGGCTCCGCATGCCAGGGCACAGTGTCCCGGCATTAAAAATACCAAGGCTGACAGATAGTGTTTATTAATAGCACGAGTGGTGTTTATTGCTGAGCAACAGTCAGCAGCTCGGAGGTTACTGCTGTCACAAGCCAAGGTCTGAGAGCATTGCCACATTTCTCCGTTCTCAGGGCAGAGAGGCTCCATCTCTGGAGGCAGAACCCATGGGGATAGGGGGCCTGGCTGCCTGGAGGACCTGCTGTGTGTGCAGAGGAGCAGGTTACAGGTGTAGCATCCTGGCCTGAGGCACAGGACAGCCCCCACGGACGGGGCACCCCAGCGCCCCGGAGTGACCGGCAGAACACGCAGTGCAGTTTGTGCAAATGGCTGCAGAGCAGACACCAGCGCTGAGCACCCGCCTTCTTCCCAGCGCCTGTGTTCAGCTGTGCTCCAGGCACCACTCTCCGTCCATGAAGAGTCTTGGTCTCCTGGGGCCTCTGTCAGACCTACATTTGGCCCCTCTGCTCTGTCCCTGCCTCTTGCTCCTGCCCCATAGTCCCTGCCAGGGTCTAGGCAAGCTGCTGTTTAGGAGGATGTCAGTTTTAACATCCTTGTTTCACAGGAAAGGAAATGGAAGTGTAGAGAGGAGAAATGATCCACTAAGTGTGATCTACTGCCTGTGTTCCAGAGATCTCCACAGATTTCATGACTACATCTTAGTGATCCAGAAGAATTGACAAAGTAGGACAATTTGCTGGGTGTTCTGCAAAGACCTACATACCCAACTTCTCTGAAAAGCTCTGAAACAGCCCTGAAAGAGGGACAGGGGTTCAGAGACTGAAAAAACTTGAAACCTAATAAGCAGCTGTCATTCCCCAGACTCACAGTTCATATTGTGGAGTTGGAGGCCAAATTCGCCTTTCAGCAGACATTTCTTTCCAGTTCCTGATGTTACCCTCCCAGCAGACTTTATGTGATGCTTCCCACTCTCCAGGTTTCTCTCTTGAAGAGCTGTGCTTCCTAGTTTTTACCAGTTTATGGTTAAAACACTACAGCACGAGTGTGCTACAAGCAACATCCCACTTTGCTCTGTTTCTCCTAATTTTTTCCTTTCTCTTTGTCATCACATGCAACATGCAGGGGTCTCCTAGAGAAGGTTAGCCCTGGATTCTGTCATTACATATTGCTTTGAGGGAAGACAGTTGCAGCTGGGAAGCTGCTCCACCCTGCCCACACAACCTGCTGCACACCTGGAAATAACATTACGTGACTGATGAGCGCTTGTCCTAATCAAAGCGTGACTTTCCTTTGGAGCCAGGCAGCGAGGAGCAAAGGCCCAGGGACAGGCTGCGAAAGCCGTGCATGGCACAGCACACAAAACTTCTGCTCGACACTCACTGCCTGCTATCGAGGAATCTCTGAGCACTCAACAGAGGCCACCAATTAATTCTTCTTTAACTCCTCACCGTTTGTTCACTTAGCGATCGTGCCCCAGGGCAGCTCAGTACTGTTATCGTCACTGTACTGTTATCACCACTAACAGCTGAGGAAACTGAGGCACAGACCAGAGTAGTGATTGACACCGCACTAATTAGGAAACAAGGGACAGAGCTGGGAAGACAACCCAGGACTCCCAGCTCTGGCAGAGTACTGAGGTACAGAATCACCTGTAATGCACAATGCCATAACCTATAGCGAGTTTCTTTCACATCAAGATAAAACAAAGGGTTTGGCAAAAAGAATCTTCTATAGATGCTACAGCTTTGGTTTGTCTTGGCTACAAGATCCTATCCAAAACTGCTTTCATTCTCTGTAGCAGCCTCCAAGCAGGTTTCCTGTCCTTACTCTGCCTTCCATCTTTACTCACACTCTCTCACCCTCAGTGAGTTAGAGACCATCCACCCGGACTCAAAGGATCCGCTGTTTTCTGGTGTCTTCTGGGCTGCCTGAACTGAAGGAGCCAGGGATCTAGTTCAGAGGTATCCACAGACAAGATTTTTGTCACTAACACGTTCAGACACTTATCATCTGAACGAGAAAATGAGGAGTCTCTGGATGCATTGGCATCTGTTCACACAAGCAGGTCTGCGTGGAGATGCTGATCGAGTGCACAGACCTCTTGGGCTCTCAGCACAGCAAAAGCAAGGTGCCTTCTCTCCTCCCTCAAGGACCCTCAATCTGGGTCAGGGAGCTGGGCCGTGGATGTTTAGTCTGGAACGGTCTGTGGAACACAATTTGGTGGTGTTCCCGTGATATTTCACACAATAAGCTTAGGGAGGACAATGCAGTTGCTTTGTGAGACATGGTGATGCTGTGTCTTGTGACACAGCCTATTAGCAGATTGGCTAATGCTGGGTGTGCAGCTGCTTTCTGTCACGGGAAAAGCTGAAAGCAGCCAGAATATACCTGTGAATCCTGCCTCTAATTATTTAGAGCAAAATACACTGTGCTCCTGGTTTTTCTGCATCTGTGTACCTTGCACACACATGAAAAATAACAGCCAATAACCAGAACAGAATTTCCCCTTTATGCATTACTGAAACCCTGCTCAGTAAACAGGATTATACTTGAAATAGGCTATGGCAGAGATACAAGGAAAGACACACAGATGCCCACATTTCTTTTCATGAAGAAACTTGCTAATCAGCCAAATGGATTTTTCTACTTCTGCTTAACCTCAGCTGCCTCTACAGCCCCTATTTAAAACATTTTGCCTCTTTACAGGATCTGTCTGGCAGCCCTCCATCACTGCCTAATTGTGCTGGGGTGGGATGCGAAACAGCCTGATGAGAGAACATAACATTTTTCCCTTAATTTCACCAAAGCCAAGATTTCCCCTTCTTGCTGAGGGTGGCTAGGTGTTAGCAAGAATCCCAGCAGTGAACTTCCTGTGAACTGATGGGAACAGCCCTTCCCCTGGAGCAAGGAGATAGTATCTGAGAGCTGTGGATGGAAAAATGGGGTAGTCAGCTAATAAAGAAAATTAACCCAGTGGACATGATTTGCCCACATTCTCCAAAGCTGGAGTTCTTTTATAAGGCTTGCCTAAGGATAACAACTAATCCCTGGATAAGGGTCAAAGTTCTTGCTGGGCATTAAAACTTGGTGATGTGATTAAAGAAAAAGTGAAAACTCGCTGCTCAGAGCAGAGCCTCCAATGAGGAAGCTGCAGGGTGCCAGCGCTCTGGTCGGTTCTGAGTGATCCCAGGACACTGGGGATGAGGAGCTAATGGGTTTGGCTCATGGTGCTGGGATGTCTGGGGTGCCTGAAGGGGATGTAAAGATACTTTGGTGTGAAGCAGTGTAACAGCCCTCTGAAATGGCCCCCGGATAGGCAGAAGGTGACGTACCCTGGCACAGAACAGCCGAAACTTCACCTCTTCACCAACGTTTCTTGAAGGTCCCCTCTGGAAAAAAATATTTAGCAGTTGCTGTGGATACCCCTGATTGGATGTCTGCGGTTTGTGTGTATCTACAGCCCAAGAGGCAAATAGAGCTCAAGTGACTTAAAACTGGGTGAGAAACTGTAAGATATCCACAGTGAGACAAGGACATATATACAGCTCCCTTCCAGGCTTAGGAAAGGTCTGAGATTGACAACACCAGAAGATGGGGAATGGATTAAAAATAGGGTGGAACCTGGATGTAAAGGGATATGGCAAGAGCCTGAAGAGCAGAGTCTGAAGCATGCCCAAGGGGACTCACTGGCAGGATTTAAGGCTAGGAAGGAAAGTCATTGCTGGCAAACCACCTGCCCAGCTGAACCTCACAGCAGTTTGAAAACTAATGCAATCTGGGCACATTTGCCTTCTGAGCTTTTTAGTATACTTGGGTCACGTTGGAGTTCATGTTTTCAGGAGCACGAAGGACCAAAAATGTTTAGTTTGGCTAAAAGCAGGTAGTCTTTCACACCCCACTGGTCTTGTGCTGGTGTAAGCAGCACAAGATTCTCAGCATTGGCTATCCATCCTGGGCTCTAGCAGATGCCTCTTCACCTGCATAGTCAAGAGCCACTGGATCTCACGTCCCCCCTGCCTGGAGCAGGGCTCTCTGTGGCAGGGATTGGCCAAGGGGCTGCCCAGGGAAGGTTCATCAGGTGCTGGAGGATGGAAGCTCAGGCCCTTCTGCAAACCCTCACCATGAGTTTTCCAGCACTCAAAGCAATTCACACCAGTGAGAAATGTGTCCATGGGAGTGCAGGATGTTTCATAACTGGGAGGGTTCCCTGCACCTGGGGCTGCCAGATAATCTCAGACCTGCCCCACCCCACTCCTGAGACACAGCCAGCCTACTCCTCCTCATCTTCCCACCTCACCTCACAGGGCATCCCTTACCTTCCATCCTCATCGCCCTTGTACTATATCCTACCTCTCCCAGCCAACAAAGCCCCTCCTGAGCTGTGCCTTGTTGTTCCCCTTCCCCTCAACCCTGCTACCCTGTTTGCTTCTGTCTCCTTCTAAAGAGCAGGTGGAAGGAGATGCTGTTGGTACCCAAATACCTGTTGAGGTTCTCTCTCAAATGATGGAGAGGAGCAGGGAGAAGTGACTGCCACTGGGACTGTGTGGTGAAGGGCCAATGACTTACCTGCTTTGGGGAAGGTATACAGAGAACCCTAACAATTCCAGCAAGATGGAAGCCTTCTACTAACTGGAAATAAAAGAAGAAGTAGTAAATGGCACTTGGTGTCTGCCAAGGATCCCAAAAAGGAGAATGGGATTTATCTTATGCATGGAGAAATCAAGGCAAGGGAGGGAAAGCGAGGTGTCAGTGATCCAGTTGGGAACTGAACCCAGCTCCCTCTCTTCCCACACCTCTGCTCTGTGCTACAGACCAGGACTCGCTGACTCCCACGGTTCCTTCAGCTGTGCTAGGCAATCCCTATCTGATGGTGAGGCAGAAACACGGCTCACCAGATGATTGAGCATAGCTACGTGCAGGACCGCACTGCATCCACTCTGTGGGCACCACCACCACTGGCAGCCACAGCACCCTCCTGACTCAGCAGCACCACGAAGAAGGTTCTCCCATGAACTCCCCGAGCTGGCACCTCCAGCAGAAGTGATTGCAAATTCCAGAGCAAACTGAGAAATCCTCCAAAAGGATTTAGAGAGATTAGAAATGAGCAGGAAACAAAATGAGATTTAACTTGGGAAAAGATAAGCTAATGTATCTGGGGCAAAGCTGCTTTGCAGTGGGAGGGGACACCCTGGAAAGCAGAACTGCCAGAAGAGGTTGAGAAAGAGCAACCATGGAGAGATGCATCTAGAGAGAGACATAAGGGGATATGTTCAGAGCCAGCTGCCTGTTCTCTGATTTTGGGGTGATCCACCTTTGAACGTGTTCAGCAGTAAACAACTTTTGAAGGGAAAGGAGTATTATTTTTATATATGAAAGGTGTTGGGGTATAAGAAAGAGGAATGGGCAGAGGAAAGAGGGCAGAGCTTGATGAGCTGACTACATGGGCTTTGAAGATCCATTTTATGTCACTGGCCAAGAAATGACTCCAGAGGAGACGTAATCAGACTCCACAGGCATATGAGGGGTCTACGTCAGAGAGAAAAGGAACACACCTACTGACACATTTGCAAACTTGAGGGTGAAATTAAGTCAGAGAAAACAGAGGGTAAAGATAAGGACAGAGTCCAGGCAGTATAACAGGTTAGGCTGTTCAGGACAGCAGCACATGGTTAACAAGACGATGTAAACCCACAAATTGTTCCTCTTGGGATGTCTCTGAGTCCGTGACTGGTCCCAACAATTTAGCAAGGGTGTGGATCACACTCAGTCCCACAAGGTGACTCACAAAAGTCACAGCCACTTGCACTGTACATCCAGCCACCCCAGTGGGGTACTGGTGCAGAGGGCAGTGCCACTCCCTGACTCATCAGCACCTCCTCCGGCAGCTCAGCCAGTTCTCCCAGGTGCTGAGTATCAACTAAGTCTACACTGCACATCCACAACACAGAGCTCTGGGAAGCCGATCCTGCAACAAGAAATTTGCCCTCAGCCTCAAGACCAGACTCGGATTAGTCACTAAATAACTCAGGATGATCCTATGACTCAGAATTTATTATGCCTATAAAGACTGGAAACAATCATACCCTGTGCTGTTGACCCCCATTCACCACACTTCCAGTAGTGAGATAAATCAAAGTAGGAGTTAGCTTCTTATCTTCAGGAGCAACACCACCTTCTAACAAACATGATCTGCTCAGGAGTCTCCAGGTTGCTTCTCCCAAATGTGAGGTCCTTGCAGTGCAAAAACGAAGGCTTGAACCTTCCAGCAAACTGCCCAACGTAAGGAAGGGGACTCAGAGGGGGAATAGGCAAATTGGAGCTGGGAAGAAAAAATGTAGAGATGATCAACAGGAAGTTGCATTTCCAGAAGTTAGTATCTGCACAGGCCTCTGAGCAACAAGGCGAGGGGTTTCTTTGAAAGGAATGAGTCCATCGTAAATCTCTGTTGGGGCTTTTGCTTCTGCACTCATGGCATCAGAGCTGAGCACAGAAGGATGGGCAGGGAGGGATGCTGGTGGGAGCCTTGCTTCTGGAGAAGAGGCCAATGACACAAACATCTACTGCCTGGTATCCATATGTTTGTGGCAGCTTGGACACTTTTCCAAAGTGTACACCATGACTCAGGTAGGAGTTACGGGCAAACGAAGGTGAAGGGATCGGGCCTTAAGATCTCTGAAGAGGTGATGGAACTAAATTACTTGCATGAGTTGATCATTTTGCTCATCTTGTGCTGCCTCTCCTGAGCTGTCAGTAAGGCTTGCAGCTAAAGGGTGAGGTCTCTCCCCTTTTTATCTCCCCTTAGATACTGCTCCCACTGAACAGGGTTGCGGGGCTCAAGGGCTTGCATCAATCACATCCTTCCTTCACCACAGACCCATTTGACCAAGATTCAGAGGTAATGCCATCTGGGGCCAAAGCTTTTCACCTCCAATTTACCACACAGGCTGGGAGCAAGGCATCCTGACCTGCATCCCAGATTGTTTTGGGATTACGTGAGCCTCCGTGGGGAATGTTCAGCAGGAACTGACACTCATCACCAGTCCTGGCAGGGGCCTAAGCAGAGCCAGATGCCCTCCCTAGCCTGGGTCCCACCAGGCAACACACTCCAAGCATGGAGTGCACCAACAGCTCTCAGAATAGCTGTCAAAGGAGGTGTCAAAACAAGCCCTAAAGTAAAGCCCTGCCATGCTGGCATCAGGCTTGCAGGATGCCTTCCCCCTGCTGCATGCATCCAGGCTTGGCCAGGAGATGGGCAGTGTGGTGGGGTGGGCAGCAGAGGTGCCTGGGTGCTAAACACACAGAGAACCCCACGGCAGCTGGCTGCAGTGGGCAGCCCCGATACGTAAAGAGATGCTTGGGCACACGCAGGCTAGGGAGGGATGGGGCTTTTTTTTTCATTCCCAAAGAGGTGTTTGGGGCATCTGAAAAAGGTAAAAATACAGAGCAGGAACCAGAAAGATGAGCCCCGTGTCACATCATACAGATACAGCCCAGAACTGCAGATATTTCCTGACATGTCTCTCAGTTGTGGATGGGCAGCATCGCTCACCTGGATGTATGGAGGCAGCTCAGGCAGCAAGTTTAAAGAAATCCTTATGGAAAGGCTTTTTTAGCCTCAGGAAGCCAGTCTTGGGCAGGTAAACAGGTGGCACTAGCCCAACAAGCCCACTTCCCCGTGTATGTCTGTAATCACCTCACACAGACAGCAAGTTGCACCTCTGGAGATACTGTCCTGATGTAGGCAGCCAGCAAACCTCTGACATTTGAAGGGGAGCCTGACCCTTCTCCCCTTCATGATGCAAAGCCCCTAGGGTCCTCCCACCTCCCCACACTGAAGGGCAAGTGGGCAAGCCTTCCCCAAAGCTGTGGCCAGGCACTGTTTGCATTCCTTTCACACCCTCCTTCACTGCTGTGCAGGGGATATCGCCTCCCTGCTCTTATCCACAACTCGCCACCTCTTACAAGATATGGGGTACTTGGCTGGAGGTCCAGGCATGAGTGCCTGGTTGCTCTGGGATGGCCAGAAGCTCAGCCACCCCATCGTGCAGGGTGTCAGGCGCTGTGGGGCACAGCAGGGGCCAGCAGCTGCTTGTGGGGTGGCACAGTGCCACCAGGGCCACACTAGCCTGGCCCCAAATGGGGAGCTGGGAGTAAGCATAGTGCTTCACAGACCAGGACTGCAGACCTTGTGCTGGATGATTTGGATTAGCCTTGAATTTCAGCCATCCCAAACACAGAGAGTGCCTGCACACTCACCACATGGACTACTATAAAAATACCCATCTCTCACTACCAAAGATCCCACGGGCAGACAGTGGAGGGCATGGCCTGTGAAATGAACTTCCTTTGGGCTTCCAAGGTCCTTTGTGGGACCATGCTGAAGGACAGGAGTTTTATAGGCATTTCTAACACAGACACTGTAGGGGGTGGTGGAGCCCAAGCAGAGCCTGTCTGACTTACAGACCTGAGGAGCAGCACAAGACATCATCAACAAGGGGTTAAACCAGCTAGCAGGTGCCAAAAGGGAGAGACAGACAGGATTTCCAACCAAAAGCGCCCTTTATTCCATTGCCAGTGGGGTTTTCTGTTGTGTCTGCCCAGGACACCCTTTTCTGCCTTTCATGGTGCCTCTGCTCTCTGAATCCCACAGAATAAATGCAGCAGGCACGAGGAAAGCATCAGCTGGCTGCCTGAAGATAGCATTTTAATTAGCCAGCAACCAAAACGTGGACGTGACCAGAAGCCTTTCAGGGAAAGTTCTCGTGCACAGGGTGAAAGGCTGTATGACAAGATCAGAGTGCCAGCCGGAAAACCTGGCCTCCCTCCATGTGTCCTCGCCTCACCTCGGGCCAGGGCACAGGCGAGCCAGGTGCAAGCTCTGGGCAGGGTGAGGGGCAACTGTGCTCCTGTGTCCCGGCCTCTCCAAAGGCAGGGTTCTCAATCATGTACAGCCTCGCCGATCGGCCTGAGCTTGCTTCCAACACCGAACTATGATGACTTTCCTCACAAGAGATGACAGCCTAGTCATACCCACCCAGGAGAATAAAGAAGGGTTGGACTGCTTTCAGAGCCCCAAGTACCCTTGTCAGATCTGGCTTGGGCAGGGCAGAGTCTTGCTGCAGTTGTTTGAGGCAGCTACCTTGGCTCTGCTGCATCCACACTAACAAATTCTATCAATTGTCCCATCTGAAATATGCCATCCAGCCACTGTCTCATGAAAAAGGTGGCTACCAGGTCACCTGGCTCTGCAGATATCCTACTTCTCCTGAGCCCTTAGAGGTAGGAAAGGAGAGGGGCACCAGGAGCAGCCAGCCCCGCTTGCCTTTGGTGGGACAAGGTTTGATGTGTTGTGATTGACAGCAGGAACATGCTGACTCATCCACCCAGGAGACCTGGATCCCCTCATGCTGAGATTTCACATCCAGCTCAGCTCAAGGGAGAAGCACTTACCTGCTGGTTTCCATTTTTCCAATTTAATGACTTGTAAACATTTCCCAGGTCACAAAAAGGCAGAGCAGGTCTCCTGAGGATAGGCTTGCTGTCTTCATCACCTTGCACAGCCACAGGGGAAAGAGCCCATAGATCCACACAGAACAAAAGCCAGTGGTGAATACACAAAGGAAGCAACTCCTTGGGTTCCTCACGCAGAAACATCCAGATGTTTCACCTTCTCACCTCACTGCTGCAGTCCACAAGATGTTACTGAACACAAGGAACCAAAGTGTCCTCACTCATCCTCTTTCCTCTGCTCCACCCTCTGCTGAGGCAGTGACTGCAGGTCCACCTGTTGAGCTACCTGAGTCCATCCTAAATAGAAGCCAGTTTCTTTACCTTTGCAGGAGCAGGAACGATGCATCCATGAACTCAGTGGTCTGTACTACCCTAAGCGAGTCACCTCCCAGACATCCAGGAAACATCCTGCGTGCTCCTTTCCAGTGTGGCCAGATGACTGACACATGACACATTCATCTCCATGGATGACGAGGAAATGACACCACTGCCAAAGTTTTTCCTCCTAAGGACCCCAAAGCACATCACAAAAGATGCAATGGTATCAAGATCCCTCATGAAGTGATGAGCACTGTCAGAGCTGAACACTTTTTTGTTCAATGTCGTCCAGGATGGCAAGGTCTGGCTGAGCCACCACGGACAGCAAGTTACATACACACAAGGTCCAACTGCAAACACCAAGTCCATTACCAGAAAGGGCAGGCTCAGAGCATTACTTTCACCTTGGATTGTAAACTCCACCAGGATTGCATCTACTCATGCCTGTACAGTACCCAGCTCATGGGACTTGGCTCCTGATAGGAGAGAGGCAGGGTTGGGACCATCACCACACTGCTTGGCATCAGGCTGGGAAGGAACCCAGGAGTCCTGCCCCCTTGGTCCTGCCCATCACACCACCCTCTTCTCACCAAGCAGGGAACTCGGGCTCAGCTCCACACAAAGATTCTGGTGCCTACCTCCCACTCATTTCAACAGGTTTTAGGTACCTAGATGCTTTTGGAGGCTCTGGGCCCAAATCCGAGAGTCCAGCTGGTAGGTTGCTGATGCCCTGTAGCCTCCAGAGGCAATGCTGGAGAAACTGTTACACAATGGAAGAAAACCAGGATGCAAGGCAGAAGGAGAAGGCAAAGGAAATCAAGGTCAGAATTAAATTCTTTAATACAAAAAAAAGTTTGTTTGTCGTCGTCGTCGTTGTTTTTTAAGATATATCTGTAATTTCTTTGTTTAAAAATAAATATGTACTAAGGAATATCTTGAAAAAATTCACTAGACACAATATGTAGTGTTAATATCTTTTTTCCCCGCAATTATTACAGATAAACAGTAGCACCAATAAATAAAATGATAACAAATATTAAAATTAAAAAGGAGAGAGATTCAAGATGTAGAATTTTCTATTTTTTCCTGTTTCTTCTTTTTACATATATAAAAAAATCGTAGTGTCTATTTAATCCGAATCACACATATACATAAACATATATATATATACAAACACATAGCCAAATATATATATAGTATGTAGATGTATATCTAACCGTTGTCTCAATAGGAATGTGTAGGGGTAGGTGTTAGAGAAATTAATTAAATAACTGCCCATAACATGCTACTGACTCTGCCAACAATTGGGGAGAGACGGGATGGGTCAACAGGAAGGTTAAATTTATACACAACCAGTACAAAAAAAAAAAAAAAAAAA
>VXAD01007025.1:1602579-1623774 GCA_013399195.1 Dicrurus megarhynchus
CAAAAAAAAAAAAAAAAAGAAAAAAAGAAAAAAAAAGGAGGTACGGCTTATAAATAGTTGAAATTAAATATTAACAAAGAATACTGAAAAATCCCTACTCTTTAATTAAATTATCTGTTTAATTTCTAATTTAAAAAGGGATATTAAATAAGTATATAAAACACTTTCTCTTCCCTCCCCCAATCGGAAGCCTCTGTCTTGCACACGATGCAGCACGAATATTCTACATTGCAGATGCAAGCACCCACCCGTGTGTTTTCTCTCCTTCTGAAAGCCATCAGTTGGATGGGGAGATCCTAGTGGTTAGTAGTCGCTTGTTGTGAGTCTGTTTTTAGACTGTCTTGTCTTTTTGGAAGCTTTCCGTGTTGTACATTACCAGGCGTTGAAAATTGAATTGCAGATGATGTTTGGCAGCATTCTGACACAGACCGAGTACCTTTTTGATTATTATTATTATTAATAATAATTTTAATCACAGAACTAGATTATATATATCCACATAGATGTACAAACACACTTTCAGGGGTGTGTGTGTGTGCACGTGTGTAAGGTGGGTTTCACATACACCACAACCTACACTGCAGATACACACATAGCCAAGAACCTCACGACACAGCTAAGGGACTCCAGCTGCCTCCACATTTGATTCCCCAGCCCAAGACATGGAAAAGGGGCCTGATGTTTACAGTACGTCATTAAAAAAAAAAAATCTTGACGTTCTTAAGGGTCATTCACACTGTGCATGCAAACTGAAGGCAGCAAAAGTTGCTTTCTTTTTTCCCCCCTTCAATCTTGGCATACATATATATTATTTTTTTTATATATATATATGTATAAAAATAAATATATATATATAAAAAAGAGAGAAAAACACATACATACATACATAACACACAAATGCATACATTCACATACATACGCACACACCCCCACTACTGTGTATATACTTTTGATTAATATCCCTTTCCAGAAATGTTCCATAAGCATCTTGGATGCTCTTGAGTGGCAGCTCTGTGCATGAAGAAAGCAGACAGTGCTGAACAACTGTGTGGCTATGCACCGGTCCCCATTCTTGCTTCAGCACACTGTAGACCTTGTGTCCTTCTGCAGCCACCAAGGGCGGGAAATCTAGACTCCTGTGATACTTCCTTGAACAGAAAGTTAGTGCGCAACAGCTGCCCACCATCCTTAAGAGAAGCCAGCAGGTCTCTCTGGCAAAGGTTCTACAGCAAATAAAGTCAACGCAAAATGTACACTGACATCCCATGTCCCAGCAAGGCAGGCAGGTTATGAGACGAGTAAGGGCGAAGGTAGGGGGAAGAGAGGGGAGGAGGAATCCTTGATCACGGAGACGGCCATTTCCTTGGCCTTTGACCCATCGCACCCTAGGATGCCGCTCTTTGGAACTCCCTGCCCATCCTCTCCATCACCTCTCCTCCCTGTCCCAGGCAAGGAGAAGGTGGTTTGTGGTACAGCACACTCTACAGAGAAACAGCGGAGGCCGCACAAGTCAGTTAGAGTTAAGAAGTTTACACCCAGCGCTTCTACTCAAGTCCAGTCTTAGCTTGTTTCTTATGCCCCAAGTAGCCCGCTTGTGTCCACAGCAGTCGAGTATTATCCAGTGAAGACACCAATAACATTAGCAATGTTAAAAAAAATAATCAGTATATATATATATATATATATATATTATATATATATATGTGTGTGTGTGTGTGTGGTTAAGATATACATATATGTATATATAGATGTGGTTAAAATATATATACATATATATATATGTATATGCATGTATACACACATATATATGTATGCATGGGAAAACCCATCAAATGCACCCCTACAAGTCTTCCTGGCTCCGTTATTTAGCAGCATAAAAAGAAAAATAAAATAAAACAGTTCAAAACCCAAAGGTGAATTCTGTGCGGCGGGTGCCTTGGGGAATGTTCCTTCCGGAGTCCATCGTCCGTACTGAAAGTGCTGTGCTCTACCGATCCTTCATTTTTAAGGTTCATTTGGATTAGTGTTTTGTTTTGTTTTATTCTGTCCAGGCGAGAAATCAGGCTCCAGAAACAGGGCTGTTCCCCCTTCTTTTCCGCTGCTCACCGTCTCGGTTTTTCACATCTGTCAAAGAGGAGAAGGAAGGAAAAAAAGAGAACAGGAGTTAATGTTTGTGATGGGGGTGCAAGTAGGGCAGGGAAGGGAAGGAAGGGTGGTGGCTAATGTGTTTAAGAGCACACAGTGTTAAGGCATGGCATGACGTCACTGGTGGGGTGAAGTGCTGTGCAGATGGGGCAAATCAGCTGAGAATCTTGACCCCACAAACGAGTTGGTGAATTCTATTCCCCCAGGCTCACCGAGACAGAGCAGGAGGGATACTCAAACAGGGCTAAATTTAGGAGCAGAATCAGTGGCTTCCTCACAGATAAGCTGAGTGTCTTGTTTGCACCTTTGCACACCATACACACAACCACACACAACCACACACAACCACAGGAAAACAAGGCTAAGCAATGCATGCAGAAAGACACACACCCTCGGCTCTCCACCTAGCCTCTTGTTTGGGTTGGAAGCAGTGCAGACAACAAGGCCTCATGCAGGCAAGAGAGTGAAAAGTAAGTGCTTTTCATTCCATAGCTGCTGTGAGTGGGGGTTAGCACCAGAGAACAGCAGTAGCCTTAAGAAGCAGCAGGAGAAATGAGATTTACCCTCCCCTGTAGGTCCCAATCCTAATTCTACAAGAGCGAGCATGAGGAACTTCAGCTTAACCAACTTTTTATCTGGAAACTGATAAGCTAACCACTCCTATGACTTCTTCCCATTTTTCTGGCCAACATACTGCCTCTGGAAACCTCCCTTAGTGCTAGTTATCCCACCACAGAGAGGGACTAGTAAGAGAAACAAGTAAACCCCTTCTGCCATCATGACTTCTTTGGGGTATTGTTTGGTTTTTCATTGTATTTGTTACTATTTCTCACCCTTCAAACTTTGTGGGGTAATTATCAGTTACTCTGGACTTTGGGAACAGGAGCAGCGGGGAAAAGACCAACATTAAGTCTGGTCTCAGACTTCCGGGGTTTTGCTCACTAGGAGAAGTTTACTCCAGAAGTTGCTCCATTCTGGCACCCCCAACCAATTACTTTCCCATTACAGAAAAATTCTCTGTATACAGAGCAGTTTCCACCACGCTGGCAGTGCCAATGCCTCTCTGGCTTGGACACAAAGCATTTTCACACCCAAAGGAAGCACTTGTTATTTGTAGCAGCCTTATCCACCTAGCCAATGGATGTCTTCTCTTTTCAAGATGTAGCCACAGAGGACCCTGGATCTCCCTTATTTTCTCCCCCTGAGCCACTGCCACTGCAATATTCTCTTAACAGGAACAATCTCTAGATCTCTGTGAAAGGGATCTGAGTTCAGAGTCACAGCCAAGTGCTCATTAGCAACCCCATTTCTATGTCTCACTCTGGACAGGTAGGATGATCCCACACCAGAGGTGCACACATAGCTTGTGCAAGTCAAGATACCCCACTGAGTTCACCAAAGTACTCAGGTGAGAACCAGGAATCAGTTTCTTTACATGTCTGTGCCACATATGGTGTGTGACAGCACTCAGATGACACATGGATCTCTGAACTATCACTAACCCCACAGTGCCTTTGTCTCCCACCTCACAGCTGAAATATGCACCTCTGCACAGTGTCAGACTTAAATCTGTTGTATTCCATTCACAGTCCTGAGTGCAGCCCCTCAAACCACAACTCTGGACAGGACATGGACAGGGAACTGTGAGCACAGTACAAGAGGACAGGGTGCTCTCCCTGGCTTTCCTCATTCTGCACACAGCAGAGCATCAACAAGCCACAGGAAAAGGGCTTGGAAGACAGGGGTGGTCAAATCCTAGTCAGATAAGGATTTGTCTTTGTCCAACAGTATGCTCAGAGTTGCATACAGATAATGTACACAGGGATACAGACCCTCCCCCTGCCTACCTCAGCAACATGAACTCCTTAATCCTATTCTATGATAAAGAATTCCTGAGATATAAACGCCCTGTCTCTGGGAGCCATTCCCATCCAAGTCCTGAGAGCACACCTGGAACGCACAGCTGCCCTCTGACACAGGGAAACTCTGTCCTCACCCCAGTTAGCCCCTCTGCCCTCTGGCCCACATAGGACAGGAAAAAGAAGTAATCAAATCGCACTGGTGCCAGAAGTCAGCAGGAAGCAAGCTCCCCCCCTCTTTCTCTTTCTCTCTCTCTTTGTGTGTTTCATCCTTCAGGACACAAACCTGCAAGTGCGCTCGTTTAACTCAAGCTGCCTCGACTTGCAACGTGAGTCTGTGAATTTGCAGGAACATTTACAGGTCTGGGGATCTTGTACAAACAAGTGCTTTCTCCTCTCTGAGCAAGGCTCACAGTGACTGCAAAAAGGCAAAAGGAAAGATGTCTAAGCTACAGCGCTTCAGCAGAAAGAAAATACACATGCAACACCCTAAACATCAAAGCAATCCCCTTGCCCCCTCCCGCAGCCCCCAAGCTGCCTACTGGAGTGTCGCGGGCTGATGGATTTTCCAGCAGCACCCCGACAGCCCCAGGACAGCAACCCCTTGCATTAGCGTAGAGAAAGAAAACAGGCCTTCTGCACAGTATTCACAAATGCTGCATTGGATCCATTGGCTCAGGCCAGAGGGAGGAAGAAGGGGAAAGCAAGGATGGGAAGGTGAGAGGTCCCAGCCAGCTATTGACACATCAATAAAAGGAGTTCTCTGAAGTGGGCTATTGGAGTAGAAAGAGGCCAGCGGCTAAACGAGTTAAATACACAGGGTCTCTCCTCCCCTGGAAAGCAGCTGGGCTCCAGCATCACATGCTTAACCCTGCAGCTGGCACTGCCCTCCTTTCTGTAAGCCCCATCCCAACGTTGCTGCCTAGGAGTCTCCCATGGAGGGGCTGTGAATTTACAATGCAGAATTTTGTGAACCACCATGAGAGAGGCAGAGCAAAAAAGACAGGGAGAGACAAGCCACCAAATCCAGCAGAAAGAGAGAAAAAAAAAACAGACAGAGAGCCCCCCTGGCTCCCCAGCACCCCCTCTCTGGCTTCCCAAAATCCCACCTCTCCTCTCCACCTGTGACTCCACCAGACACACACGCACATGTGCACACGCACACACACGCGCACACATGCATGGCAGATGCCAGCCTGCCTGTCACCAGTCATCATAGCAGTGAGGGCACGAGACAAGGAGGGGAAAGCAGATGACAGAGTTACAACTGGAAGGCGTGAAGAGGTGCAGGGTACTTGTCCACCCACCAC
Organism: Dicrurus megarhynchus; assembly: GCA_013399195.1. Taxonomy (NCBI): domain Eukaryota; kingdom Metazoa; phylum Chordata; class Aves; order Passeriformes; family Dicruridae; genus Dicrurus; species Dicrurus megarhynchus. The sequence goes on from VXAD01007025.1 coordinate 1,607,894, forward strand.
ACCCTTGTGCCTCGGGAAAATGGTCGCCACTGATGATTAGAGAGCCAAGCAAGCTAAAGCCACCTTCCCTGAGATAGCCTTAGTGCCAGAGCAGTGCCACCACCAGTGCTGCCCCTGCAGGATCTGCAGCCCACCAGTGACTGGGAGGGGAGGGTGAGGTTTGAGCGAGCAGCAAGCAGGCAGATTGGTTTGGGGAGAGGGAGGGAAGAGAGTCTACAAGCAGAGGACACAAACGTACAAGCTGAGTGGTTTGTACCGGCCTTTCTTGCGCTTTCTCTTTTGACCCTTCCCCTTTCCTCGCTTTGATTTTCTGGAAGAAAAACAAAAAAAAAAAAAAAAGAGAAAGAGAGAGAGGGGGAAAGAAAGGGAGAGATAGAGAGAAAACGGAAGAAAACGCAAGGAAGAAGAGAAAAAAAATACAGCCATGTGCCTTGCTGGGAGGGGAAAAGCACATGAGGCAGGACTGGAGGGTAAACCCCAGGGCCGAAGCACAGATCTCCATCTCGCACACACATTCACTGGCTCCGGCGCTCCTGTCAGCTCCGCAACCAGCCTGCCCACAGCCAAGCCAACACCAGGGAACTCAGCAGAGACCACCTCCTGCAAGGCTGCTGCGAGCAGAGGCGGATCTGCTGGAGCCTCAGAGGGGCACCTGTCCCCTCCAGAGAGAGGCAGTGGGAAAGGGACAGGGGGTGAGAGGGAGAAGGAACAGAAAGCTTTGTGAAAGCATCACGCCACCGCAGTGAGTGCAGACAACCATTCCAGGCGACAAGCACAGGCGCACAACGAGTGACAAGAGGCAACCTGAGTGAAAGGGCTCTCTGCAGGGAAGAGGAAACCACTCCGACCTGATGCACTGCCCAGCACTGGGCCTAGGAGGGGGCAGCTGAGCTCCAATAGCTCTGCTGCAGGGCTGGTGGCAATCCTGCCTTGGGACGGGAGCACTCCACAGACAAGGGAACAGATTTGATCTACACAGCACTTCTCTGTGGGAGAGGGCTATCCAACCTGAAGGCTTTGCTCATCCACCTCACCTCCTGCCTGTGGTTCAGAGGACTCCAGGAGACCTTACTTGAATGTCTGTAACATCTCCTCTGGCAGCCTCTATCCTGAGTACTGAAGGATAAAGAGGGAGAAGAGGAAGGCCTGACCTAGTTATTTTACCCGGGAGATAACCAGCAAGCAGCTTTCAGATCTTCCTTCCTTTCCCTCCTGTCACCTTCCACATGGATCTGCCAGACAGACAAGCAGATGGAGACTAAGCACTGACTCCATTCTGAAAAATTCAACAGTTGCCTCTGATTCCTGGGCAGGAGCTGAGGCAGGCAGAGGCTAGGACATGCAGTCCTGGACACTAACCATGGATCCCTATAGGCCATTGAGAGCACAGGGAGCGAGGGAGGCTGGAGCCTGTACTGCTCCTTGAGCCACATTAGCACAGGAGCAAGGGAGAGACAAGCAAGGAGAAGGCCCTAGGCAAAGCACTAGGGCTTGTCAGGCAAATGAGTCCCAGCTCTGAGGCAGTTCAGCAAAGGCTCCCTCGTTCCCTGGTGCAGCCCACCTCAGGAGAGAGCTGTCAAAGGGAATTGGGGGGACAGAAGAGAAAGCACCATAGGTGTCTCCTAGGCCCTGTTCAAGTCGTCTCACTGGAACGAGTGTCAGAGCATCAGCTCAATCCCGGTTCTGCCCTACATGTCAGGCAGGAGTCACAGGGACACGGTGAGGGGAAGAAAATCAACCTGAAGGGAGGAGAGGGGTACCAATATAACAAGACTTTCAATCAAGCACAAATCAAAGCACACCAGTCTCTCCCATCCCTTCCCTTCCTTCCCTTGGGAGTGCAGAACCAGCAAAGAGCAGGCAAGGTGCTGTTAGAAGAGGAAAGTGAATGCAACACAGTCCGAGCTGGCTGCTACACCCACACCCCATCCTCACCAGAACTCACACAGACCAAACACTCGCACACCTTCAAACTACAGAGCCACACAGACCGACCGTCCCCGACACGGCCCTGTGCAGAGAGGACTGTTGGCTGCACACAGTCCGATGCAGCCAAGAGCAGATTTCCAGGGGGAGGAGGAGAGGCTGGAAGGCAGCTAGAAATATACAACCACCAGGAGAGGGGTGAAAGAAGCTCTCTCACCCTCCTGTTTGCTCCCTCTGTCTCAGATTCAGCCTCATCTCCAAATATTTACTCCTTTCTCTCCGACTCCGCACCTCTAAATGGCAGAGTTGCTTTCCCAGTCACGCACAATCCAGCTGATCCTCTCGCTCAGAGAGATCACTCTTTCTTTTCAATGTTGTTTCACATTTTATGCTCGTCCCTGCAACTACTGCAGGATTAGAGCTTATTTTTCTACTTTCCACAACCTTTTTACTTTGGGGAGGAAGTAAAGGGAAGATTGTGACTTAACCTCCCTCAGGCCACCGAAGCAAATCCATCAGATTCAAAAAACCCCTCATGAAAGCCTTCACCGAGACTCAGCTAGGACATCCACCTCCCTTTACACCCTCCCAGATCCCCACCCAACCAAAACCAGTGTCACATCCTGCATGGCATCAGTCCTGCCTCCACCAAGCCTCTACTTCCACCTCTCCCTGTAGCCGGCAGAGTTCCTACCCAAGCTGCTGTGAAAGAAGCCAGCAAATACTCACTCAAGCAGCAAGAAAAAAATTAATAAAAAAGAAAGGCAGCAATTTGCAGTAACCAGAAACACCCCAGGAAGAGGGAAGGGGAGAATGGGGGCTGCACCTTGAATCCATTCCGGCAGGACAGACATGACAGGACTTCCCTGACTCGGGAAAAAGCATTAGGATTGACTGCCATGGCCATGGGTCATGCAAGGTCCATGTCTGGGGTATGAAGGAAGGACCATCAGATCTGGGTTTCTGTGCCCAACTGGAATGGATTCAGAGTGTCGCCCCATGCACTACTACCATATGCCATTTCCAAAAACACCTTCTTAAAGTGAGTGTATCCAACCAAAGAAAAGGGCAAGGGGCAGTGGGGAGAGGAAATGCCAACCAACCACCAAAAGAGAAAGGAGGAAAGGCTTGTCACTTACTTTTCTTGTTTGTTTTTGACATCTTTCTTTGGTCTGTGGGGAAAGACAGAACAAAGGCCTCATTAAAAGAGAGCTTATACTTCCAGTATTATCCCCAGCTCCCACCAAGTCCAGGGAAGGACATGTACAGACAGCATGGCAGGATGCCCATGGCACAGGTCAAGTGGTCCATCTCAAAGTGTTTTTGCTCTCCTGTTGCACCTTGCTGGTAGCCAGTGCCATAAGATCTCAAGTTGCAGGCTAGCACTGTCCACCTGTGATAGCTAGAGATGGAAGAGCCCTGAAAGCAGAGGGCTTCTTTTCCCAGGCTCAGCCATCCCACTGCAAACCAGTCGAGGAGACTGCAGAAGCATCTGAACAAGAGTCCCAACCCAATGGCAGAAAAAAGGAAAGGCTCAAAGTAAGTTTCTTGCAAGAGGAACCAGTGCTGCTCCATTCTCACCTGCAGTCACATTTACTGTGCTGTAAGAAGCTCATGTGTGATATGTGCTGACTCTGATGGGGTTTAATTCTCATGATCTGGAATGAAAGAAACAGAGAGGGTCACTGCCTGTTCACTCTTCATATTCACAGCTCCAAATGAGGCCGCTGTGCAGCAAAGCCCTCACACCCCAGGTGCTCCTGGGAAGAGCAGGGCAGAGTTCGAGCTAGCTCTGAGGACCCGTTCTCCCAGTCAGGAAAGGCCTTTGATCACAAGCAAGCAGCAACACCAGACTCGTGCCAAAGCTCTGTTTGTTCGTGCATGCCTGGTGCCAGCACTGGTGGACTGCCTTGGAGACAGGCATGGGACAGGGCATACCACCATAGCAAGGTTCTCAATGAGCCCTCCCTGGCTGATGCTGGACAGACAGTAGCTGAACACCCAGCCTGCTCGTGCAGAAGCGATGCTACAGTCTCACACAAAGATCCAAATCAAAAATTCCATATCCAACTCCTTTTCCTTAAGCCACCATTCCTTCCCAGCTGACATCTCACTTTCTCAGTGACTCGACACACAAAATAAATCTGGAGATCTGAGTTTGTAAGAGCCCTGCAAAGCCACACATCACCCAGGCCCCAGCCCCAGGTACGTCCAGAGAAGTTACTTAGAAGCTATGGAATATTGTCACATTCTCTTAACCCAGAACATGGCTGGACCACTAGCTCTAGTGATCTGCTTAAGTGCCTCTGACCCCTTACAGGCATGCAGGCATACCAGCCAAGAACTGTAGCTCAGCAAGGAATGGTAGGAAGAAAACCACCCCTAGCTACACCAAGCTAGTATGTTCTGGTACCCAGGCTGGAGCCTGCAAGTGGAAAAGCAGTATGGGGAACCATGAAAGGGCACAGGCAGGTTCTCCAACAGAGTTCAAACACAGCCCAAATAACAAGTAAAAGGACTTGCTGCTTAATCACTTAGCACTGCACATCTCTCTTCGATACTAAGAAGTGACAGCAATATTTACAGTGGCCATTCAAGAGGCTGAGGGACAGAAGTAGGTGAGGCAGCTGTGGGTATGGGTAATAGGCACCAGCATGATTTTGGACACGAGCTGGGATCAAGCCTGACAGAGGAGGGCAGTAACAAAAGCTCTCTAAAGCAATTTGCATCTTCCCCATAGGCCCAGCCTTTGCTATCATGGCTCTGTCTCTTCCAAGAAATGAATTCAGCAGCCTCCAAACAAAGGAGGAAGATGCCCAGAGGCAGAAACGCTTTTCCAGCTGACACAGAAGCAGTTTGTTTCTTAGAGCCCCTTTCACCCCTGCTGTGCCAGGGTAGCTAATGACCCAAATTCCCTGCTCTGTTGGTACAGGCTGACCTCACAGGAGAGAGTACTGACAGGTTGTCCCCTTTCGCCCTACTCAGCTGCCTTGAGAACAACAGCTGTGTGTAGAGTTAAACTGGAGCAAGGGCCCAAGGAGTATCTTCTTTGGGAACTTGGAGATAACACCATCGGAAATGCTCCTTTGTATTCTCTAAGCACAAAGTGCTCCTGTGCAGAAACACTTCTTTGCATGCTCCTACCTACTGTATTTGGGCAAGAGCCAAAAAACAGACTCTCCTCTTAGCCTTAAATAGACATAGGCAACTCATCTTTTAACCCTGCATGGTGGAACACTGAGCACCAGAGTCAGAAGAGAGGTTCCCCAGGGTAGGTTGCCCTTCCTCTGAATTAGCTGGGAGCTGGGACTTCGGGTGGCTGTGATGGCTGACTTGCTTCCTTCCAACCAAGCATGGGAGATTGCAAGCTGGACCCTCACCTCCATCGTGACGTTGTACACATCCACAGGGACACATTCTAGGCCCTCATCGCCGCAGCAACCTGCACATCTCATCAGAGGCACACAGGATGGCTTGAATATGTACTCCACTTCATCAGGGTACTCCTGGAAAATGTCCACCAGGGTCTCAATAGTCCTGCAGAAGCTGCGCTCGTAGACTTCCAGGAATTTGATAACTAAAAGAGGAATGGAGGGAATAAGTTAATGCAAACTTAGCTCAAGAATGTCTAATGCTTTGCCCCTTAAAGTGAGCCAGACAGTTGCAACACAACTACCCCATGCTCTTCACTTAACAGTCTTGCAGGTCTAAGTCCTTTATCTGTGTTCCACATACACACACATCAAGAGGGAAGGGAAAAAGACAATCTCTTCCTACAGCTGCTTCTGGGCAAAGGTAAGATGGACAAGAGAGCCTCATCATTTGCCTCCCTGGTACCATGATGCATGCCACAGGTGACTCTTCCCCAAACCCCTTCTCTGCTATTCCCCATACTCCTGGTATGCTGCCAACAAGAGTATCAGCTCAGCCAAAAAAAACCTGAAGCTACAGCAGATAATCTGCACTCTGGATTAAGGCCCTTCACTGGTTTGCCCTTTACTCCCTTTCAAAACAGTCAGTGGATGCCCCAGTGGTTTTAAAGCCAGAAGCATCCTTTGTACAGACCTCAGCACACAGACACTTCTAAGAGCAAGCAGAGGCTCTGAACCATGGAGCTACGTATTTTCACCCTTCCTGTCATCTACCTCTTTTGGCCATGCAGAACATCCACCTCAGCAGGTCACCACGGAACCATGACAGCATCCACTACAAGTCACAGCCTCGGTGTCTCCACACTGACCACTTTCCCAGACCGAGGAACCAAGCCACCCACTGAAAGATTCAAAGTAAGCTCACAGCACCCTCAGGATTAACCAGACTATATATTTGGCTACTGAACCACAATGAGACAGTGTGGGAGGGGGAACAGGGTGGATCTGCCATTATCCCAAGCCTTCCCTACGAATGGAGCAAACACTAACTGCTTGCGATCTGCACTGATTTCACAAGCATTTCTCAATGTTTCCCAGTCTCTTGCCAAAGCTTCATTTTGCTGCACGGTCAAGGGTTGGAGAGATTTAAAGAGATGAGAGATAGTATAGATAAGTACACGCACACAACCCCCAGGTGCTAATAGAGTACTGCAAACAGTGAGTACCTGGAGCCCTCCAGGCCACCTAGCACTAGCACCACACTGGCAACAGAGGATGCCTCACATGGAGCAGAGGATAAGAGTATGCACAGGAGATAGTACCTGCCCCATGCTGTTATGCACTATAATGATCCACCTGTACAGTATGCAGAGTCCTCCAGCACCCAGGTTGATAACTCAGAGTGATAAGAGCAAACTGCTTGCATCATGGAAAATAATGGTCTCCCGTAAGCGTTTCTATAGTGCCCTGAACTTGTGACAAACTGGCATAAAGGTTACTTTGCCACAAAAATGCAAAAGCTGCAGGGCTTGGAGCTCACAGCCCGCAGTTAATTGTTGAAAGTTAATTCTAGGTCATGCAGGGCTGACAGTGCCATAGTGCTGAAGTGCTGAGATCGGGTACAAGAGGGGAGGAGCTTCCATCCAAGGAGTTTGAAGTGTCAGAGAGCATGAGCAGCTATTCAAAGAGAAAGTGGCTTGTGAAAAGGAAATGCAGCCTGGCAGGCATGGACTGCTTGTTGGTATTCCTTGTCTAGAAGACAATATGTTTCTGTTCCTTGTTCCTTCCCTTCCTCTTCCCTCCTCCCCTAACTGCCGTATGTCTCCTGTCTGTTCTCCTATCTTGTCTGTGACTACCTCCTTCTTCCTGTTCCCCTTTGGAGTGACCTTAGTCACCGCCTATGTTCCAACAAGTTGAACAATTTAATACGTGGGAAATTCTGCGGGCACAATGATAGTCGCTGAGCTGCACTGTTGATTGTTCACACTGTGCCAGACACAGGATCTGAGAACTCTGGCAGTAAAGACATAGTTCAGGATAAAAATGCTTACAGACCTACGTCAAGGGGAGGGACGGAAAGTAAGAGGGAGGGAGAGCAGCAGTTACCTGTGCAGATGAAATGCTGCTCACCACACCAGTCTGGGGCATAAAGGAGGCAGAAACCGAAACAGAGTAGAAATGTGAAGTGAAACTGACTGAGGTCTGCCATGCTTTCCTAAATGTTTGCACTACTCAAGCATTTGGATTACACCAGAGAATCCAGATTACAGATTGGCCCCAGAAGCACACTCAACTTCTTTTGCAGGGTCTTTACTTTCACAGCTGCACCCTGACAACTAAACTTGAGATCTGGAAGATTTGACAGGACTAAATCCTTCCCACGAAGAATCTGGGAGTTTCTACCTTTACTTTAACACATGATGATTTTCCAAAGTCTGAATCAGCCTCTAAAAAGGAACCAGGGAATCTTTCCCTAGCTGCCAGTCAGAAAATCCTGCCACAAAAGGCACATTGCCGTATTTTGCTGGGCACAGAGCATTCACATGGAGACTGTGCAACGCTCTGTAGTTCATTTGCACAGTTACCACCCAAACCAAACCGGAGCGCATGACTGAGGTACAGTCATCCTCACAGCAAAGTCCTACCCCTTCTACCATACCTACACTTACTCCTATGTACTGGGAGTTAAGATTCCACGCTTTGCTGGGCTGATTCTGTCTGTGCTTCCTTTCCATTGGTTGTGTCACGAATGGAAGAAGGTCTCTTTCATGGGGAAGCACAGGAAGGTCACCGAAGGACTAACACCACCAGGTCTGCTCCCTTCCTGCAATTTGGGCTTCAGCCCACATTAGAAGTTAATCCCACAATTAACTCACACTCCTACCCTGCAAAACACCTCCAGATTTGAGTCAGAGCTTCTTCATTGTAAATGGAGGGGGAAGTAAGGTTAAAACGCAGAGAGGACCCACATTAACTGTTCAAGGCACAGTTTACGTTCAAATTTGGAGCAATCAAGTGAGAACATGCTGGACTAGAAAAGGAGAAAATCTATGATCATTTTGTCTCACTCCCCATCAACAGCTTAATAGCAATACAGACACACTGTTATTTTAAAAATAAAAGTGCAGCCACAAGTGCTGGTGGTTTCCTTTATTTATACCAGAAAATCTTTTCCCGTGGAACAAAGAGTGTTTGTCTGACTCCTCTACAACTTCCTGTGCCACAAAACATGTGGAAGCCTCTCTTGAGCACAAAAGGGTAGGGGCTGAAGCTAAAATTACAGTCTCCAATCAGAGTAAGTCCATCCCAAATAAAAACCTGTCACACCTTGACATCTCACAGAAAGCATAAAATGGCCAAAGACACAAACCCACCTTTCGCCCCAAGCCCCCAAGAGTTTCAGTGGAAGGAACTACAGGACTGTCCTTGGGTAACAGAGGCCTGTCATCATCTCTTCACAGAGGGGAAACTGAGGTATAAAGAGAGGACCTCTAAGGTCAAACCACGGGACAGAAGTAGAGCCAGGAAGGTAATGCCAGGAGTCCTGACTTCTAGTTCACATATATATCTACATTGCAGAAATAGCACCAGGACAATAACACCAAAGTCCCACCACTTATATTGCCAGACCAGCTTCTCCTGCAATCCCATCAGCCTTCTTGTGACAGAAGTTAATTCTGTTTGATTCTTTCCCTCCCCAGGAGGGATTTGTTGGACACAACAAATGGCACAGATGAGGACACTAGCTCTTTTCTACCAACAGTAGAGAATTGGTTACCAAAATAAGCCTCACAGCAGGCTCCATCTTGATCCCTCTGGAGTCACTGAACCTTCTTCTGTTGACTTCAGCAGGAGCAAGGGTCAAGCACAACAGGCAGCAGCCCGCCAGCAAATCAGAAATTTTGCCCATGCAAAATGGACACCTATTCCAAGCACAGCCTGCTACAAACCTCTGGCAACACACATAGAATCTGTCACGCCAATAAAGTTACAGAAATTGAAACTGACTGCTACCAAAAAAAAAAAAAAAAAAACAAACAAAAAAAAAAAAAAAAAAAAAAAAAAAAAAAAAAAAAAAAGAAAAAATAAAAAAAACCTGGGCCCACACTGCTGGAGCCCTCTGCTGACCTCCAGCTGCAATAACGCTGAAGGTCACAGCCCGTGGGGACCCTGCAAGACTCTGCCAGACCCTGCCATGCAACAAGTGATCCACTCTGCTACGCATGTAAGGGGAAAACATGGTCAGGATGGTCTTAAAGCAGGTGATGTACACCTCAGCCTGAAGGTTCCGAAGTCCACAGCCCTTTTATCCCACTGCTGAACTGAGGACTGCGGACAGAAGCCAACCGCCTGACATGCACAGAGCTTCACTAGACAGGGCGCTCGCAGCAGGCCTCTCTGATTAACCCAGGGGCTGATTGCCCTTCTGGTCTACATTTACTTGCATGAACCAACGAGGCAGAGGACACTGCCACGGCCTGGCCTTTGGGCAACCGGAAAGACACAAAATCACAGCAGCTGCAGAGGCACCACCTTGTTTCCTCACCAGGCAATGGTCCTGTCCATACTGGACCACCAGAAACAAATGAAGTAGAACCTATCAGATCACAGTGCTGTTCCCTGATTCTGCAAAGTCTGCTAGCCCAAGCCAGAATAAAAGTGTGTATTTTTCAAGCCTGGCTCTGTACAGTGCTTAGCAATCTCCTGACTGCGGGGGTACCTGGGACTGCTGGGAGGCATAAGCCCAGAAAATCATCCTGGACTGCCCTTTTCTCCTTTCTCTTCCCCAGAGACCTGCCGTCTGGGGGCCGCTCCGGCCTTTGTTCGGGAATCAGCCCTGGCCACCCAGCCGGGCATCACCAGCGCCGCCGGGAAAGAGGCGGGCGGCAAAATTTGACAAATCCCTTCCTACAACACTGTGGCGAATCCCCAGCAAACTGCTCGCCGCTACCCAGCTCTTTGTGTGCGCCCGTGTCTGTGTAGATATATATATATATATTTATATATATAAATGAGCGTGCGTATGTGCACTGGTGCACGCACGCAGTTTCCCTCTGAGTTGTGGTAAGCCAGGGGCGGGCTGGGCCAGCCCTGCTGCCCGCCCTGGCACCGGAGCCGCCCCGGAGCCCGGCCCCACGGCCACCGCCGGCCTCACGGCCCNGGGAGCCCCGGCGGGAGGGGGCGCCCCCGAGGCGGAGCCGCTCCCCGCAGGCCGCCCCGGCGGGCACAGAGGGACCTTTTGTTCCCACGGCCTCCGGGGCAGTCGAGAGGGGCACGGGCGGGACGACCCCGGGCTGGGGGACGGGGCTGGCAGGGCCGTGTGGCGGGCCCGAGAGAGGCCCCGAAGGGAGAAACGCGTCCCCGGGGAGCTGCTGTCAGTGACCGCGGGCAAACACCGGGAGCAAATCCTAGCCCGGCGGAGAACAGTAACGGGGTGACCTGCTGCTGCTGCCGACACGACCACCGGTGGACCTGGGCACCGCTTCTCCCCGTAAAGGTGAATCTGGCCCGGGAGGGCAGAGGGGGGAGAACGGCGGCCAGGCACGGAAGGGCATCGTTCCCCTCTCAATGTCACAGATGTCTGTCACCCAGCAGTGGTGGCCACGGAGGTGTCGGCATCTGGCCGGGTGTCAGGGCGATTGACTGTGACAGCACCACTCTGCCGACGGACGCCGCCGAACCGCCCAGGTTTTCTTCCTCTCTGGCGGAAGGGAGAGCGACGCGCGCCCTCACCTAACGGTCCCCAGCCCCTGCGTGGATCCCATTCCTGCGCTCCACAGCTTCCCCTGGGCCAAGAACAAAAAGGCTGCAAGCTCTGCAGTCACTCCTGCTGCCTTTTGGGACTAGGGACATTTCCAAAGCACTGATGCAGGCTGGATTGGTGACAGGTAACCCACCCCTAAAATGGTATGGAGAAATATTACACCACTCTACTAAGGAAGTCTTTTTAATTCCAGGTGAAACAAGAACGCCACTCTTCCTGCTCTTCGTGAGGGCTTTAGCTCTGACGTAACTTTCCAGCCAAGTCAGGCTTCCCCCTGCCCTTCTGTTCTGAACCAAAATGGAAAAGGCCCAGCTTTCTTCACTTCCCTGAGGTATGTTGCCACCTGTGTGATGCCATCCACCCCAGAACCTGCTGCCTTTCAGCAGAGGCCCATAAGGAGCACGGTGATCCATACAAAATACTGCTTTGTCAGCAATATGCTGTGTTCTGGCTTAGAAAAAGGCCCTCTGATCTTGTACCTGAAGACAGAACTGAATTAAGGCCAAGTCTGCCCCAAGCTCACAACAGGAATCTGCCACCTATGGTCTTCTAGGCAGCCCTGGGGAAGCACCACCATCGAAGCAGCCAAAAGTGTCAGCTTTTAAAAGGAGGGGGCAAGAGAGCCAGCTAGAAGCCCTCTCCCAGACATTCCTTTGTGTCTGTGCATAGTTCCCTTTGTCTAAGGTCCCCCTTACTGAACTTGTTTCTCATTTCAACCAAAGTCTTCCTGTACCTGGGCATAACTTACCAGCCCAGACCTGAGCTGCCCCATGTGTGGATCTATTTCTTCTCTGGGGAGGAGGGGGCTGTGTGCCCAGTTTCAGTGCTGTGACAACACTTGAAAAAGCAGGTTCCTAGAAACAGTTTCATTCGTGAAGTGTGAAGGTCACTGCTACAGCACAAACAAAATGGAGGCAGTGGAGGCTGCAGCAGCTTTCCAAAGCCACTCAGTGCCTGACAATCTATGGGTAAAAAGAAAACCGCATCAAGGGCAGAAAAGCCTCAATCTGCTACGGCACAGGAAGAGGATCACGAGCCAAGTCAGTTTATTCAAGTCACAACGCCCCCAAGACTTTTCACAGAGGGATTTCTGGTTCACACACAAAATGACCATGACAAACTGAGCAAAATTAGCTTGGAGACACCTTGAGGATCATTTCTACCCATTCTCTATGCAAAATGCCCAGCCAGCTGCCGAGCCCACTGCCTCCTCACATGCAAGCACACAGGCTGCACAAGTGATGAGAAGCAGAAGCCACAGGCTTTCGCTACTCACCTGCGCCTAGCCAGCACCTCACCCTGCCCCTGATGTAGTGGAGCAGGAGCCAGAACACTCTCGCAGTGCTCACCTGGACCTGGGATGTGATCCGACCCCAAAGATGGGAAATGAGATCCGTGCAAAGTGGGCAAAGAGCTTCTGAGCTTTCCCAGGGGAGCTCTCAGCAGAAACTAGAAAGGTTTCCCAGAACTATCAGTAACACGCTCTCTGCTCACTATTCCAAGAAACTTTTCTGCCCTTTCAGCAGTGCCTTTCACCTGTGCCTAGTGCCCTCAAAGCACGTCCAGTAGAACAGCAGGTGAGGCAGGGGCTTGTGCCTCATTTCAAAACAGTCTGCTACATATCAGACATGGGGAACCAAAAACATTCCTCAGGACAAGCAGGCCAACTGTGCCCTTCGGTAGGAGCCTGAAGGTCATGCTCTCCTCTGCTGGTTTTTGGCATTACCCAACAGTTCTGTAACACAATTTCCTTCCAATAGATTTTCAACATTTCACAGTAGCGTGGAAGCAACCCCTGGCCTGGCCTTGAGAGTAGGATAAATGAGCCCAGAATGGGACTGACAGAGGAAGCTCCTTTCTGTGCTCTTTGCAGGTTGTAGCAAATGCACATCCCTCCCTCTGTGGGGTAAAGCCTTCCCTAACAAATAAACCCACTTCACACCATCCATGTGTCTGCACCTTCCCTGTCTCCCTTCTCCCCCAGTCCCTGTCCAAAGCAAGCTTTTCTCTGAAGGGAGAGAAAAGGTTAATCAAGTCATTCCTCTCTAACCATCACCCCCCTCACCACCACCACCAGCACTCTTTCTCTCCCTTCCCCTCCCCCTAATCTGTGCAGCCTCATTAAAAGAGCTTTGTAACTGTTTAGGACTGGAACAAACAATCCATCCACTTTGAGAGGGACTCTGGGACAGGAGTTAAGGCACTTTTCGTCTTAGGCACTAGAAATTCTCAGTTTTCTACTTAGGAGAGGGGGGGGGAATGGGACTCACTGCACTCCTGCTCTATTGTACATGCAGACAGAGGTCAGTAATCCTGCAAGCTGCCAGCACAGCCTCGGCACCTCTGACAGAAGAGACAGGAGAATGGATTTGGGGTTGCTTGGGAATCAGTGAGCCCCTCAGACATCCCTCTCCCCTGCTCCCAAAGGAGCGCTCCTCTTTCCAGCCTGTCCTCAGAGCACAGGAACGGCTCTGGGGAAGGTGACCTGCTACGTCCCAGCTGCCTATGGGCTGTGGAAGCAGGTTCTGGTGGCTCCCCATCGTGGCGTGGTGCAGAGGCACACCAAAGGCAGGCAGCCTGGCGGGTGTGCGATCATTAACAGTCTAGTCACAGGCTTGTTCTCCCTCTCTCAGTGTCTGATCACTGCCTGTTCCCTATGGCAATACAGCTGGTATATCCAGGTCCTGCTGCTGTTCAGGGCAGGAAAGGAAGAGCTCCCAGACCGTCATCAGGGGTGACCTGTCACCAGGCTGCCAGCATGACCCGCAGATGAAGGAAGATGGGGAATAACCACCTGTCCCCCATTCTCTAGGAAAGGTAGGACTGGAAGGGGACAACAGTGCAACCTCCCTGATCCCACGGTGCGTGAAGACTGTGCACACCGCCTAGCACAATCATTCAGCTGGGGAGGGTGGCACTGCAAGAGCGCCTTCCCCTCCCTCACCTGCATGGAAAGGCTATCGCCACCAGTGGAGGCAGACACCTGTGGCATCAGTGCTGCCCAGACCCAACCATGAAACAACTTCCCACCATCCCAGTCTTGCTGTAGGAGCAACCATAACAACTATCTCAGTAAGGAGTCATCCCCCTGAACCTTCACCAGAGGAGCACCAGGATTCCTTCATCCCTTCTCCTTCACTTCCAGGAAAGCTGCCTGACACACGCTGGACCCAGCTTCCCCAACTCAGACTCTGTCAGGGCTTTTATTTAATGCTCTCTAATGTGCCTGGCTAGCTAGATAGATCAGCCTGACAGCCAGATAAATATTATCATCAAAGCACAAACCCTAGTCCCGGGTGAAGAGTCATGCCTTCTGCCGTGCTCAGAGTCATCATCAAGCTGCCTACGTGAGATCTGCTGGTATTTCTAACGTTCCCATCACCGTGGTGCCCGGACAACCAACGGACAAATAAGGACAGAACCGAAGGGCAGATCTCACCGTCAATCTGCCTGAGCACTTACATGGCCCGCATCACCCTGGTACCTGAACCTCTAGCCATCTCTCGTGTCTGTCCCTGCAACATTTCCCCACACACTCCTGTAATTCCTCCCTACCATTTTTTCCATCATTGTACTATTTTCTCATCTGCACCATCCTCCAGCCTAGGAGAAAAGGCAGCATGAGGCTTTTTATGCAGCTCCTGAGGACAGATAGATCTCGACTCTACCTGATCTGCCGTTTCCTCTTCTGGGGAAGAGGAAGGGGAGGGGAGAAGGAACAAGGGGAGGGTTAAAGGGTGTTATCACTGGACACCAATACAGAGTTGTCTCACCTAGAGGTGGGGAACAAATGCTACTGTACAAGTTTACTGAGGAACTGGGAGGCAAAGAAACCCCTATTTTGGGTGATGGTGGAAGAACTCCTGGAGAGCAGAAAGAATTGTCCCACCAGCCAAATCCGGCAGAAAGGCAGCAGGGAGCTGCTCTGTGCCACACTCAACTGAGAGTGCGCCTCAGTTCCCATCGAGCACAGCCGAGCACAGCCTAATGTGCGGCTGTCACTGGATAAAGTAGAGATATAACAGGCTAGAAACAAAGCGTGCAGTGCTTGCATGACTTCAGTTACAGCCGAAATGGCTCCTAATTGGGGAGTTGCCTTCCAGCATCGGTGCTGAACAAACAATGTGAATAACTGATTAGTTTGCAAGCGACGTTTATTTTCACGATTGTGGGAGATGATCTGGCCCGCACTCTCTCCAGGTGCCGAGCAGAAATGGCAGGAGAGAACTAACCTGTTAATAACCTTTAAAACCTAATCCATGCCTGCCTCGCGAACAGCCACTTTCACGTGGGCACTCTGTCTAAACCCCTTAATATCTCTTGGCAACACAGCCCTCTTGACTCTTTAGAAAACAGATTTATAAGACAGGTTTGCAAAGAAAGCTGCCTTTCTTTTTTCTTTTTTTTCTTTAAAAAGAGGAAAGGAGGAAGACTTGATTTGTAATTCCTCAAGAATGACAATGAGGTAAAAGTGACTGAAGAGGAAGAGAAAAATCCTTGGTTTTGTAATCTCGGTGCAGGAGATCTGTATTTTGATTAAATTTTTTTTCCAATCTAGAAGAAATTCTGGATCCATTTTGTCCTCTTTGATCTCTATTTGTTTTTCCAGCTAGGCATTTTGAACTCCACTCGGCGGCACGAACCCGAGCCGGGACCCAAGGCAAATATCGCCGAAACAGCCTTTTGCAATGTCAGGAGACCCGAGGCTGATGCAAGAAGGCAGCGTGCTGCCTTCCCTGCCCCGCGCCCCGCCGACCGCAGCGCCCCGGCCCCGGCGGGACCCCACGGCCGCGCCACGCCGGGAGCCCCGCGCCGAGGCG